>JAODLC010000123.1:22309277-22382401 GCA_026781145.1 Hippopotamyrus pictus | reverse complement strand
ACCCTCAGGGAAACGCGCCACATGGCCGTAGTGCCGTAACTGACGCTCCCTCACAATGCAGGTAATGTGCCTCATTCGGGACTCCCTCAGCAACCGCTCGTTTGACACACCAGTGGTACCCAAGGATTCTCTGAAGAGACACAGTAATAAAGGGGTCCAGTCTTCGTCTCAGCTTACTGGATAGCGCCCATGTCTCACAGCCATACTGCAAGACAGAAAGCACCGGGACGCTAAAGACTTGGACCTTGTCCTCTTGCAAAGATTTCGGGAGCGCCACACACCCCTTTCCAGCAACCTCGTGACCCCCCAAGCTCTCCCAATCTGTCTGCTGACTTCATAGGAACAGTCACCACAGACATGAATGTCGCGGCCGAAGTAAGTGAATCTCTCAACGCGGTTGACACCGTCCCCACAGACAGACACTCTACTGATGGCTGTGCCAAAGAATTCATTAAAGGCCTGGATCTTGGTTTTTATCCAGGACACTTGCAATCCCAGACATTCAGTCTCCTCGCTCAGTCTCTCAAGAGCTCCGATCAGAGCCTCCATTGACTCCGCGAATATCACAGCATTATCAGCAAAGTCAAGATCAGTAAAACTTTCTTTACTAACAAATGCCCCACAACGGCTGGACCCCACAACCCTGCCCAACACCCAGTCCATGCAAGTGCAGCAGGTGACGCCTTCTCGTGTTTGCCGCTGTGATGTGTGTTAATTGGTGGGCGGCGCCTGGGTGGAACCATATATATCGGAAAGTTTCCACCCGGGTGGGTGCCTTCTACTTGGTTTCGCCCTTTCGGAGAATTGGGCGTCCGGACCGGTTACGTGTTCTATCATTTTAAGCGGCCGCTTCATTGTCGGCCGTCCTACATGTGTCGAGCAGGAGTATCTGAGATTGGGCTTCATAGCTCTCATCTCCTCCATCGCTGAAAACCTGTTTCTGTCAATTGGTTACTAGAAGTATAAACGATGGACGTATGATTGTTTTTCTTCTGATGAATGAAGGCTATCGTCAGTTTCAAGGTAGGCTGGGCTTGGGTATACTGTATGTTATTTTAAATTGGTTTGTTTTAAGACTATTAATGTTTATTTCTCAGTTTCTTGTAGTGGTTGTCAGAAACGAGGCTGGTGTAGTGTTTTCGCCTGGTGTGCAAGTCATCAAGCCTCGCTTTCAAGTTCACCGCTCTTGCCTTTGTTTGGTGCTGCTGTTTTGTTGTGGTTTTGTTTAGGTTATTTTACTAACTGGTTATTGCGATTTCTTTATCATTTTATTGTGTTTTCTTTAATGGTTGTTTTATTGGTGTTTTGGTTGTTGTTTGTTTTTTTCTTGTTTGTGAATTGTTTGTTTAGTACGGGAGCTATTTGGGGGGCCAATTTGGGGACTGGCTGTGGGTAAGGCACCTTATTGGCCTGCTAGTAGAGAACACTCGGAGTGGTGTGGAGTGTGTTGTGGTCTCACATGCTGTGTAGAGGTGGGGGAGTCTTTCTCCCCTTCCCACATTTTGCCATTTTCTGTCCCTGTGCTAAACCAAACTGTTCCTTGCCTCGGTTTGTCTTGTTTTTGGGTTTTAGGCTGTTAGATTTATTTTAGGAGTAATAAAAGTATACGCTGGAATCACGTCCCTGCTTGTTTCTGTGTGGCCTTGGTCTTAAGTGGGTTATCAACCAGTTAACCCTTAGGTGCCGTAGTTGAACATCCTTCATTCCCTCCCTGCTCGTTCCGCCACACAAGCATTGAACAGAGTAGGAGCAAGAACACACCCCTGGCCAACCCCAGAATCAAGTTGAGGTAACAGCCTTACCACCAGCCTGGTGAAGTTCACCCCGGATATCACAGATCCCTGTGGCCTTCCCTACCCCCAGTTGATTCATCACCTGTGCAATCTCAGTGAGATTGGGTCGTGCACAGCAGATTGGAGGATCAGCCTCAAGAACTGTGGACCCAGAGATGTCCAACGTCCTAGCCGGAGGATCAGCTTTGCACAACTGCTCAAAGTAGCCAGCCCAGCAGGTCACAACTGCAGTGTCATCTGTAAAGACCTTTCTATCTTCCACCTTGACTACAACTCTCCGAAGAACAGATTCAGATGTACGTAATGCTTCGATTCCTCAGTAAGCAGGACGTGGGTCACTAGAGCACAGATTTTGTGTCAGCTGCTCACAAGTTTGTCTAACAAACGCCTACTCATCTGCCCTCAGAGCCCTCACAGACATTCTCCTCAAGTCCTGGTACAGACTGGAGTTGCCATCAAGTTGTGCTGCGACTCCTCTCGATAATATCCAGGGTGCCATGTGAGATGAAAAATCTCCTTCTGGGAACACCAGCAGCAACAAATTAACCTTCGGCAATCTTCAGGGTTTCATCACCGAAGGTCTCCCACATCACATTAGAGTCAGCAGTCGCACCCAAGTCTGCAAGTTCCTCACACAAACTGTATGCAAACTCATCAGAAACAGCTTGATCTTTGAGCCTGGCCAAGTCTAGCTTCAATCTCCTAGTAGGTGGATAGCCTACTGGATCTACGCTGAATCTTTAGCAAGCATGTAACAATGAATCGCGAATCAGTTCAAAATCAATCTTCAAAATCATGTATGACGATTTAAACCAGCTGATGCGGAAAATGAGTCGGTACTTTAGGTGTACTTCACGGTAATTTAACAGAAAAAACTGGTGTAACATTACATTTGATTTCACGATGTCAGATGTCACTGCGTATTCCTGTCGACGACGGACGTCAGTTTTTGGTTTTGACCGAATGCGAATTTATCATTGAGGACGCACGGCCGGGCAGCGCAGGCTAGCCCTGCTGCCTCGCAGCAAGAAGGTCCTGCTTTCGGACCCGGGTCCTTTCTGTGTGGAGTTCGCATGCTCTCCCCGTTTTCGCTGGGGGCTCCACTTTCCTCCCACGGTCCAAAAATGTGCAGGATAGGTTGATTGGTGAGTCTAAATGGGCCCTGTAGTTGTGTGAGTGTTTGCGCCCTGTGGTGCGTTGGCGACTGCAGGGTTGGTTCCCGTCTGCACCCATTGTTCCCATGATAGACTCCGATCCCCCCCACAACCCCAGTTGGGATTAAGTGGTTTCAGAAAACGGATGGATGGATGTACACACCGCACGATCTTATATCATTGGTGTGGCGGTATGATGGATGGATGTACACACCGCACGATCTTATATCATTGGTGTGGCGGTATTTTAGTTTTCCGGTTCTCACAAACGAAAACAGGGTGAAAAGCACAGACAAGACAAAGACTGCGTGCAAACATTGTAAAAGACTGATAACGTACACAAATAGCACAATGAACATGCTTCAGCGTGTCCACCAGCACCACAGTGAGCTGAGCGAAGATTATTAAAAAGGGAAAACCACGCTAAAAAGCTATACATGCAAGACTTAGTTTATTTATTTGAAGATTGTTTTTTATTTACTTATTTTGATTTGGGATTATTTTTTAAACAATATTTTATTCAATTTCAGCTGCACTGTTTAGAAGAGGACACATTTTGCACAATTTATAAAGATAAAGGAACATGTTAAAATAAATTTGTCCACAGTTCATTCTGCAAAAAAATCGTGAGATCGTATTGTGAACTCAGAATCGTGAATCGTATCGAATCATGAGTTGAGTGTATCGTTTCATCCCTAATCTTCAGAGTAACAACAAGTCTGTGGTCAGAATTCACAAACTGGGCACTTTTGTACACCCTGTAGTTCTGCAGGACCCTCCAGTCACCCATTCCTATTGGAATGCCACCTCGTGGGCACCCATCAACCACCGAGCGAATTTGCGCGTAAAATGTCACCCTGAATGAGACATCACTCACTGTGGGTGGATCACACACTGAGTCACCAAACAAGACACCCAAGGATTGCCTTAGCCTGAGTCTCATAATACGCTGGTCGAAAGGAGTGACATCAGACACCATTGGGAAGAGCCGATCACCACCACATCAACAGCTATTCCCTGAGTATGGCAGCCATCAGAGTGACCAGACCAAAAGTAGGTATACCCACCTACAGAGATCTGACCACTCCCCGGTCTGCATACCTCAGAGAGCGCTGCCACTGAAATGCAGAGTTTACGAAGCTCCCCCAACAGCAGAGGAAGATGGACATCTTACCAGAGAGACAAGACGTTCCACGCGCCCACCCCGATGGGTCCCAAGTGCAACCATGCAGCAGGCGACGCCTCAGCACAACACCAACCCCAACCCCCAATAGACCTGACCCTATTAGCGCTCTGACGGTTTCGACTCTTCCAGGGATGAGGGTCCCAAAGGATTTCCCACATCCCCTTCAAGATTCATGCAGCCTTCCTGTGGGCGGCTGCAGCAGTGCTACTCCCGCAGAGAGCAGAAGGGTGTCGTACCTGTTTAGACTATTTAGGGCCGGATACAGTTTAATGTCATACTCAGGACTGACCTGACCATTAATTCTTAACAGTGAATCATAAAAGATTTGCTGATTATATTTAGTAAGCCTTTTTCTTCCCCTTTACTGCTGGTTGGCTGCTTCTTCTTTTGACAATGAGACAGGGGCCCTCCTGTGTTATCAGCAGCAAACTCCTAAGAACATATCCCAAAGAGGATCAACACGTGTGTGACGTAAAACTAGTAGCAGGAAAACAAGTTAATTGTCTGATTTTATCAGACAAAAAAAAGTCTGAGGTGATTTGTCACTGACTCCCCCAGATTTATTGAGGTTTAGTCCTGTGAAAAATGTCCCTTTAAATATATGTGTGGAATCGTAAACAGTCCAGCAAATATGTGGCCTATAATAAAATATAGCTGCTGTAAAATGTGGGGAAAAAATGCAGTTTGATCGTGTTTAGTGGTTCATGCTAAGACAGGCCTGGCTGTAAATGTTTTAATAAGGCCCACTTGGGATAAGCATGAGTGGTCAACTGTGTGGGAGAGAGATCACACACATGCATCCATAAGCACCACACAACCACACCATATGTACATGACTCACACAGCACACACACACACACATGCACTGAACCTCACACAGCTGATTAAGGAGCTAAGCAGCTCCCTGGAATCCAACTACTTCCACGTCATGGATTCCCTGGCTTTGTGGATAAAGGTACACCTCGAAGAGAAGGACTGCTATATTCCCAAGGGAGAATAAGCTCACACTCACCCAAGGAAAGCACAGTCAGCTGGACCCTTCGATCCCTTTACATTTAAGCTTGCACAAAGAAAAGCTGCTTTATTACTAAGCAGTGGATTTTTTTGCAAAAAAAAAATTGAATGGAGTGTTTGTGGCAAAAAGTCAGTTTAATCTGTTTAATCATTCTCTTCACAGACTTTGGAAATTGTTCCATTTCCCCCTTGCCTCGATAATGCGGTGCATCTGAGACACTATTATTTTTCATGCACTGTATGTCTTCTGGCACTGATATTCGAAAATTTTGCATATCAGGTAAAATTCACTTCTGGAAGTATTTCTGAAGTGAATTTCACCAGATATGCAAAACGGTCAAATATCAGTGCCTGAAGACACACAGTAAAAAATAATAGTATCACAGGCACAGTGCATTGTTGAGGCAAGAGGCAAATTGAGGCACTGAAATCTCCCCACAACATGCCACATGCAAAAGAGAACGTAATTGCTGTTTATGCCTTACAGTCAATTTTACCTCTAAGAGGTATCCAATGCACAAACATCACTATTATTCTGTGGAACTCTTGCCGCAAAGAACCACATGTTAAAGTTGATAAATGATGCAGGAGGGTGTCACCACATTAAAGGTGGCTGGATGGGATAAAGATGCTGGAATCTGTGAGCCCAGAGGGCGTCTGTAGCTTCATGTATGTTCAGATCCCACCAGAAGCATTCCTCTGACAACCAAAGGACCTCAGCCTGTCTGGACTACACCCTTCGAAAGATACCAGCCAGTCACTCAATTCACTACCATATTGTGCATGGCAGATGAAAACAAAATACAAAACTACTCTTTTGAATTAGTGTTCTGCAGAGAGTCCTAACCACAGTGAATCCAAGTCAACAAAATAGGGCTTCACTAGCCAAAAGCGCTCAATACGTTACAGAAGCAGCATGGAAAATTAAACCACTGGGTCACAGATATGGTAACGACATCACGTTAGTATCAGTCATGACTGGCATTAACTCAATGAACCGGCGCTGCGTGCAAAAGTGAATCTGGCCTCACAGCCTGCACTGAATGCAGCTCTAAGACGAAAGTTTACCCATTTTTACACTTTTTCAATTATTGCATCAAGAGGTATTTATGCTGGAAAGGGCTGACGTGTTTCCCACTAGCTATCACAGCCCAACACATGGGCTACACAAGGCTGTGAAGTAAATGTTTGTATTGCACCTATTTTCATCATTTTACACTTTCTATACACCCAGTCACATTTCTGGAACTGTTGCTGGAACTACATGGAGTGGATAAAAGTAAACCAGTGCTGGGCTTCTGAGAAGTCACTGTTTTGGTTATTTTGGTCTAAGAACTCTGTGAGACTCAGTCTCAGTGGAGCAATTTTAAAGCAGTACGCACCTGCAAACAATATAGGTTGCGTCTCTATAAAAGGTCCTGCCAGCTGTGAAAGTATCTGTAATGTTTCACAGACCCCCTGACAGCGTAAAAAAAAATAATTTCCCAGGATTCAAATGAAGTGCAGACTACGTCGCTCTCAAGAGCAAAATGTTTGAACGTTTACCATTTCAATTACGCCTCAGCGGCCATGTCCCGTGTCCCTGAGCTCTGCCGGGTCAGAGTCGCATAAGCAATGGGCCGCTTCAAAGTTCCCAGCCTATCCTGCTCCTCAGCACATGGGAACCGCCAGCCAGCTCCAAACAGCTAATTTGCCACATTTCATCAAATAATTAGTGCTGCTTGGGTATCTGGAGCTGTGCAGAGCCCAAAACCAGAGTTAAGTGTCGCCTAGGAAGGGGAACAGAACCAGGCTTAACGCAGTGTCACGCTGCCCAAATGGACGATCTGTTTAAATTGTAGAAGTACATAGTAACTTACTCCTGAGTAGATGTGGACCACAAACTACCAGCATCCAGATCCTGCGATACATAGAAAAGTACCAGAGAGACACGGCTCATTACGTCCCAGCCTCTGCGACGGCAGAATCACATCCAAGGGCTCCAGAATGATCTACCAGCTGTAAGACAGATCCAGGGTGTCGCTAGGCGATAACTGTGTGGCACTGCACATTACATGCAGTTGGCGAGGGATCTGGAGCTAAACGCCAGCTAGTTAGAGCTGTAAAAAGCTCAGAAGAGGCTGTATATCCTAAATGAACCCTTTTATAAAGAATGAAGAAACTTTACTTTGCCATTTCATTTACTTGCACAAATGTCATGATCCCTGCACATATATTGGTCACTAATCTCACAATAAGGGAAAACTGTGGGACGCTTTTACATATGGTACAGCCCAGGACGTGAAATACTCGCAGGGTACGACACCCATCTAGGCAGCTCAGTGCTGGAACATAGCGATGGACGTGTCCTTGACAACATGCCCAGCTGGACTTCATCAGTTGACAGGCTCAGCAGAAACCCCATCTCTCAGACACACTGCAGAATAGTGGGGGACCTAAGCTGCTTGTTTCACGTCAAGTGAAGCAGAAAGACATCAGTTCTGTATTTACTTGTTTCATTACCACAAGGTTGCCAGTTTAAACACACAGAGCACTGGCGAGAGAAATGAGCCTTCAAAACACACCCGTGCTGTCAGACACTGACAGGGTTAAACCCAACCGTGAGCAAGGTGACTGATGGCACACACTAAGCTACTATTTTCATACACTCCTGTAAGAAGAGACCAAGGCGTGACAGAGGAGGAAACTGAAAAAGGTCAGAGCGCAGTTACGCCTGGAAACCAAAGGGCACTCCATGCCTGTGAAGCTATTGGGTTGCCATAGAGACAGTGCATCAGTCAGCCCACCAAGCGGCATGCCCAAAGCATGGTCCCCTATGGGAGTCATAACCCCATCAATCGCACCAGTCACGAGTGCAAGTTACACCGTGAATTTGGATGTGCGTAGGTTTCCATGGCGATGTGCAGACATCAGTCATCGTTTGAAAAACTGGGGAAAGGAAGGACCTGCATCTGCCTGGTCTATGTGTATGCGTGTGTTCCCTTTGCTGTTTGTCCTGCTAGTTGGGGGAGTTGTGCAATATTTTTGGCCCTTAGGAAAAACAACCCTGCACAAACCAAAGAGTGCTCCCTGGTCCCACCACACACCACAGATTAAAAACAACAAGATCTACTTCAGAGGCTCTGGACTGGGCACGGATCTAGTTTGGACCGGATCCTAGGCGGAGAAGTATTACATGAGCCGACCTGGTCTGCGTACCGTCACATGACCACCCTGGTCTGCGTACCGTCACATGACCACCCTGGTCTGCGTACCGTCACATGACCACCCTGGCATATACCACAGGTACTAAATCATAAACCATAGCAGCAGAGCTGAAGCTGTCTGAGCATTAGAGACCATAAATAAATTTAACTGCAGCTCTGCCTCCACTATAAACCAAATGTATACAGACTGCACATCTTTCAGGTGATTGAATTACTCAGCTTGCCCAGTGAAGTCAACAAATCTCCCCAACATTTAACACCGTCCATTTACAAAAAAAGAAAATACACATGCACCATGAATAAAAAGTAAAAAGCGTTTTTATCTTGCAATACAAGGTATCATTTCTGTTTTAGGAATCTAGAGAACTCCAGCAACTGATTGGTACATTTTATAAGGTCAGGAACCTAAAAATGAAGAAAGTAAATCCACATTACACATCATGAATAGAAAGTGAAAACCACATTTAGGCATTTAATAGTTAAGTACTAGTGTCTTAATATCATGTTTAACTTCAGTTAATTACACAAAGTGCATTTTAAATCATGGGGAATTTCTCTGCGATTTACCAACAAATTCCTCAGCCTGTAAGCAGCTAAAATTACATGTTTTGCTGGGGTCACCAGGAAGTCAGTGAATTATAAACAGATTCTAACGGGAAAAGCTGAAAGTCCCCTAGATACGCCTTCATTTTTGCGAATTGCTCTTTTAAATTGTATTTTCCATTGCTACACAAATGTGATCACACCAAAGAAAATTGTGCTAGTCATTGTACGTAACTGTCTCTGTGTAACTAAACTTTGCCAGGTTTCGTCGCTTCTAAATAATTTATGGTGGTCCTGAACGTTTTAATAATGTTTTGCCGCCCAAAGTGCAAAGCCCAGTTCTCAGCAATCAGCCCAAGGTTAATGGAACGTCGACCTTAAAGCCAGATTCAGTGGCCGTCTCACAGATGATAAATGAATCCCTGTATAATTCATTTAAGCTAAGCATTTGTATCACAGAACTTGTCCATCAGTTGAATTACATTGATTATTTTAATCTCATTTCTTTTTGAACATGTGAGGCAAAATATCAATCAGTTGTCACACAAATCATCTCATACATTATTCAAAATATTATTTTGACTGCCTTTTAATACTTTTTTATACTCTCTCTCTCTATACAACGGACACAGGCACCAATTAAAGAAACCGGAGAGAAGAGAATTTGTTGAAATTCAGGAAAGACAGACAAACAACAACTTTAGATAAGAAGCCTGCGGCTTGGGTCATGAGCTTACAGAACACAGGGTTATATATCATCAGCTCCATTCATCATATATCACAGGATGGGTATTGAGTGTGATTCTATTTGTAGATAAAAGGTGCACCTGACATAATTAAAATGGATGATTTAATCACAAAGTCCAATTACAATTAATGATTTAATTAATATTATGGATGATCTAATATCTAATGCTTGCTAATTAGAATTAATGCAGAGGAATGTTTTGATGAATCCTCATTGTGTCTATTCCTCATCAGAAAATCAATTTGTTAGCACTAACGATGACAGAATGACAAACTGAAGAAAGGCTTAAAATAATGCAGCCCATGCAGAGTCGACAGGTATCAGTTAAGAATACATCAGTAATTAGCAGGAACATATTTATCGTTTTTGATTTGCAGCTTATAGCCTTGACCTCCTACGGTCAGTGTAGGCTTGGGCAGCATCTAATTTTGAAAACCGTCACACTGTCCAGACCTTAATCTGCGGTATACGGAGGACCACAAACAAAATCTAAGACTTCAAAATACTATGGTACATACCTAATACCGTGGTATACTGTGTTACTCTAATACAGACCAAGCCTAGTTCAGCAACCATTTTTGAGGGATTTCATGCACCCAGAGAAGAAGCATCGAGTAGGACGAAGAGAACGATTGGCTGATACAATGCCCCCTCTCAGCCAATCATACTACCTGCTAACATGAACCATCAGGGCCAGTGAGGAGAAGGAAAAGTCTTCCAGCTTCCAGCAAACCATATACATCAAACTCAAATGTCGCTCCTTGTTAAGCTTCTCTAGTATTAAAATAATCACAGAGAGGTATCTGAACTTACAGCATTGATACCTGTTTTTCCAGTATAATTCTAGTTGATTCACCAGCTGGTTAATACCACTCGACTTCACGGAGTACATAAAAACTAATTGAACACAGATATTTCACATCATCTGGTGTGCACAGAGAACACGGCAGAGGACTCACACTGAAAACCTCTTAACTCAGCTGCAGCCAAACAGACAGGGAAATGTGCATCATTGGGGCGCACTCACGTTAGACAGCAACGGCAGCCTGTAACCTTCCTGCAAGGAAGCTCAGCGCACACTGCAACTGAAACATATATCCTCTGGTCAGGATTCAGTGCAATAATACAGGCAGACCTTCACAGCATAACACTGGGCTAATAAAACTCAGGTCACATTAAATATATAAACGTTTGTCCAAATCCTTCCTCATTACAGCACTGCCAAGCAGAAATAATAGGTTTTATAATATTTATATTAAAATTTTAATGATTAAAATACATATATTGCTTGTGGATCTTATAAATCGACTACTGGTATATTTTCACACAATACTGGAGGGAAAAAGCAAATTTAGATAATTTAGATATGTAAAATATATGTTTATTGAAATTAAAACTGTTACCATGTGTCTCCGTCAAGAGCAGCTGCTTTTGGGCAAACATATTCAGAAAGCGACACAGTGAAGCATACTGCTACCTTCTGTCAGTGTACAGGGGAATGGCGTGCCTGGGGAAGCACAGGCCAGACACCGTATCAGGGATTCATGCGGCTCTGAAAGGTGTCGCAGCAGGGCTGGTCCTCATGGCTGCCAGGAGCGAGAGGGCCTCAGGCCTTAGAAAAGGGCCAAGCAACTCAGAACATATTCACCTGCAGGACTGAGCGTGAGTGCAATTAGACAGGCTAGGAGCATTCAGTTAGAAAATCTGCTGCGACGATGACATTAACAGGCATTTATATGGGAGACATTTTTTTTCACCAAAGCAGCTTACAAATCACTGCATTAAGAAACCGATAAAGAGCTTCATACCCAAGTGTGAAAATGACTTATTCATGCAATAAAATGTAATACTGTGGACTGCAGACGCAGCTAAACCGTCCTGATCAGTGTGCAGCTCCTGCTGCATCATCTTCCTAAAGAAAATCATTTGTTTTCATGACCAGCACTCATTTTTGCGGTAAAAACCTCTGGACGAATGAAACACTATTCGCCGTTCCATAAATAGCTGAGAACGAGATGAATACTTGCTGCTATTTAGAGATTTAATTGATACTGGTTTCCAAGGACCACCTGTAAGCTCAACAAGTTACCGAGGCTGGAGAGCAGCCTGTAAGGAAATCAGGGTCCGTTCTTTATTCTTATTATTATAGTTTCTTTTTAGAGCTTCTCGTTTGAAACACCGTTTGCTGTAACAGCTCCGATAGACTATAATGATCGGGCAATTTTCCAGGTCACTTTTACCCCAAATGGGCTAGCTCTGCATGAGTGTACTTACACAGCCATCAGGGAGAAAACACATAAATAAATCGGGGGAGAATTTGGCCAAAGATGGGCCTCGCCTTGCAGGTGAGGTCTGTCTCCGTAGAACCTGCTGATTAGACTCTCCTTGGTCTTCATGCTGTGGCAATTCACAGGCTGTCATCTGATGAGCTTTGAAGTGTCACTCATACCATGGTGGTCAAATCCGGGGAACCGCCAACAAGAGCAGGATTCTTGGAAATGGACCACCATGGAGCCAAAGGCAAATTGGGGGGCTTTTTTTTTTTTTTTTTTTTAACGCTTGAAAAGCCAAAACTCTTGAAGGAAACCACGCAGTGGTTTGGGCTGTGGGGAAAGGATGCCTGTTAGTGCCATGTGGGTCTAAAAAAAAAGGGGAAGGGGGCCCTCATTCCAAGTGCCACCTTGGTAGGTCTAGTGGCTGGGTCGGGGTGTCACAAGCTGGAAGGCCCCATTTCTTGGGGGGGGGGGGGGGGGGGGGCTCCTGTTGACTCAATACCACCCAGGATTCAAAAGGAATCACTGAAGCACTTATTTTCACCCTCAGTTACATTTAAAACAGTAAATATGCTACAGTCACCATTCAATATGATTTCACAAAAAACCCTACAAACGCTGATATCCTGAGCACTTTCTTTGGATAGGGAAAAGCAGACCCCAGTCATCTTAGCTTCACTGACAATCTACAGTATAGTTACAAATAAAATCATAATGCCATACAGTTGTTTAAATGGGGTGCCCAATGCAGAGACGTGTCACCAAACACCACACGGGGGGTCTGTCTGCAGTGCTTGTAGTGGTTTGAATCGTTGTTGCTCCTGTCACCGTTACTCATTTTTCCACGCCTGCTCTGCACTCGCGGTAGCTCTCCAGCAGGCGTGCAGGACCCCATCTGAAAAGCACAGCCTTTATTGTGGAGACATCACTCACGTCCCTGTGCAAGGCGGACTTGCCGAGCATCTCCAGCAGGCACACTCAGCACTGTCAATAACATCCCATTGAAGTCTCCCCGTTTCAGAAAATTTAATCAAGAGTAAAGCAGAGATGAAGTTCAGCTCACAATCAGTCATCAGAAAGGGCAGTGAGACGGTCTGTAGATGGCCGGTCACTCACCGCTCGTTGGGAAATTGGGGTCATCCGAGCACTGTGATTGGTCTAATTGAGTCTCGCTCTAACTAGAGCGTTTAATTCAGCTAGAGATTCAACCTCGGACATCAATCAGCCGAGTCCGTTTGCAGGTCTGCTTATCAAGTAACTGGACGAGTCGCTGGTGATTGACAGGTGCACTCTGCTCATCTGGAAAAAGGTGTCTGGAGTAATGTAAAAAGCTGCTGTGATCACACCTCTTGCGCGAAATGTTGTTTGTAAATAAATGTGACTGAATGTCACTGCTTCTGTATCAGCTAGAGCATGATCCAGTGGGCCAGGCTTGACCACCCTGGTGCCTCACATACTCCATCAGAACCTCAAAACCACACCCAAGACAAGCTATACTAGCGACACTAGTGATGCACAAAACAATTATTTAATCATCTGACATCTGAGTGAGACGGAGACCACCTCCCTGACAGCTGGCCCAGCTATTCTAAGCTTTTTAATGACCCCATTTTCAATTTCATAAAATATTTCTTACCGCAGGGAGTGTAATTCCCTCCCACAGCTTTGATTAATATCAATATTTTAAATGTTTTGAATAGTTAAAGTACACTTAAAAAATCTCTTACTCGCACAGACAGAAGTTTGGCAGGAGGAGACTATCCAAGAGCTATCAATTATTAAACGTTCCGGTCCATTCTAAGAGCACAGCTCTCCAACTGGCAGATAAGCCCATCTCTGTCCCTTCTGTCTCCTCCCCCTGCCTTTGCCCAGCTTGCTATGGTGAGAATTCCCGAGCCCAGGATGGAGGGAGTGTTGTGGCCTTTCGGGGAAGAGCTCCTTTTCCCTCCTGGGGACGCAGCGGAATTACGTTCAGTGATCTCCACTATCAGCTGACCCTTCTATCAAAAGGAAAAGTAAAGGTACCGTCTGGGACTCAAACCAGCAGCCAGTGCACGGTCCTGCACGACACACCTGCGTCACAGGGGAAGGCCTCCTCGGAGCTGTCCAGCTCAAATTTACGCAGCCCCCTTTTCATGAGGGCACGACCCGTCGCCGCGATCTATAACGCGCCTGAGATTTTCACGATACGCTGCTTCCAGAATCATCAGCTAGGCTATCTATTCTCTGAAGACCTGATCGGTGGCACTCGCACTTAGCTGACAAATCATCCCTGGCAGGTGCTCGCAGGCGTGTGTCTCTGCTCCGTGCCTGTGTGCCAGGCTCTTCTTAGAACTTGCTGCCTTCCAGACGTCAAACTGTGAAGCTTCCATTCTGCGGCTTCCCATCTGGCGACTCCCTCATCAGGCACCTGGAAAATATTCACAGCCGACTGCGCTTTCAGCGTGGGGGTTACGGCAGGTGACGGGACATAGATCATGGCGCCTTGCGTTCGTGTCCAGGCTCCCCCCGACGTGATGGGAACGCCGAGAGTGAAATACCACCACGCCTGCCGCGCCTTCCACCAGGGGTCCAGCAAGCAGGTCCCGCTCGCGAGGCGCAATTTATCGATTACAGGAAACGATGGCGTGTAATCTTCCATCAAAGTGTCACGGCAGTGAGACAGAACCCGCCCGACTCTCCTGTCAGAGAAAATCCAGCGGAGAGCTCGCTCCGCAGTACAAGCACGAGCATTCCTGCCTGCCAGACTCTCACATGAGCTGCCTCCTCCAGGCGTCGTCACGGTAATATGAAAGCGTGTGAGCAGGTCACCCTGACAAGAGATGGCTCAACTAAACTCCACATTACGTTCCTTAACAGCACTTCATAATGGTCAGCAGGTGGCCAGGCCTGGTGTTGACCTTTACGGCCCACTCTGAGGTTCAGCGCTGCCATTATTAGAAAAGCGTTCGTTCCTTCTTTTGATCATCCCTTGCAGCCCGTAGTACAATCTTCTTCCCTTTACGTGAAACCTGGTGTGGAGCTGTCGTAGCCACCCCAGGCCCATCACAGGCCCTGATAGCCATGGGTGGGCCGCTGCATAGGCGGCTGCTTCTGCAGCTCTCATCCTACACCGTGTGCCTGTCAATACTAAGGCCCATGCATTTGGCTGGCCTTTTCCAGCACGTTCACTGAGAGACCAGCCAGTTGACAATTTTTAAAAATATACTTTTAGCGAACTGAGAAATATCGACTTTCACTCTCATGATAGTTGACGTCAACACATCTGTAAGCTATCCTGGTATGGCGAGTGAGGACTGACACAGTTGGTCGGCACTCATCACATATTTTACAACTTTCTCACAATCAGAGACAAAATGGTATCACATCCATCTTCATATGACAAAGTTGGTCATATGGGATAAATCTGAAGCTTGGTGTCGTTTGGTGCCTTTCTTCTTGCACATGCCCAGAATGCCAATGCCTTTGGGCTGGCACACTTTGGCAGTACACAGATATTCTGTGTAGGAGTTTCCCATCCCGAATGGTTGCTGACGCTGTTATGCTGCTTTCCACTTTAACCAGGACAGTATGACTGTCTGCGGCACAGAGTGAGCGTACACTGCAGATCTCATTATAACAGTCACCTTTTGTATATAACCAGTCAGCTTGTCCCCAATAATGCGTCCATCTTCTGTGCTAATGACCTCTTTTCAGGGCAATGTTCTCATTCAGGCACTGCCCGGGACGTGGACAGCAACACTCAGGTTTCTGCAGCCCCGATTAACTTAAAAGTGAAGATGATGTATGAAAGCTGCATTTCCAGCTGGGGCAAACTCCGCACTCTGATAAAGGGCAAACTATCTGTACGTCCGTGTCTCTCCTTTATACTTCTCTACTGAAAGTTCCTGGGTAGGTTTTCGGCGAAAGAGCCGATTCTGATGTATCCAGGCATTTGGCTGAATAAACCACTTTATTGACCCAGAGGTAGGATATCCAGTCGGCGTCACCATGACGCACTGATCTGGGAACAGGAGACATACATCTTCAGATAGTGACATTGGGATCCCTTCGGTTTAGTCTGCCTTTGTAAAAGACTTAGCGTTAAACCTGCAAACAGGCTGCCTCAAGGTTTGCAGGCTCGACCAGGTTCACCTTCACACCTCACACCAAGGGTGGTTTCCACATCCTCCTCCTCCTCATTTGAGGTGCCTCCACACACCCGCCTTCAACGCGGCAGTGAGATGACAGGTGAAACGGTGAGCTTAATTTGCTCCGAGTGTGCAAACGTGACAGCATGTACATTTGTGTGAACTGTAACTGACTGGCAGTCCATGCAGAGCGCACCGTTTCTTAGGAGAGAATAATCGGTCAAACGATAAATGAAGAAAGAGGAATGTCTCTAGAACGCTTATTGTCACTGAACATTAAAACAACCAGTCCCTATATTTCTGTTGGCACTTTAAAAAACTGCTTCACAGCGTTGCCTTTTTCCTTTAACTTAAAGGCTGTGTTTAACGTGCCAGACGTCTGACAGGAAAGGAGGAATTCCACAAAGGCACTCGGTACGGAACAATCCGGACCAAACGTGCTGCGTCCCTAATGGTGAAACGTTAACAATGCTCGAGAGAGAAGCCAGTGTTTGACGGTTTAATTAAAGCTTTTCAAGCTACAGTCGATCTATTTTGTTTGGAAGTTACTAAAAGGCTCATATAAAAAAGTGTGGCTTTATAAAATGGAGTAGACTTGAAGGAAAACACATTATAGAAAGACAGTGACTGTTTCACTTCATTGCAAAGCTGCGGGTTACTTTTTTTTTTTTTTTTTTCTGAAAAGAACGGATTTGTTTGTTTTTTGTTTATATTGCAAACTCCTGTGTGCTTTGGGGTCTGCAAAGTAGCATGCAGGAATTTTCCTGCAGAACTTGCAGTATATAAAGAATTTGTTTTGATTTACACCTGCCAATGCATTATAAGTCACTGACATGAATACTAAAAACAACTTTGTTCATAACCAAAGTATTCATCACCTGACAGCGGTAAAATGCACGCTCACTGATTCTCCCTGTCCTACCTTAAGGGGCTTGTATCACCAGGGAAAAGTAGAAGTTATTTATAGAGACAGGTTAGGATTCGGTTCTGAAAGCAGGTCCAGAGGAATAACTAGCTCCACACCCAGCAAAGAGGCAAATTCACAACAATGAAGACAGTACAGTACTGTTTTGCATTCAATACTGTAAGACTTGCTCCGGGCAGGATTACAAATGGAACTAAGTGATGCCGGCACGGCAAGAAGAAATAAGGACTTTATTTGGAGACGGGAGAGGAGACGGGTTGAAAAAGCAACGGGGAGGAATGAAAACAGAAGGCAGGCGCTGCGGCGTCAGCACGGGGGATATCGAGAAAACAATACGGGCATCGGGTCGCCGTAAGGGCTCGCACTCAGTGAGGGCTAGGGTGTGTTTGCTGAGTGCTGGGGAGGGAACAAATCCTCTCATAGAGAGACTGGGAATGCGGCGCATGTCGACTGAAGGCCTGGGTTTGTCACCTGATTTTGCATTGCCTCAGGGTGCTTTTGCCCCCTCCATATTAAAACCATTTAAAATAATCCTTAAAACTTAGCATAAAAAAACATATTAGAGGCTAGGATTTCATTGAATTTACATTACATTACATCATTATGCACCACATACATACTCATAAAGCTGGGAGTCACATCGCTGATGGTGGTCGGGATTAAATGCACAGGGTGTTGCAGCTTTACATAGATCCCATTTTATTTTTTAAAAGTGTCTTTAAGATGATTTAAATGTCAATTCATCCCAGAACACTAAAGCAATGATAGAAAAGGCAGTTAACCTTTTCTATTTTGCCATATTTCAATACTATTCATAATATGTAATAATAATAATAATGTGTAATGTATAGAGACACACTTAGGGCTTGTGAAGATGTCTGTATGATTTCATTGAGAAAATACCTTTTAATGTGCTGCAGGCAACATGACAGTGTTTCACACTGTTACGTTTAAATCGTTGACCTTAATACTTCTTTTGATCCAAGTTACATTCAATCCAATCAAATCAATTGCCATTGGGAATCACATATCAGCCTTTTGGTGTGCCCTGGAGAAGGGTCCCACTTCAAAGCCCGGCAGAGCTGATGTAAAGCGCTTCAGGCCCACAGGTAAGTGGAGAACAATGAGGACCATTTAATGAAAGACAGAAACCCAGTCACTGCTGGAGTCAGTATCCACTCCACTGATCCAGAGCCCAGTCCCTGCTGGAATCAGTCACCAGATCTACTCAAGGACCCACAACTCTGGCCTAACCGTTATTTCTTCACTACTGACCCCTGCCATTACTTCCACAGATAGAAAATAATTCCAGAATGTGAATTAAGTATATTACTTTGTCTGTTTTCCCAGAAAATATACGTCCCGCCGTCCTAGCAACACTGCCCCCCGCCAATGGACAGGCAGAAAACAGGGTGTCCGTTTTAACTCCTTCAGAATTATACTATGCTCTCAGTTTTCTGCAGGAAATATTGGTTTAAAAATGTTTTAGCAATCACAAAACACACAGACAACCATTATAGGTGGTATCTGATAGAAGGTCATTAAGTCTGGGAGGTGCACAGACATTTTGTATTACGAAGGTAGCATTACTTACTTCATAAGTGGTTGGCACAATTCAAATTTACTCATTGTGACCGTTCATCTGGTGTTAGCTGGTTAGAGTAGCATGCCATCTCGCCAAGGAACTCGGACTCCTGGACATAAATTGCTGAAAGAAAACATCAGCAAGTATGTACTTTCAAGGGGGCATTATAGACATCACCTGATTTAATCTAGCTTAGGGCGGAATATCATTGGATTTATTTTTCAGGTGACATCAGAATGAATCATTGATCTGAATGATTTTGCATGAAAAGCACTGTGCGTTTGCCAGTCAAAGAGAGGCCACTACTACACAGAGGCAATCTCAGGAATACAGGTCTCTGGCACAGGGCGCCAATGGGAGCCAACCCTCAGGATTGCGCAATCTAAAAGGCATTACCTTGTGTAAATTACATACACGTCTAATGCACACTGCAGAAGTCTGTGTCTTCATTTCCCACCGGCCGTAGCCTGTGCATTAACATATTCGGCCTGGTTGCCATTCATAATTTAAGCGAGCAGCATTAGGCTATGTGTTTTCCTTTTCGCAGATATCACAAAGGAGCACAGGGATAAAATGAGAATTTCGGCCACGGCGGCTCTTAGAAGCTTTCCTCACGGCTGCCACCAGCCATCTCACCCTAAACGCCACGTGGTATGTCTCTTGGTGTGGACGGACGCAAGCCGCGTTACCTCCTTGGCGGTCCGACATGCCTTGCGGACTTATGGCACTAACATTCCTCAGGGGAGCACACCTCCGGACGGTCACTGTGCATAAATACCGTCGTCCTCTGCCTTTCTCCTCCCCTGCACGGACACCCTCCATCCCCTTCACGCTCTGGGCAGAAGAGGTAGGTGTGGCTACTATGGATATGTCAAGGGCTTATTGCCATTATTCCACTACCCGGAGAAACACTCGGCACTCTGCTGCTTTAGAGGCCCTGAGCAAGCTCTTCAAAGCATTCAGTACATCTTCTTTACATGCAAGCTTATCACCCACCCCTGATGCATACATGTCAACTAAGCTGCAGAGAAAAGTCCAAATGTGTGGTTAAAAAAAAATCTTTAGCAGGGGACGGTAAACATTGTTGAGGAGCAGTGGGATGAGTGGCAATGACCTGGGGGCGTCTCAGAAGATGACACCTTATCTTAGCCTTGTCAGCATCTGCCGCTGACTACAAAAAGAGGTGCAAAGGACTGGTTTGGTTCACACACACCTTAATGTGCAGGAGAGACACAAATACACATAAAACAGAAAGCAAGTTTTGGGGTCAGCCAGCGCCCCAGGAACAGCTGGGGTTGAGTGGATCTTCAGAGCTCCCTGCCAGCCTCCCTCAGCCGCCACCAGCTGACATTTCCTGCCACAGACTGAAAGGAGCTCCTCTGACAACTCTGGCTTCAAAGAAATTGCAGAGGACGCCATTTTCTATGCGTCCTTTTGCTTGGGATGGTTTGCCTGAGATTATGCTGTTCACACAGTTTATCGCTGGTAGCTGGAGCTGCCTCTGATGCGGAAAGTGTCAGCATCCATAAAGGTCCATTAAAAGTTTCATTACAGCGCTGACATGGAGGTCTGCAAGCCAGCAATACGGGGAATACAAATGGCTCCGCGGCTCAGAATGCTTTTTAAACAGCTGCAGCGTTATAGCCCATTCGTCTCGCGGCGTCGAAGAACTGGACCGACGCAGAGATCCAGTCACACGCAGGACGTGGCGGCCCCGAGATCACTAACAGACCACGACCCGCATCGCCTTTCTCACTCCAGCTGCTGTTCCCCCCCCCCTCCCCGACCCACCCCGACTTAGAGGGATTGCAAAATGGCATTCTTGCTTCATTGCTGAAGTTCATCAGGGGTCTGAATTCACTGGCAGGGACTGAGTTACGGGCCCATCTGGAGCCAGGCAGGCTGTAATATGGGGGAGGGAGATGTCATCCCAACACTGGTCCACAGTGAGGCCCGGGGACGATGTGACTGAGTGATAGGGAGGGCCCTTGGCAGAAGGCACAGGGAGAAGAAATGAGGCACCGGCTGTAGAGTAACCCGCCCCCACCCTGGGTGTCACACACGCAACTACTGAACCTCTAGCCCAGTCAACTGGCTGGCATCCACTTTCACTGGGCCTCAGTTTTACTGCAGGACTAAGCTTGTCCGTTTTCCACATTTTTCCAAGAGAGAATTTCCCCACTAACAGAAGCACGATGCTACCCTCAGCCCCATCCTCGTGCAGCTAATAAACCACTGGCATCTCTCCACTGACGCCCCCAGGCGTCTGTGCCGTAGCAGTTTTCCAGAAGCTGCTAGAAGCCGGCACTTTTAAACTCCACACGGCACCGCTTTCCACCCCGGCGCCATCCTCACTCCCATAATTGCTTTCGGACCCCTAGTAAGCCCACTGCGGTCAGTGTCTGGAGTGCAGCCTTTGAAAACCGCTTCCCAGCTCCTTCCCCGGGGTGCTTTCCTGCACCGCTCTGCTGACGTTCACAGGAGCCTCCATGTGGAAGCGAGACGGGAGGCACTTTCTCCCGCTGTGGGACACCCTCCCGCACTCTCACGACCGCTCACCCAGACACTGGGCAACTTTCACTCACACCATCCGCTGCACACTTACAGAACCTCGGCCTCCTGCACTTCAGGACATCACGTTCGGCGGCCTCTGCTGGCTGACAGCCGCACCTCCACCATGGGTGCTGTCCCTGCCAGGACCTCCCATACACCACTGAACATGGCACTGTCTCCACTCCCATGCGAACATGCAGGGGAGAGCAACCTCTTCCCTCAGCCCTAGTCGTCTTCCTCTGCTTTCTGGCTCCATCTCACCTCTGCCTCATATAGTCTCAGTTTTGTTTTCACAGCAATGACCCCCAACATCTTTCCTTCACCTACTTTTCTCCTTTTGTTGATGCACCACAGGTCTCTGCTGGAAAGAGACTGGCAAGACACCAAAGTGGATAAAGTGATGCTTAGGACTCATGCTTCGACAGAAGGCTTTGTGATAAAGTGTCTTATTCACTCACTGATCAAGGCCGGCTGCATACTGGCCACCAGACTTAGAAAAGAAAGGAAAACACTATGCCTGACAGTCAGACTCCTTTCTACACAGGAGCCTGCAAAGAGGAGTTCAGGTGGGTCAAGCTGGCAAGTCAATGCCGCAGAGTCAGTGACAAACAGGTTGAATTAACTTCACTTTAGGCTACAATCACCCTGAAGAGCATGCCGAAGAACAAGTGACCAGCAGTCGAGACTCCAGCAGTATATAAGACAGCACAAAATGATTTCCCAGCAATACTAGCACTTCAGGTACATGCAGTCAGAAAAGGATGTGACCAGGAGTCTATCAAACGTTCAGCTTCGCTTGACAGCTTGAGGAACATTAAATTCGGCAGAGTACAGTACAGCAACGGATTTCAGCAGAGCTTTGGGTCTCTGGGAAGAATCACACAGTTCATGGTGGGGGCCACATTAGCAGATTTCATCTATCCACCACTCTTTCCATAAAACATGGAAGACTGGAGAATATTCCACAGTCTTTTTCCGCTCGAGGGGCCATAGGAGTCTGGGACCACGTCGGACCATGGAATTTTGGGAGCAATGATCGTTGAGGAAATCCCAGGGCTGTCGGGTTGTAATATACTTCTTAGGCCGCTGGCAGGTGGTGACATCACATCAATCAAAGTCCAGAGGCCCGCGACAGGAGCATGCTGGGAGGAAGACCCCCCCCCCACTCTGGGTGAGGAACACTAGGTTGTTCACTCAGGGAGTGAAGCTTGGGGTGGGGGGGGGCTGTTTCCTGAGGCCCTGGTCGGGTGTAGGGAGGAACAAAGAGAGCAGCATAACTCATCTGACACCCACACGTCCCCCCAGCCCCCTTCCCGACAGGTCATGGGGAGAAGAAATACAGCCGGGGATGCGGCTCCCGCATTGGATATCGCATGGAGATATTTGGACAAGGTGAACACATTAACCAGCGGATGCGTGCTCCGCGGGGGCCCGGCACAGCGCCGGGAGACGCGCACTTAGAGGGGAAGCCGGGGGGGGGGGGGGGGAAGCAGGGAAGCGGCTTGACGGGTTTAACATCGCCATTTGATACGCGCGCAGCAAATGCGGCGCAGAGGCCTCCACGCCCCATGCCAAAGCTTCGAAAGTTAACGTCAGTTAGAAATGCTGTCAGGTCACGTTAAAGCTGGAGAAGGTCGTTCCTTTTATTTTTTCATCAAATATGCCGAATACATCATCTAGGTCTGAGTTTGCGTCTGTATGAATTAACCATTTAAATGGGCTGTAATTCTTTTGGCATGCTGATTAAATCTGATTATACGACGTATAATCTCCCCTACCGCGAAGAAACGGAATCTTTGTGAATAATAAAATGCCGTATGTCATCCGTTTGGAACATTTTCCTGAACATTCTGGTGGATAAAGGGTGCATGGCTATGAGAGCAGAGGAAACGACGTCTACAAATGCCCTGAGATGAGAAGCCACTGGCCATGATGGCACAACCATGTGACCACAGCCTGGAAGAGATCATTGGTATGCAGCACCTCGGGAAACATTCCTGATGACAAAGCGAGCCTGACGGCACCGCAGCCCATGATGAATTGGAGGTGAGTATATGACAGCAAGGTAACGGTGCTGATATCTTCACTGCGACTCCCCTGGCCGTGGCTTCCAGTCTAATGACACTCAGGATCGACCAGCCAACTCTGGCCTTTCGTTTAAGGGCGCTTAGAAGCTGAGGCTGTAATCATGTTGGCTCTGAGCTTCCCAGGTGGCTTTTAGAGTACTGGTTAATGGCCAGCGACACAGAAGCAGCACTTCAGTAATGAATCGCCCGGTGTCCCGCTCTCGAGGAGAGTCTGGGCTGACACGAGCACATTCCGCACACAGCAAAATACAGAGGAACGGAAAAGGATCAGATTAATTAGGGCAAGGTGCTGGGCTGCCAAGTGACTGACAGGATTATGTGGCGTTCAGCCACAGCAGCTGTCAGCTCCCCGGCTGCTGTAAATTCATCCACATATCAAAGACGACCCCCTTCTGGCTTTTGGTTGCCACTGAGGGTGCTGCTGTCAGATTGCTCTAAACAGTGGTGCCAGGAGAGCCACTGTCATGTATTATCACTTTACTTCGCCTTTGATCTCCTCACTTGGAGTTCACAGTGAACATTTAGCACAGGATGGCCAGAATTTCCTGATGTGCCCATGGGTGCAATTAAAACAAAACAAAACAAAACAAACAAAAAAAAAAGATATGAAAATTTTTCAGTTTTCCAATTTATGCAGCTGACCTGCAGTGATCTGATCTGCATTTCTGAAGATATTATCCTGACAAATAACTAGGACAGACTAAATCCAACAGTTCGAATTAAACATCACCCACCTTCACCAGTTCTACAATGATCTGTTTTACTTTCATAAAGTGTCAAGATGTTGTGGCCTTGATAATAGAAGCTCTTCAAGATGTTTCAGATGAGGATGGAAATACCTAGCAAGGAACAGACACTAATACTTTGCTCCCGCTATCATAATGAAGAGCTGTGCTGGTTTATTAATATAACAACACTATTCACATGTGACAGTCTGATGGTCTCTATAGTAATCTTTCAGAATATTTACAATGCTAGAAAACATTTTCCAGAACTTTTGGGCCAATAATCATGACTGTAAGAAGGTTACTGAGACATACTTTTGACCCACCAAGCTCTAAATAAGATTCTTCTTTAATAATCAGGCCCTGAACCTTGTTTACTGAGCTTGGATTCGACACAGAGGTGGAGCTCATACAAGGTCCTCACAGACACATGTCTTATAATTCCGTAGTCACAAATCTGGTGTCCAACCTGATCTCTATGTCCCAATGCAATTCACTGACATCCAAGAAAACAGCCCTCAGGTGAAAACAGGTAAACATTTAGTTGCCCTCAGTGCTGGAAAAGTTAACAATAAACCGTCCCCTCAGAATGTGTACGCAATTCCAGTGCCATTACAATCTAGATCGCCATCATAACATTACACAGTACCAGCCTCATAAGGGTTACGCACTTGTATGGGTGGCCAATGAAGAATTTGAGAGCACTGTGTACTTGACAGGGCTAGGTTATATGACAATATTATCATGAAATCGACCATATCAGACAAGTAACCCGGTGTCGATATCTAACCAGCAATTATCGCTTTCTCCATAAAGCTTAGGCTACACCCAAAGACAGAAAAAGGACTTAGGATTTGGCTTTCAATTCAGCCTTCTAGCCTGTTTCCGACGCAGTTTGAAAAGATAAACAAACGCGGCTCATAGCGCAGTGTTTCATAAGCATTGCTCACTGCAGTACTGTGTTGTCCATTCTTGTAAGCTGGGAAATTCAACATTGTCACATTACCAATTTATATATTCCAGTGAGCAGCCAAAATGTCAGGCATTCAAGTGCAACACTCAGGTGGGAATTTTGAGCATCCCAACTTATGCGAATGGTCAAACAAGACAAGCGCCTACAGTACCATTGTTAATTCCCTTTCAAGATGAGAGTGCCGACACCCACGATAGCCTGCTTATGAATTCCTTCTTTGCGGCTCCTTTCGGTTTCATAGGTGGGGCTGGTCTTCACAAACCATAGGCAAAACATGAGATAAGATAAAGAAAGAACCACTGACAATCAGACACTGACATTTAGATGAACTAGGCTGTCCCCACCCTGGAAATTTTATTGTGCATGATCCCCCCCAACCCCAGTTCGACAAGTTTTATGAATCATGCTTGTATATTTTTTTGCATCAAAACAAAAAAATAAATAGAGTAAAATAGAAACAATGTAGCAAATAAATAATAAACTAATGTAGAGTTGTGACTATTGATCTAAAGCGACAATCTATGCTTCTGCAGTTGGGGGTAGGGCTTAGATGATTTGATTATCTTCTATCCCGATATTTTTTTATTGAAATATTGTATTTTTTTATAAGACATCGCCAAGCCCTACTCGATATACTGTCTAAAAACCTTGATTCATCTCACCAGCATACTACCCCACAGAAGGTACTGTAAAACATGCCAGTGCACTAGTATGCCCATAAACTACCCAGGGCTCAAGAGTGGCAGCGTTTCACTTGCATTTGCCTCTAAAAATAGATGTGTACGAACTGTGAAATGTATTCAGGAGAATGTGAGCAAATAAAAAGTAATCCAAATGCTGGGGCAGCCTCTATTTTTTCCTCAGGACAAAGGTTGACAACACCACAAATGATGATGTCACTGTGCTGTCTGTTGGAGGGGGGGGGGAAATCATGTGACTACTCATCAGCAGAAAGGGCAAACATCAAGTGTGAAAATGCTGTAAAATTGTATGGAAGGCCATTCAAAAATGCTTGCATTTAGAAGGCATAAAAATATCCATTAAAAAAATCTGTGGAGACATTTTATACTGCATTTTGCGTTCATGTCATTTTTAAAGGCATGATTCATCGATATTTTTAAAATGTAGAGCGACTTTGATGTAAACAAGCAAGCTAGCTTCATCAAAGTGTGTATTAAATATATGATCTGTGCAAATCCCAAAAAATCTCTTACTTCTTACACAATATTTTTTAATGATGCAAATGTGTCATGAAGTCCAGTATCAACCCAATATTAACCTCTAAACAAGTCTAACATGAACCCAAGATACAATAAATATCAGATGAGTTCTGCTCTCACGATTCAAACTGATTTTCTGATGTAGTAGGGAGAAAGATTCATTGTTCACTATGCGGTCTCTACACAGTGGCCCAGTCTGCACTGACGTACGTACTAACAGAGTTAGAGTCAGACGCTGTGGCAGAGATGGAAGCATCGTTTTTAGAGTTAAGTGGGAGATACTACTGACAAAGGAGCTCAATAAGCAAGACAACGTAGAGCAACCCCAAAGTCTGTTTATGTATGTTTTTTTTTTTTTTTTTTTTATTAAATAAAACAAATACTTAAACATTGTATTCCTCTTCAGCAACATAGAGCATTTCAAGTAGATGAGTTTTAAATAGTCCAGCATTGTACAGATGCATATTGGTTTCGATTAGTAAAATGTGAGTAAAAACTTCCTTAGAACGTACTGGAGTTGGTGCAAATCATGCTGGTGCTCCCCCATTTCTGCTTCACTGGGGGCATTTCAGCCCAATACTGCAACAGGCACAACAAGAATTCAACAAGAAGCTGCCCTCAGGTGTCCACTAGGGCCGGCCCCAGTACAGCCCACGTAGGCCTAGGGCACTGTTTGACTGGGGGGCCCAGGAGTGAAAAGAGTGAAAGAATAAAAATTAGAAGACATATCTCTCGTTGCATTCTATTACATTACAATGAAAACTAGTTTAAATATTCCACTACTGTTTTTTGTGAAACAGACACTGGATACCTTATTCTACTGAAATGTTTTAATATAAATGGACAGAATTGGTTTCCTGCTGCTCTGAGGGAGAGTGGCGCTCCGCAGTCTTGCCTAGAGCACCAGAACACCCAAGACCAACCCTGGTGTCCACAAATGAAGACTCGAGTCACCTTATGAGCAGCGTTTTCATCAGAACGATTTCATCCCAGGCCTGCTGCGGAATGCTGGCTGAGCTCAAAGCTCATAATGCATAATTATTAAAAACAGACTGAGTGAGAAATAACTAAAAACCTAATGTATATATTCAAATATATAATTTGGCTTGTAAATGTCTACTCGTATCACTTTATTAAGGACAAACACATTGGATAAATTTTCATTGTACGCCTGAAGTTCTTTATGTGCCCCTAAACTTTTTAACTTAGGAGCACATGTGCTCATTTCGGAGAAAAAAGTAAGCATCAAGCCCTGCAACGGCAAAAACACACACTGATAAATTCTGTACTTAAAAAAACATGCAAGAGGTAGCAGAAATCGAAGCAGCAGAGCAGTTAACCAAATAACCCAGAAGAGGCGCAAAGACGCTCCAGAAAGACCCTCCTTGACTTTGAGTGTTGGAGTTTGTTTTTATCGCTTGTCATGCTCTTCATTATGAAAATATATTCACTGCACATTACATGTACTGTGCAAGGGGCACGGAGAGCACCAGTTGGGACTACTATACATCTCCTAAGCTGATGGGTTTGTTTTGTTTGTAGACACACATTTTGTTTAACTCTATAAAACTGGGGTAAAAGGAAGGTGTTTGCTGAGACAGGGCCAGGCAGATGATGCACCTCTCCTGGCCCCTCAAAGACTTTGTATTTTGCTTTATGTTCTCAGGATGCAAGGTGAAGCAGAACGTTGGAGAAGTGCTTACTAGAAAACCCTGATGCGGGTTCAGCGGATGCAGGAATGCACATAAACTCAACCCTGACACTGCAATTGGTCCTGCTGGAACTTCATCTACATTTCAATCGGAATGACACCGGAGATGCTGGGGATGGGATGTGGGCTCATTTGCAAAGCCAAGACCACCGTGGCATCGGAATGTAACCAGCACGAAGAACCGCTAGGGCTCAGTAAGCCAGTCCCTGCGCAGTATTTTACCATGATGTACCATCCACGTACCCACGCTTTCATCACCACTAATACCCAATCAAAGCTATTGGTTTTTAACCCTAGTCATGAAGATGTGTGTTGCTGCAATTTTTTTGCTGCAGCTGAGCTGACAATTAGCCACGATTGAGCTGTTGACTGAACAGACCTCTTCATTCAAATCATGTTGAACTGTCCATGTTTGCCATGGACTCATTATAATGTCTAAATTGCATTTAATTGTCCTTTGCTCATGAACAGTTAACTTACTAAGGGTTTTATTAATCTAAAATAAAGTGATTTACACGTGTGCCTTGATATCTCATTCAATCAGGCTGTTCCTGCAGATCTCATTCCAAGCCCAGCTCTGTATGATTAGAGGATGCATATACAGCTACAGTTCACTCAAAAGCCTAATAGAGGTATATTCATTACGATGTTCAACAAGCAGGCAAATGCATTTGGTGACCAGGCTGAACTTGCAGCTTACTGTATGCTAGCCTCACATCTACGTACCTTTTTTACAGCTTGAAATCACCAAAAACAAAACAGGTTGGATACAACCCTGTTTGTAACTCCTTACCATTCCACCTGGTAAGCAATGTGCCACCTGCTGGTCATTATAGAACACTGATAATGACAAGCTAAAATACATTAAAATACATAATTGGTCATGCAGATGCTCAGTGTAATGTGCAGCCGTTCCCTTAGAACAACATGAATGTAAAAACAACAATAACAGAGGCTGACTTGCATGCAAAAAACACAGTATTGTTGTTTGTTAGTTTCCCAGCATTGTAGTGGGATATGGGCTAAATCTCAGATACAGGATTAAGGGGGACTCTTGAACGTTGTAACAAGGCTTTGTATCCTTAAACATCTTCGGGGAGTTTTGAGTGGGGTTGAAAGGCAGAGGTGCTGTGAAATTGAACATGAACTACCTGCAGCTTTAATGGCACCAAGGGGGGGTGGATTAATCGGCCACAGCCCACCACTCTCACATCCCCGGTGACTCCCGCACCAATCCCGCCGAGCCAGCTAGGCCTCCAATTAGAGCAGAAACATCTCTTCACAGTAGCATCTCATCCCAGAAGTTCAACTTGCCTCCAAGCCTGCAGAACAAGGCAAGGATGGGCTTGAATCTCTGGGGGCTTGTTGTGGACAGGGGAGGGGTAAGGGCTATAAAAAAAAAAAATGGTACATTTCAGAAATCTGAACGTACCTCAAGATCCTGCTGCCAGCTGCTATAAATACATCTGATGTTTTCAAAGTGACTCATACTGCTTGTATTTTCTTTGGGTCGTTCCCCACTTTTATCCACTTTTGCCCATCATTTTGGTATTTCTGCAGATGAGCACAGATCTGCAAGACTTTAACAGGCCTGTTTCTGCAGGCAAGAAACAGAATGGACAGTGAAGCTCTGTAAGAAACATAACAGGAAGAGGGCAAGCAAAAGTACAGGGGTCTCACCCTCACACCCACTGCATTTTGGGGATGAGCAGAGCCCCACATGCCCGTAACATAGGGGTGGGGCATGTTCACTTACAGACAAATAAAAAGGGATTCAGCTATATAATGCTGTTAACACTACAGACATTAACGTGGAGCACCTGAACATTCTTGGGCCTGCTTGCGCCCGTTGACACTCATCTGTGTTTAATTCCACAGACTGATATGCGAAATTCAAGGATGTCAAGAGAATGCGGTAGCCACACACTCAGCGTATTATTATACCCAGTAAACCCAATAAGATCTGTCACCCAGCCAGTTAGATACCTGGGAACACGGCAAGCAGCATGACAGGTGACACCTGATGCAAGGCACCTCGCCTTTTCAGAAAAGAGAACTGAAGCATCTTTAATACCAAACAGCTGTGGACACAGGGAACAGCAGTTGAAAATCTAGGGATGAAACCGTTGCCTGTTTTGTCTCTGTGGTTATGAACAATTATGGTGTCTCTAAATAAAATCAGGAAGATTTAGAGTCCATTCCTGCACTTTTTTTTTTTTTACAACCCAAACCTCATAAAAACAGATTTAATGCATGTTTGAATCTCTGGAATGATAAAAGCACAGCAGTGAACTCACTTTTGCCTCTTGGGAGTGGAAATAAGATAAGCATGCGGACGACCGTACTTGGGGTAAGTCTGGGGGTGCTGTACCTTAACAGACGCCATCGCTCTTCCACCAGAAGGCCTACGTCAAAGTCTGATTCCAAGTCTCCAGCTTTCGCATGTTTCGAATCGCTCCTGCGCTCACAGAATGACACCTTCCATCGCAAACGGCCAGATGCCTTCAAGGAGAGGCAGGTCATCTTTCAGAAACGTAACTCAGCACGCACTGTTCCCCCAGTATAAGGGACCATGTACCCCCACCATCACATCCATAAACAACTCTGTAACAATCTAAATGGTCTTCCTTAAAGCCAGCCTCACGTGGCCAATTATAAGCAAAATCTAAATGAGTATCTAATATGGCAAACAGGCTGAGAGAACAAAGGCAGGTCAGTGCAAAGACTCTCAAGCTCAAAGTTTCTTTATAATTGGCCCCCTTCAGCAGTCTGCTCGGGATTTAGGTGGGAGGACAACTTGCAGGAACTCACTAAACGTCTGCACCAAGCAACATCCAAAAATCAATGGGAAGTCAAAAGAAAAAGAGAAATCAATAAATAGATAAATGAACTGCCTTTCAAGAACACTTTCTGTGATTCACATTCAATTCTGTTTTCAACCAACATCCTTTAGCATAAAAATAACATTTACTTTTTGATAGCGTGAATCATGTCACTACGAAAAATATCCATAAGCAAACAGATTATGTAAGCTTTTATATACTATAAAATTTGCTGAATTTGTGGACCCAGCACTAGTGAACTTACAATAGGTCAGTATGGCCCAAGGAAGATAGCATTAAGGGCTTAACAAATACAGGGCGATCCACATACAAGTAACCTGGCATCTTAACTTTAATAACTTGATGTACAGTATGGGACTACATTTAAGTGGACCACCCCGTAAGTCACTGACTATCAACCACACACACCTGAAAGATGCTTCTCCATCCATCCATCCATCCATCCATCCATCCATCCATCCGGTCAGGGTTACCTCTGGTTAAAAGTGTGCATTGCACCATTCCAGGCTGTTCATTCCGCTAAAAACGATTTAAAAAGCACCTTTTCACATTGTTCTGTTTTTGCACAAAGGACATAATTTAAATAAAGCATGATGGCTATTAGAACACCCCCGTAACATCACTGCCAGTTAAAACGGCATTTTTGTAAATGTCCTTCTCACTGCTGGCAGAGGCGACTAACAAAGCTTCCTGGCCAATGACAGTTATCTTCCGCATTCCCATTCCAGAGAAGAGAGTAAGGGCATGAGTAAGAGTTTACCAGAATGGGAAGTGGGGACTGACAGGGCACTAATCCTTTATAATTCCTTATGAGTGCAGTACCTATACTATAAGAACAAAAGTATTGGAACACGCCTCTTAATCATTGAATTCAGGTGTTTCATTTGAACCCATTGTCACAGGTGTTTGAAATCATGCACCTAGCCATGCAATAATGTTTACAAACATTTGTGAAAGAATTGGTCGTTCTGAAGCTCAGTATGCGTGGTACTCTCATAGAAAGCCACCTCTGCAATAACTCAGTTCATGAAATTTCTTCCCCGTGGGATATTCCACTGTCAACTATAAGTGGTATTATTGCAAAGTGGAAGCATTTAGGAACAACAGAAACTCGTAAGACCACGTAAAGCAACAGAGTAGGGTCGCAGAGTACTGAGGCGCATAGTGCATAAAAAAATCGCCAATGCTCTGTTCACTCAGTAATTGCAGAGTTCTAAACCTCTTCCGGCATAAACCTCAGGAGAAAAACTGTGAGCTTCAAGGAATGAGCTTCCATGACAGAGCATCTGCATGCAAGACTCACATCACCAAACACAATGCCAAGTATTGGATGGAGTGGTGTAAAGCATGTCACCATGGGATTCAGGAGCTGTGGAAACGTGTTCAGTGGAGTAATGAATCATACTTCTATGTCTGGCAGTCTGATCGACGAGTCTGGACTTGTCAGATGCCAGGAGAACATTACCTGCATTACTGCATTGTGCCAACTGTAAAGTTTGATGGAGGAGGGACAGTGGTAGGGGATTGCTTTTCAGGGGTGAGGTAGGCCCCTTAGTACAGCATGACTGTGCCCCAGTGCACAAAGCAAGGCCCATAAAGACATGGTTGGGTGAGTTTGAAGTGGAAGAACTTATCTGGCCCACACAAAACCCTGACTTCAACCCCATCAAACACCTTTGGGTTGAACTAGAATGGAGATTGTGAACCAAGTCTTTACACCGAACATTAGTGCCTGACCTCACAAATGCTCTTCTGGATAAATGGTGAAAATCCCACAGACTAACTACAAAATCTTGTGGAAAGCCTTCCCAAAAGAGTGGCAGCTGTTATAGCTGCAAAGGGGGAACCAACTCCATATTGAGGCTATGGATTCAGAATGGGACGTCATAAAAGTTCCTGTGGGTGTAACGGCCAGGTGTCCCAATACTTTTGTCCGTATAGTGTACATCTCTCTTCACACCAGAACTATGTGGAAGGACCCACAAGAGGTACCGTGTAAATATTTAGGGCCACTCAGTCACATCTGTCATTACAGGCTGAGGGCTGGGTAAGCCAGTTGATTTGAAAGGCTAAACAGCTCCATGATTCAACTGAACATTCCCTTGATCAACTGTGCAGCTGACCGCATAGAAATGGGTAGCCGTTGGGCAGTGAGGCTCACATAGTCAGGGGTAACCAAACTACAGTGGAAACGATGGAAATCAAACATGCATTCATAAAATGAGAGCAACTCAGTCCGCCTTGCTTCTGAGCCCCATACCTATAACCCCTGGCAAAAATTTCAATATCACCCAGCTTTTCTGACTTTTTGTAGCAAACAAACAAATGACAGATATAACATGAAACTATTTTTGTTTAATAGCTTAACATTGACATACGTTTCAAGAAGCTGTAAACAAATTTATTTGTTTTAATTAATGGAATAGTTTTGCCCAGTTCAAGTCCAGGGAAAAAAAATTATGGAATCACTTTGTAATTTGTATTTCTAAAACAAATACCAGCAGAATTCTAAATGCAAAGTAGTATGTAGCTTTAAAAAAAAAAAAAACAACCTTACATACCTTAAGGAGTTAGTGGACTAGGCTAATTGAAAGGAACCTAACAAGAGAGTGGAAAGGTTTATAAAAACTCCTCCAAGAAGGAAATAGGCACCAGCAGAAAGTGCGACGCAAAGTGGTCTTGCTAGTTTCATACCAGCTTATTCCCCATTTTCATGCCAACCGCACACATTTTCAAAATAAATTATTTTTGCGCTTGTTTCCTACCCGTGGAAGTGGTGCCTTTTAAATGAGGTGTGGCTGGGTCCATTGTCGGCATGCTGCTATATTTTAAGGCAACGAAGAGACATCGTACTTCTGACCAACGAAAACTGTCGAAAACCAGTGGTGTATTAAACAATATTTAAGCAGTACATTTTAGAAACACGCGGGTGCACAATGCTCGTTACAGACATGGGTAACTAATGATTGATATATTTATTTATTACATAATTTCTATACACTTTATTATGGAGTACAACTGGTCCTTTCACAAAATCATACTTATTCACTCAAGCTCATCAGAATCATGTACTGATGACAGACTATTTGACCAATCGATGCGCATAAGTATTTAAACACACCAAGTTGAGCGGTGAGCTTCTGTCTTACCCATCTTCTGACATCATTATACCACTTTCGGCACTGAGGGGATGATCTGGTGACGCCAGAAAAGGAGGATGCACGCGCTGATACCTGATCTCATGTTTGCTTCACCTCGAAAGACTTGACGTGCTCACGCCAGGTTTGCCAGGTAGTCATGCAGTCATAATAGCAATCCGCTGTAGCTCATGGGGCGCTGCCTTTTAAAGGTGGGGTGACGTGCCATTCTGATTGGTTTATTGCATGTTACACAAAAAGAACACACCTCTGAATAATTAAGAGTTGGGATAACCTTTTTGTGCCTTGCTATGGCTCCGAGTTTTTTCTGCCATCAAAATAGCTAAACAGATTTGGAAACGCCCATAAATGTTAGTTGCACCTTGTGCTTTGCGCTTTGTGCTAGATCGTCAAAATAGAACTCAGAGTGTGGCAAAAGATGTTGGTTGCTACTAGTTAGCTGTCTAAAATTTGGTGCAAGCATAAGTAAGATGGGATGGCTGTAAAAGGAAAACATACAGGTAGACCGAGGAATGTGTCAAAGTGTAAGGAAAGAAAAAACTCAAAGCAGCATGCTTTGGAAATAGATAATGAACAATAATACAAATGAGAAACAAATGGGTGCAAACGGGAGTCCATCTTGTAAGAGAACTGTAGGAAATGAGCTGAATGAAATGGGATTTGCTTATAGAAACGTCAAACAAAAACCAACACTAACGCCTAAACAGAAGAAAACAAGATTACAGTGGGCTAAAGAGAAGCAATCATAGAGTGAGGATGATTGGATGAAAGTGATATTCAGTGATGAATCACGAATTTCCATTTGTCAAGGAGCTGATGCTGGAACTTTTGTCTGGTGCCGTTCTAATGAAACATAAAAAGATGACTGCCTGCAGAAAGCAAGCAAATTCCCCCAATCATTTATGATATGAGGTTGCATGTCAGGTAAAGGACCAGGGAATATGGTAATCATTACCTCAACAGTCAATACATAGGTGTACATTCAAATTTTGGACACTTCTCATTCCATCAATAGAAAATAGGTTTGGTGATGATGATCGATGGCATTTTTCAGGATGATGCTGAATCTTGCCACACAGCAAACTGTTAAAGCTTTTCTTCAGAAAAAGCATACCAAATCAATCACATGGACAGTAAACAGTCTGGATCGCAATCTAGCTGAAAATTTAGGGTGGGAAAAAAAACTGGTTCATGACAAGGCTCCATCCTGCAGAGCTGATCTGTCAACTGCTGTTCAAGAAAGTTGCAACCAGGTTGATGCAGAATATTATTTTTTGTTAGTGAAGTCCATGCTTCAGAGAATGCAGGCTGTCATAAGAGCTGGAGGAGGAGCAATAAAGGACTGACTGATTTTTTTTTTTTTTTTTTTTATGAGCCCATAATTTTTTCCTCAACACTGAATGATTCCACAATTGTTTCCTTTACTTCAGCTGGACAAAACTATGCCATTACTTAAAATTTTAATTAGTTTAAAGTATGTTTTGTGAAGCCAGAATATTCAGCTATTAAAGCATGTTTTGTGTCATACCTGTACTTTGTTAATTTGCTACAAAGTAAAATTACCAGGTGGACAGTCTCTAGTTTGATGGTTCCATAATTTCTACCAGGGATTATAAAAGGCAGCCATACAGCCTTGACATGATCACATGTATAGACTCAATAACATACTCAATATTTCGAGTCGTGCCATCCAAATCCCGCTGGATCTGTTCATCCGATATGGCGATTAAAGCCTGTGTTTCCTCGTTTGTCCATCCTTCCATTTTACTTTTTTTTATATTTTTGTTTCTACTCCTTTTTATTTTGTTTCTCGCTGTTCACTGTGTGTTCCAAAAGATGGCGGTGGTATTTTGTGTTTCAGCGGCAGGCTATTTGCATAACCAATCGACAGCAAATAAAGTCCCATCCCAAAGTACCGAAGTACCAAAGAAGTACCCCAGCTGGTTTGGCACTTTTGGTACTGGAACTTGACCAGAAGTCAATGGAAAAGCTAAAGTACCAAAAGCACCCTATCTGTAACCCATAGTTATTACTGCTGAGACTCCAATATGCCCAAAGCAGCCGATTTGCCTAAAATGAACTTTACACATGCACGCGTGAACAGCGAAGCCAATTAAATTCTAAATGCTAAGCTATATTGTATGGCATTTCAGTGCAGACAAGATTGTTTCCCCTGCTCAGTTCATGCATTATTTAGTGACACCCTGCTGAATAAAAGTGCGGAGATGTGGCGCTCTTCTCCACAAGACAAAGACTCCTAAGGCCTTTTTCATGTCCTCCTTATTAGACAGACCCCAAGCACACATACAACAGTAATGTGTCTGGATGCAGTATTTATACAGTTACTCCGCATCCTTATATGTGCTATATACTAGCCGAGAAGGGCTACAGGCCATCCTCCATATGAACCTAAGAGGGGTAACAGGTTCAAAGATGGATGAAAAGATAGAGGCATCATAAGAAAAATATAACTCTACCCAATATGACCAAACCAGGAAAACAGGACTGTGGGAGGAGTGGTGGTGGATTGTTCAAAAAACCGTGCTTTACCCCAGATACCCAATAAGCTGGAACAATGTGATCTGACATTTTTCTGTCTTTAATTTCCTTTAAGAGATGGCTTTTTAAAGGTCACTGGAGTCTTAACAGCAACGGCCATATGGGAAACAACACGTTGTCTTAATGTGCAATTCTCCTTCAAGAACCTGGAAGCCTTGTTACCTGGCTTGTGTTTTGTGCTTTGCAGGTTAATGAAGATACGTGCAGAGGGGAGGGAACTTGGGAGGGATGAAACACAAAGGGATCGAAGAGACATTCTGCCATTGATTAAAAGAGCTTTTTTTCCCCACCACCAAAAAAATGCATAGGGTTCCCATCACCTCTTAATAAAAAAGAGTGGCCAGCTGGAAATAGATATAAATCTTAACTCATGATGCTGCACATTCGTTACAAGACCTTGGAATCAACGAAGAAATTGCTTGTCCTGTGTTGCCTTGATTAATAGAGGTAATGGGTAAGGTCAAATCTGGATGATCATTTACTGGGGCAGGTTCTTGTCAGCGTCACCAGGACGACGATGAATCATCGCAGAAAAACCACATGCTTTGTGATGAAGGAGACCTCTGCGAGGGTGTTTCATTTTTCAGTCCTGGTTTTAATACCTTGTTTAACAAAGTTAGAAAAAACACAATTGTCAGCACAGGTCCTGCTCTGGCTTAGTTCTGTTTAAGTGCGAGTGGTCAACAGTCCGTCTTCTGCTTTGACCATCCATTGCACAGGAACCTCAGTTAGTCAATGTGGAAAATCTTAAGGGCAAAGGATTTTACACTGGATCATAAGAAAGAGAAATATGAAACAAAATAGCTGAAAAGCAATACTTCTTACATGTGTGATGTGTTTGTCGATCTCTGAAAATGGAGGAAGATGTCTTGTTTGGTAAATGTTTTCATGGCAAATTTCAGAACGTCAGCCTCCCCGTGAGTTGAAGTGTTTGTTTTTCTGCTGCAAAAGAATAGCAAGAACCACATGCTGCGTGACTGAGAACCATCTCTCTGTGTCCGGTAAACAGTGCTAAGTTTCGGCCTGCAGAGTGTTCCCATGGAGTCTGCCATAACAGTTTTCAGATCATGTGCAAATCCTCATCAGGATGTGTCTCTGTTTGGTGTTCTACTGACCACCCGCCTCAGCACCAGAAAGGCATACATACAGACCACAAATGTTGAACCAGTGTTGAAAAAGTGCCACGACCTACAAGATTCATAAGCAAAAATTACAGAAGGCCAGCAGCCAAGACTATATGTAAGACAGCAAGCAAGTAATGCAGGGCCTGGGGGGGGGGGGGAAACATGCCCCCCAAAAGATCTGCTGAGGTTCTGCACGGTTCCACTTCTCTGGACGTGCTCCATCTCAAACAAGCATGCTGTGATGCTCAATATGAGAATTGGAATGGAGTGCATATATCCACCCTTTCTTCTGTTCACCACCATTTCAGGGTAAAAAAAAAAAAAAAAAAAAAAAGTAAGTTCACTCAGTTCATAAGTCACTTTAAACAGAACCGTTCATCCAATAACAAATAACAATAATTTCAAAGTACTCTTTCTCCAATTACAATCGCCAAATTTGAGGAATAAACAGGAAATTAATTCTCTGAGGCTGGATCTATGAGCAGAGGGGAGTCTAAGAAGTTTTTTTTCCCTGCAGTGAACCCATTGTGTTAATGTCTCTGCTCTCAATTAAATATTTAGGGTATGTCACCACAACCCTGGGTAACAAATGCACAACCCACATAATTCACTAAACAGACACACCTCAAAAGTCCTTGGAAAACCAAATTTAGGGTGAAAACATTGTTACTTCAATGCAGCAGCTCAGCATTGCCCGGAAAAAACAAGAGAAAGGAAGGTACTACACAGGACATAGGGCTAGAACCAGTGCAGAACTAGTGACACAAAATGGTTCACAGGAGAAGCACAAGACAGAGTCGGTAAATGCAAATCTTTGCCCATCACCCATAAATGGGAAGGCCATGGTAATTGAACGTCCATGCCAGTCAGTGTTTGCCATGTTCCATTGGTGTTCAACCATGACGAGCAAAGAGCCGGGACACTCATTAATCTAACGAGGGCTGCCCAACAGGCTGCTGAAAAAACAAAAATCATTGCCAGCTGACAGGCCTGGGGCCTTTAATAAACCAAATTGTCTCTTTGTTTTTTTTTCATAAAGAAGGAATTGCAAATGCTAATGTCAGTTTTATGGTGGTGTATTCAGTGTTGTTCAGCATGCTATACATTTGTAAAATAAGCACAGAATTACTGATGAAATACACAAATAGCACTGGTCTTTCATTGAACACCCATCTGTCTTAAATTGGCTTTCACTCGGTTATGAAACGATTAATAAAAACCCAATTTATCACCCAATACATTTTTTTTTTATTATCGCCCTTAATCCTCTGTGGATCCTTCATGCTTCATTCATTCCGTCTTTGACAAAAAATAGGCATAAAATGTGTCAATGTTCAGTGCAATTACAAGCACAGTTCAGGCTGATACTGGTAAGATTTTACGAAAGGCTCACCAGTGACCAGTTTCAAAGGCAGCTTCCTTACTCTCAAAAGTGCTTTCTTTCTACAGTCTGTGGCTTAAACAAAAATATTTAGTTTCAGAATCAGTAATGATCCACTCCTGAAGGTTTTTTTTAAAAACAGAAAAGCACTATAATACACATAATATATATTTTATATCTTTATACCCTCCTTGTGATTGTGATATTTGTCTATTATTTAGATATTTGTCTATTATGGCAGTGTTCCTTCTGGAGGGAACATTTTGTTTTATGTATGCAAATACACTAAAAACCTGACAATAAAGGAACTTTGTAATCTGTACAAGCAGTTACTGATAATGTGAAGCTTTAAGAAAATGTCAGTTTGACCGATCGCATGCTGGCAGTCATGGTCACATTTACTCAGGAGATACACAGAGAGGGACAACAGTGGAAAACTAACCCTAACCCTACATATTAGTTTGTGCAGATCGTACCTCTGATGTTCCCAATGAGCGTCTGTGTATGTGGGGGGGGAAAATCGGGCTCACCGGATGGATTCACCACAGAAAGTGGCAGGAGCACGGTGAAAGGTACAGCCTAGATTACCTATTTATTTAGATGCTCAGCTGACAGATAGGACAATGTCCCACACTACCAGGGTAGACCGTGCAGCACCTACAAAATAAGCAGCATGGTACCTCTGCACAAGACCACCAGAATTCTGTGAACTGCTGTACTGAAAATGAATATCTATTTAAACTCAAATGCCACTACACATCCACAAACACCACGAAAAAACAGCCATATAACATTAAATAGTTACAGACATCAGAATTCAAGATGTATGAATGAGGATTCTGGCTCCAAGCGAAAGCCATCCGGACCCCCAGGAAAGGCTACCAGGACACCAAAACCACCTCATTCCTAGGAGCACAGGCACGACTCTGTAAAGTCAGACCCAGCCTCCTTCACAGCAACAGAAGACAGGAAAAATGCAGTGGGAGATGCTGCTTGTGCGGTCACTATGGCGATTTTTATTTCATCCTAACAGAAGACATTACGCAACTGCACTTCAGTCCAGGTTCACATCCCAGGAGACTTAATTACTTGAAGCCATCTAGTCCAGTATCTGCCTCTATAATCACATTATTTGTGCCTGACAAACAGATCAAACAGGAGACATACAAAAGCTGGTGAAGATAACAAGCATCGTGTAAATTCTCCACTACTAAGTAAATAACCAACACAGCCCAATTCCAGATGGAAGCATTTGATCATAACAACTGAATTGAAATTGAATTCTGGGTATGGTGAATAGTAATACATTACTCACCAGGAGTTCAAATGGTCTGGCTAATAATCCAACATGGCTACGCTGAATCATAATTCTTCCACCAGCGTGTAGTATACAAATGTCCAAAATGGATTACTTTTGGACACCAATAGATTTTTTCTAGAATTTTCAGAAGGGAAGATACTTCCCAGAAACCACCGCAGTGGGTTAACTATTAGCTCATAATAAAACACAGATATAACCAAGCTGTCTGTATCAGTCTCTCAATGACCTTTCAGAAGGCATCAGCAACTAACAAAAGCAGAGAAAAGGAATGTACAAAAAAGTAAAGCAGAGTTACATTACCTGAGGGACAAAGAAAACATAACAAGGGCCTAATCACCATCTAACATTAATAGGATATAATTAGCCACTAACTAATTAGTCGTTAGCCTGCTGGCCACATGTAAAGGAGACACAGAAAATGTCACTATGAGCTGGGTCAGCTTTGGTGGCTTCTGACACATACAATCCCCCAGGAAGCCAGTGTGTGCTGCCTCTATCACCAGATAGTGTCAGTTACAGAAATCACTGTCGCCCTGACACCAAAGAGCCCTAGCAGGACGCACAGAGGCATTTCCCATTTAGGGTTCTACCCACTAATTATCACACTCCACTCTCTCACTCCCTCTGCCTCTGGCTTCTGTGCCCTATCAGCCACATTACCTCCGCAAGACTAATGGCCACGGGAGGATGGCAGACACGCGAAAAAGGCCGTAATGGGCTCTGGTAGGGCGAAGCCCGATCAATTAAAATAGGGCGGAATGAGAAATGACGAGCTTGGCGATGAGGTGTTACATTCTCATTATTACCCAAGTCGGTGAACGCGAATAGCGAAATGCACCCAATCATTTATCCCTAATACACATTTCTGTAATGTTAGAGGGATGCATGCATATACGGGGGGGGGGGGGGGGGGGGGCCAATTGAACACGTGGCTGATTCATCAATTCCAGCAATACTGGAAGCAGAAGGGAGATCGCTTTTTCATGAGGAGTCATGCCCAGCAGCTTTGTAGGTATGGGGACACTGCTGTAGAGGAACATCAGGAAAGTCAAGACAGGGCTTGGCAGAGTGAGGGCCCTCTTTATTTAGCGACTGTAACACTGGGTCATCAACATGTTACAATGTGGAAGAGAGGGGACCCAAGAAGCGGCATGAGGCCCACGCAAGCCTGGAGTATTCTCCGTCACACAGTACCAGTTGGCGATGCCATTCTGATGTGAAAAACGGACAGACAGCCCATTGGCATTTCATATAAACCCATATGTAGGTGATCAGGCCATAAAAGCAAACTGGCTTTCCAGTGTATATAAGGCAAAGTATATCAGGCAAAAAGAAAACAATTCTGGGTGTGATATCAATAAAAGCTGGCAGCTTTAGGGCAGGCCTCTCCATCCCACAGCACAAGCAGTACTATGTCAGGGCTCTAAACTATAAATAAAGGGATGCTGGTTCATGCCCCCAAGGTGCTCAGCTGTTGCTCTCTGGAGGTACTTAAAGCTGTGTAATGTAAGCAATGCGTAAAAATGTAAGCCCTGTAAGTCGGTTCAGATAAAAGCGGCTGCTGGATGCAAGTGACGGAGGCGAGATGAATTGAATCTTAAGCTGGAGACAAAGGGATAGATCCTCTAACAGTAGCCTAGCATCCCTGGTTACGCCCACAGCACCACACTTGCAGGCCTCGAGGTGTCCGCACAGAAATAAACGTTTAAGAAGTTCCGTAGTTCATTTATTTTCATAAGGTCCCACTTAGGGAAAAGATGTTTAATTACACAATTTCTCACAATTACAGCCTACCGAACAGCCCGTTACAGCTGTAACTGGTTGATGTATGTGGCTGTATGGCTGCATGTGAGCGATTTTTACTCCTTACCCAAGGGGATCCGTCGGCAGATGCACGTGTGCAGCTGTGGCTATATGTGCCATGACCCCTCAGCCTCCACAACCTGTCATCCCGTTTCACCAACCAGCAGGGGGCACTGCTTTAATGCCTGCTGTGCTTTGCTTTCATTCTTGGCATTTCCTCTAAATATTTAAACAGAAGGTAAGAGGTCTCCGCAGCCTTGATAAGAGCCAGAATTAATAAGCCTTACAGATCTTAACAGAAAACAGTGGCAAACACATACTAAATGTGCATTTCTCTAGTATCTCTGAATGTGTGTGTGTATCCTGGCCTCTTTTCTCTCTACTTTCTTTCCCCTTCTTCCCATCCTGTCCCAAGCCATCAGGCCTCATGAGGCTTCCACTGGCGCTTGTCAGTATAATTCAAAATCGAGTCACATTCATCGTGATTCAATTTAAGCTGAACCTGCCATCATAAGCAGCGGTACAGTATAAGAGGGCCCAGCAGGCAGCCATGCTCCTTACGAAACCTCCAGCTCACGAATTTTTGCTGCTCGTGTCCCAAAGTACATGAAAACTTAAGAAAGAAAAACAGAAGACTGCATTTATCTGGGATAAAGTGATAATTTATCAAAAAGAAACGAGAGAGAGTAAAGGAGAAGGGATGGAAATCAACAAGGCAACATGGGAACTTGCTCACAAGACGTACATTTGTATGTATTTTTAAAGTACAGGAGACCAGGGGGACAGCTCTGGATTCAAAGTGCGGTGAATCACAAACTGATAAAGTACTGAGAGCTGCGGTTACATGGCCAGCTCTGGCCCAGATACAGGAATGTCTGGATAGCAGTTTCATTCCAAAACATGAATTTCATAATGCATAATTCATAGAATGAATAGTGAACATGTTTTTTTATTAGGAAGCCACACCCAAAGGCTTCTTATTCCCATTCATCTTCTAAAAATACGTTTTTAGATTGTTTTGCCATTTTAGCAAAACCACTATAAACCCTCATTTATTTTAAAAGTCAGATATGCACCGACGTTTGATTTTATTTTTTCGTTTGTGGATGCAAAATTACTTGTTGTGCCTTGCAGCTGTGTCTTTTGTTCTAATTAAAACATAAATGGCAAAATCACTAGGAATCAAAGACTTCCATCCTGAGACCAGACTTATGTTAGCCAGGGATGCACACATTGCATTTCATATAAACGGATATATACATTCGAATTTACATGATAATTTCCCCCCATACATCTCTATCAGCAAAATGGGCTTCATCATCAGTAAGAATACAATCTCAAATCGCAGCTTGTGAACTCAGACGCTGCTATACAAATCATCATAGTCTAAGTAATGCTCAGAAAACATGCTGGACAAAGTCACCGGCAACTGTGCCAAGCAGACAGTCTCCTTCCTGTTCTGAGAACTGTCAGTTATAATTGCGCATGAATAATGACTTGAATTTTGTAAGGAACAGAAAATATACATATATTCTCAAATGTATTGATACTCTCTTATCAGTACGAGAAACTTTCACTGGAAGCCAAACTGGAACATGAAGCCAGTCAACCTACAGATTCCTCTCATGGTGCTTACTGAGGAGGAGAGACACTCTCAATGCTGAGCAGTCCACTGTACCAGCAGCAATACTCACTGTTAATAGCTTGTATAGAGTGACTTTGTAATCACATTCATTGTGCACAGTTATTTAAGTTGTCAGTTTCCTTTTCATCTGCACACTAAGCAGCCCACATCAATAACTCAGCCTCTAAGCATTTGTTCAATAGCAGAAATAAATAAAGGCTTAAAAAATCAATTTGGGGTTGTTTATTAAACAACTCCTCCAGAAAAAAAGGGGAAGAATCCAGAAACTCCACAGAGAACACGTTACAGTTCCAAAATACAACTGGTGTCACCCAAAAATGTGAAAAGGAAAGAATGACATAAAAATATGACTCACTGGTAAATCCACAAAGTGGCGAGCCTTTCCAACTCTTACAATACAGACTGTTTCTCAAATTCATAAAAATGGGTCAAATTGCATTATTACTAACTTAAAGACAGAGCGGTGCATCACCTGAATTGAATGCTCGATAGAAACAAAAATGATTAAAAAAAAGAGAGACTAACAGCTTTTAATAGCACTTAAAAAAACCATACAGCTTTTAAATCTACTTCAGATAATCATGCATATTGAGAATAAGCAGTTAAAACCTTATCCTGTGGCCAGTAAACTAGCCTCTCTTTATCAACAGGCAGTTCAGAGAAGCTGTGCCCTGCAGGCTGGCTGGCCAGCAGGCAAAGGGAGAACATGCCGTTCAGGCTGTAGTCCATACGGCCGGCCATTTCAGGCATATCAGCAGGATCTGAGGCACCTGGGAGGCTGCCTGCCATAGCGCCAATTCAGGGGACACACAAGTAGCCAACAGTCTAATCCACAGCAAACCAACAAGCTAATGCATGGTGGCTTCCACCACGAGAACAGCAACGGTTAAAAGCTTGCGCACATGTACATTATATCGGCGGAGGAACACAGCCCACTAAAAGGCACCGTGCATCTTCCAGACCCAGTAAAGTATTCGAACGAGCCACGTGAGAGGCAATTTGCAGCCTAAACCTAACAAATCAGTGTCTGTTTAGTATAGCAAGCTGTGAGTGGCTGAGAGTGGTATGCTTTGCATGGGCAAAATTAAGTGAACAAACGATAGAAGCCCTGTTTATTAAGGTCTCAGCCCTTAAATGACACCAGTGTTCAGCTCATGACAGTTGCTTTACAAGAGTGGTTTTGGAAGAATCTTGTAACGCTTTCATGGTTGGTCTGTCTATGGTCTAAACAAACACCGTTCGAGGCAGGGATAGGCTGCACGGTGAACAGATGGGGAGTCTGGCAGCAGACAATTTTTTTTTTTTTTTTTAATTAAAAGAAAAACAGCCTGAAAAGAGAATAACAATCATGTTGGCTGTGATAGACTTGCAGGGGGTACTCACCTGATCAAACAATCAAATCCTCTCACCCATTAACAAAAGGTAGGCCAGGAATACGGAGTGGAAAAAGGCAGGCCGCTCTCAGACGCCACCTACCATGGAAACCGAACAGAGAGCCGAAGCCTGGGGAGTTTGGGGACCGTTTAAAGTACGCTACACGAATGCAGCCGCCTCCTCCCTGCTGTCTGCCTGTGTTAGGGAAGAGGTGTGACCGGGACCCATGCTGGGAGCAGGAGATTGCTTGAGCACACAGGCAAAAATCGCAAACTGATTATTACCAAAATCTACCATCTGTTTTCATACAAATATACTTCTCTCTCGAATCCACCCCAGCTTCCTGTAATCACTGCAGAGAGGTACCTCAGGGGTACCACAGGTCTGAAACCATATGAGGAGATTCCCAAAATGGGAGTAAGCCAGCGTGGAAGCAACTGATCTATCCAAAGACACGGTTATGGAGAAAACCCTGCCTTTGACCCTAAGAGAAACCAAAATAAACTGGGTCATTACTGCAGCAATAATAATTTAAGAGAACAGAAAGACTTTTCGATTAAAATGATTGAGATTCCACAGGTTTTCTGTTTTGCGAGTCAGTGTAGATGACTCCGCAGAGGCACATATAACCCACTTTCATTGCCATACTCACTGTTTATTGCCGTGAGCACAGTAAGTCCACAAGAATTTTTTTGTACATAATTTTCAAATTTTCTCCTGGCACCTGACAGAGGGAGTTTCCAATAAATAAAAATGGAAACAGCTACCCAGCCTCCTATAAACTCGGTACTTCGTAAAAATGTTAATTAAACTGAACTGATCTGAATAAGAAGTAAGGTACAGAGGCACCATAAACAGATGGTATCAGGAACAGAAAATAATGATGCAGGAATTCTGCATGAGCAATTACTATAACACATTCTTCACTGAAAAGCTAGTTTGGATTTCACATTGTCATAAATCACAGCCTACAGAGTACAATATTCAATATGCTAAACTGATTGTGATATTAACCACAAATTAAAAAGATGATCATTGCTTAAGCTATTGAGTTTAATTAGAGAAATGATCATTGTGAAGCTATTGATTTTAACAGATCTATCACTAAATTAAGACCCATGATGACAAAGACCCTCATCGTTTTACCATTGTACTGTAACACAAAGCCAATACAGAAATGTGTAAGACTGATCATCTACGTATAATTCAATGACCTACAGAACTCCCTAAGAGGAAGGGGGCTCTGAAACAGGAAATGCCCTCAGGTCACTGTAAACTTATATCCATCACAGTACGTCAGTAATCTCCTTAATGTCACTCACAGATGCATACATATGTAGGCCAGCATTTATCAGTGCTGATCGCCATGTCACCAGGGCATGCTTAGTCCATGAGGGTCCACACCACACTGCTCTAAAACCCAAAAGGTCCAATAGGCCCCCCCCCCCCCCCCAAGTGATCTGCACTTTGGCACAGTAATCATATGCAGGACCACATCTTGGCAAGCACAGGCTACACAAGTTACCTTAGAGTTTGAAGGCTGTTAGCTGATGGAGGTGAGGCTGAGAATTTGTCACTGCAGATAAAATTGATAAATTGAAAGTTTTCAGAGACCAAATCATGCAACAGTTCTCTCCAGGGTTTTCTAATATATATCCTGTTAATCATACCGTGAAAATGTTAAGGTATTTACTGACAAATACAATCATACGAAATCAAAACAACTTGTAGCTTCTCACACCCCCAAGCCCCACCCCACCTCCATCATTTTCTAAAATGATGATTGGTGTTTCCAGGATTTCAGTCTGGCATAGAACATGTTTGCTTGGCTCTGTGCTGCCCACAAGGATGTGACCCGGGGTCCTCCAGATCGAACACATCGCTCATTCTGCTTCCCTCTCCTGGCTCTCTGGAATCCTCTTGGAATGTGTATCTGGGTCCATGGCCAACATTCCACCAAACGCCTGACAGATGCGCCTGTAACCTGTGAATGCGTTTTTAAACCTGTCAGCCTCCACCACAGGCCCAGTCAAAATACGGGGGCATGGTCTGCATGAGAAAATGGAAAACGGACAAAGACACAATATACCCAGTCAGCCCTCTGCTCTAAACCTTTGTATCTTTAAAAACCACTCCAGACCCCTCATGTGCTCTGCTTTGTTTTGTTTTAAAATTTCACCCCAGGTTTCACGTTTATATTTTAAAGACTGTCAGTAGAATGCCAAACAGGTCCCTCATCAGCCAGTGTTCTTTTGACAATTTCAAAAGAAGCCATATCAGATTATGGCAAGAACACTCTCTTCTGTAATCACGTACCATGAACTTTAAGTGCAGAAAACCAACTGAAGTAACAGTAAAGTGAGGTGTTATTTATGCATTTATCTATATGTTCCTATTAGGAGGAATCAATCCCTGTGTGAGCTGGTAGATGCACTCTTTCACGCATTCCACACATTCCTGCATTCTGACAGCAGGCTCCAGGAATTACTGTGTTTTCCTGACATTTGTCAGTGATATCGTGTATAAGGACCAATGCCTAATGTGCCAGGGCCAAGCCAGCATTTCTCAAATTCACAGGTTAGCAAAAGAGCAGAGAGCAGCGACTACATCTGGAGAAGATCCAGGGGTCTGGAGCCCTGGGATTGGACCCAAGCCAGCAAGAGAAATGCTCCCACATTCTCACAACCTAACTGTGGCACCCCCTATAGATCCATTTCAATGGCAACCTCTGACCACATGGTCACACAGCCAAACACTCCCCACACACATTCTGTCCCATATCTTTCTTGATCCTATGCACTTCAGATAAGAGAAGTAGTTTCCTCAACAACAATTCAGATGCAACAGAGAGCCTGCAATATGTCAAAATAATCCAGTTGCAAAGATTAATGCTCTAAAATGACAATATGAATGACAAAACTAATTTAGTTAGCAAGTGTTCTAAATGTGGATGTAGGGGAGATGAGCAATGCTAAACTGGGATCAATCCCAGTTCTGACATAGCTTGAAGTTAACAGTTGGAAAATCCACAGAAAAAGAACAGGTTAATTAAGGTTGTACACGTTTAACAATGATACATGATGCAAGACTTGAGGTTAAAGTTTAGGTACTGTTCTGAGAAACAGTTCTTGGTTAATTACAAAAAGCAAACAAGAAGCACAAGTCACTCTGGATAAATTACCTAAGGATGCTCACTAAGATTGGTGTTAAAGCTTCTTATCAACATGCAATTTATCATCAAAGGAACCATTTACACATCATAAGCTGTTTCTGCATTAGAGAGCTTCGGATCTGCCTTTCGTGTTTGTTTTCACAGCAAAGGAACGGCTGTTGGTCAGGATTCCCATTTACATTTGAAATGCAAGGTCAATGCTGGCCTCTCAAATTCCTTTGCACGCCCAAATAGGTGAGACTAGGTTGGGTAACACTAGCCATTTGTCAGACTTGCAACAACACATGGTTACGTGCTTATGGCCAACAATGTTGGAGCAGTTCTAATGAAAAGCCATGGTTGCTACATTCAGCAATGTGACTGAACAGCAGGATAGGTCCCCTCTCATTAAACGGCTCGTCCCAAGGCACCTCAACAAAAGGGGTTTTAAAACATTAATTTGAAACCCTAACGTGGCAGGAACATCTGCATGTTTACTTCAAAAATGAAAAAGAGATCAGTAATTTACTTATTAATTAGCAATGACAAAGATCTAATGCTGTATAAACCCCTCATCAAAGCAGTCAATTAAATCTATTTCAATTAAGCTCCAAAAAGAAAAAAAGTGTTTACAAATGCTATAATGACAAAGGTGAAGACACTGGGACTAAAAATGCAAAGTAAATGTTAGCAGATTTAGAAAATAATTTTGTAATAATGCAATTTTCTTTTCACAAATAAAAACATGAAAAATGTTAAATTAAATGAAATATGACAAATATTTAAAGTAATATCCAACATATTCGTTCATATATTTCTTTGAAAACAATTTGACAATCATACAAAGGAAGACCACAAAAGTAATCAACAATTTAAAAACTGCTTCAATCAGCCATCTCAGAACTCGCAGTTCTAAGCCCATTACCGATTGCACTGTTTATTTATCGCAAGTACATTACACGTGTGATTTAGAAGTGTCTGAAAGTAAATGGTGTTGGATTTTCTTACAAGAGTTCTTGCAGCTTGAATATGCCAGTTTCCCCATTCAACCGTCATAAAAGAGAACACTAAACAAAGCAAATTATAGGTGAGAAAACATCTTAAAGACATTGACTGTTGGTTTCAAGCTCCCTTAGGGAAAAAAAATATCCCACTATCAAGAGATCCAAGTTAAATTTAGCTGATCACTTATGGGGTGCTGTTTGAGAATGTGATACATAGTGTATAGCAACTAAAAGACAGCCACCAGCTATTACTGCTTCAAGACTGAAGAGCGTTGTAGCCTGCTGTCGGATACTTGCATCCTCATCAGACCTCCACACAATCCAAAAGGCTTAATCTTCTATGCCAAAATCAATTCTTCACCACCAAAGGTATAGAAATGATCGATACATGTCAACATCACAACCACCTGACCAATCAATCAAAGAATCATTACATGTTGTGTGCATGTGTTTTTTTTTTTTCCCCCCTGAGCAATTTGTAACTGCGTGTGAAGTAAGCCCAAAGGAGTGCCACCCAGTGCACAGGTGTTGTCACATCAGGGTCACTCGCCCTGTCCTTCTGCAGTCCTTCCCTTGGCTTTGTCCTTGTAATGCACCTCAGGAAGGTTCCTCAGTCGTTCTGCTGCCTGGAACGACACGACAAGTGAGCACATAAACACACACTTATACACATGTTCAAACCAGCAGCAAAGACCTCCGAATACTGCAGTGCTAGAAACAATAATTCAATGCACACTATCCTTTGGTTAATGGACAGAAGCAACCACCCATCCATTATGGGTAATCATACAGAGTCATTAAACAAAGGCTGAAATGGGAGGGATACTGCACGTCACAAGTTGTTCTGCGACCTACAGCCCGAGGTCAATTTAATCAACACCACACTGCCATTTCTTAAAGGTCAGCTTTCCGTGTGTTCCGCTGTATTGCACTCCTTAGCAGTTCCTGCAAAACTTCAAAGTCACATGCAAGCACGTATAACCGAGACAGTGCCTGCATCACACCCCGTCAGGAGTTCTCAGACCTCAGAGAACTATTTGCAGCCACACAAAATTTAGTGCCCGAGCTTCGCCAAACAGGGAGCCCGCAATCGGTCTACAAGGCAAATATGAGTTGCCATGAGCCACAAAACATAGCCAACCTCTGTTCCGAGCTGTTTAATCCACACCCCTCTTCCGTTCAACCCCACATCGCACATGAAAATAAGCCTGAGCCAAGCTCATAAGTACAGTGAACTACCAACCTCTGCCCTGCACAATAAATACTACACCATGTTTAAACCATAAATGGGTTTACATGTTGGGGGAAAAAAATGTCATTGAGTCCCAAGTAAACTATGGGTCCCCCCCAACCTAAATTAACCTATTTGTCTGCAGAAGGGTTATTCTATCATGTCTTGCAGGCTACATAATTAGTCTGATAACAGGTGTTACAAGGGACCTTCAGCAACATGCACCCAGTGAGCAGGTACTGCGAGAAACTGTTCAGGCAAAGTACTGCATGTAACGAAACTAAACCTTCTTGCCTTTCTAGGTCCATGATAAAACGGGGGGGCTGTAACAGACGTTAATAGCTACCCTGCATTTTCCTGGTCCTAATTGCTGGTAGTTCATTAGTATCAGTGTCTCATGGATAGTATTAGTATCTCGCCAAGCCTTAGCAGAGACATTTCATTGTATGAAGCCATGTGACTACATGCCCAGGACTCCTGTCAATCACTGGCTTTAAGTAGGCCTGATTAGAAGTAGACACCATTGCTGTGGGACCACAAAAGAAAGCAACTGGAACACAAAGACGAAAGACAAGCAGCCATCCAGCAGAAGTAATTCATGCCTACCAGAGGTTTCCATCAGAATTCTCTCAATGGCTCAGAAGCATAACTCCGAAGGGGAAGAAATCATAGCTCAATAAAAATGGGTTTATGGAAATATCATGGAGGATGGCAGAGTGTGTGAAGTGGTGTTTACTGGAAGCCCACCTGCTCAGGGGTAAGGTCCCGTTGCTCCAATGCCAACATCTCATACCCTACCATGAACTTGCGCACGGAGGCAGAGCGAAGGAGGGGTGGGTAATAGTGGGCATGCAGTTGCCAGTGACTCATGTCCTCCTGTAGATATGGCCCTGTGGGGGCCCCTGTGGAAAAGAAAGGCCATCACTACCACTAGGAAGGTACCTTAACACCCTTGGCAATTAATTAATTTTATCTATCTAGAGACTGAAAGACAGGAGGCAGCAAAGTCCCAGGTCAACACAGAGCACAGATTCCCCCCTCCAAGAATCCAATGTCAGAAAGACAAAACAGCCACAATCCACTCTTGCTCACATGCGACCCCATCCTGTAGACCCAGCTAAACTCAGCAAACAGTCTGCAAATATTAAGATATAAAACAGCTATGAGAACCAGTGGTTTGGCATGGGTCCCAGGCCCAATCCCCCTCTCATCCCTATGTTATGAAAGAAGAGTGTATCACCCAAGCTGAGTGGGACTCAGCCAGAGCGTGCCGCAGAAACACTCAGTCATTTCCTCCAATGACATTCTCAGCCCAAACTATTAACCTCCTGTCCCAAAGTTGCCTTCAACCCCATTTTTTCCCTCCAAGTTGCTCCCCAACCACGACAAAAACTCTGCGCAAAAGCTTCGCCAGTTTCTAAGCAGGGAAAAACCCATGAACTGGGGCCGACCCTTTCTTGTTTTATGCCAGTGGTGATGAACATCAACGAAGCTCATTGTCTCTGATTAAATAAATAAATATTAAGTACAGTTAAAAAGTTGAAGACTAAAACATACATTTTCAATAAAATGAGGTGAAAATCTGAACTCAAAAAAGACCGCAAAACACTGAAAAATATTCACATGCAACTATATTATACATACATACCTACATATATACACATATACATATACATACATATATATATACATACACACACATATATATACATATATATACATATACACATATACATATATACATATACACATACATATACATATATATATATAAAATAAGTAGAAGTATTCCCTGCTTTACGCCACATTTGCAAAAGACCTATATTAGCACTTGTTTTTGCTAACCGAAAGAAATCCAAAGAGGATTTCCATTGCTACAAAAAAAAAGAGAAAACCAAAAACAGCGTTTAGGACTGCAAATATGATGGCAGTGAAAATTCTTATTACCTAGTGACATCGTAGCAATCACAGTGCAACGCATTACTCGTGTTTTTGGTGATGCTAGTGTAAATAAATCATCTGCAGTGCCAGTCATATAAAAGTATAGTACATACAATTGTGTACAATTACATGATAACTGTTACTGGTTTAAGTATTTATTATACTGTACTTTTCATTTAGGCTATACCATATAGTTGTAGGCTATACCATCTAGGTTTGTGTAAGTAGAGTGTGACATTCTCACTATGGCAGAATCATCTAACGAGGCATTTCTCAGAACGTATGCCTGTTAAGTGACACATACCTGTATTGATTGTGGTAAATGAAACTACATTGATATACTATTTATATTTTATATAGGCGGTATATTTATCATATCCCTGCTTTTACTACTACATGTTTTTTTGGTATTATTTGGTAGGAAATTCTTTGGGTCTGGGAGCAGTCAAAGAAATGTCTCATATAAACTAATGGTAATTGCTTCTGTTTTACGTCATTCCAGTTCACAAAAGGTTTCATAGGAGCGCTTTACTCTGATAAAGTGGGGGATACCTGTATACAGTGGCTTAGGAAGCTGAGTCTGTGATTAGAAGGTTGGCAGTTCAAAACCCAGGGTCAGCAGAGTGCTTTCACTGTGGAGCTGTTGAACAACGGCCTTAACCACCAAATGCTCTGGTGACAGTGTCCCAGCCTTCTCAATTGTACAGGAATGGCCAAAAGTTGTGTCAGTGACACAAATTTTGTGTTTCAAAAACTTCAGCACTTCAGCATTTTTTAAATGTGTTTCTATGATACAATGTAGAACAATTATAAACAACGTATAAGTTTTAAAGGCTTTTATTGGCAAATACATCAAATTTATGCAAAGAGTCAATATTTAGTGTGTTGACCCTTCTTTATACCTTCTGCAATTCGTTCTGGCATCTCCTCCGGACAGTCGATTTTCCAGATGTTGGAAGGGGGCATCATCAGCGAAAATAACTTTGCACCAGTCTTCTGAAGTACAAGGACTGGACAGCAGTGTTATTTTCTCTGATGAAGCCCCCTTCTGACTGTTTGGCACATGCTAGAAAAACTTTCTTTCCAAGTTCATTCTTAGAGAAATGGAGTTGGATCTGAACGTGCCCGAGCAGCTCATTCTCAGTCTATGGCTTCAGCATGCGTGTTTGTTTATCCTGGGGCACCCCGCCTCTCACCAACCCAGACGCTCGTTAAGCCTCCTGAGCTGCCGTGCAGTCACGTCCAAAGTAATTAGCACGCTGACATTAATGAAGAATTCCATGCTGATGTCATTCAGCTCCCAGAGGTGAGCTCTGGCATGCTACCTGCTCACAAAACTAGAGATGCGCATGCTAATGGATGGAGTTTTCCCATCCCATTCTTGCTTGCTGTCAACTTGGGGGCCCTAGGGCTTACAGCAAGGGGACAAACAAGCCACCACTGGTTTTTGGCTTAAACTATTTCAAGTAAAGCTCAGGAGTCCATTTTCTTGCGGATGCAGCCTTCACATGCAGAGTATTTGTTCCAGTTATGTGAGTCTCCATAATTTGCCTCCACACTCATCTCTTTCTTAGACAAATTAAATGAATTCAGTAAATCCGTCAATGTCCTGATTAAATTATTCAGTACAAATTGCACTGCATTACTGCTGAAGGGAAGACCATGCAAGTTATATAAATCCAAGAACATGTGATGAATTTCAGATCAGTTTCAGCCAACAGTGAAACTTTCATCTTGTGAGTGGATGCCAATCTGGGCAGTGGAGTGCTTGTTGATGTATGGTAGCTAGACTTTGGGGTAGAAGCAGGGCCAGGTTGTGAGAACCTGGCACTCCACCTTACTCTGTCAGCATCACAGCTTCTATGACTACATCCCACAGCGTCATGGCTGAGAAACTAAACTTCTGACTCAAGTTCATAAGTTCAAACTCTGCTAGCCTAACTTCATCTACTTAGTAAGCAGAAACTCACAAATGCTTTGTATAGAAGTGTCTGCTAAACATAGTCCTTAAAGTTATATGCATTCCATATAGCAGTGGTAGACAGGCAGTATGATGTTAATCATTAAGGAAACCAGCAATCCACGCAAAAGGCTAAAATTACTGTAATGGCTTACAGCAATGCTGTAAAAATCCCACCTCTCTCTCTCCTTTATTTTTTTCATTGTGTTGTTTTTTTTCTTTTTTATTTTAAGTAAGGATTAGTTGTGCATTTGTGTCAATAAAGAGATTTTAAAAGTCAATGTCTGTCTCTCTCTCTCTCTCTCTCACACACACACACACACACACACACACAAAAGAACGTTTCAAGACCTATGACACTAATGGACAGCCAAAACCATGGATAGTAGTGAACATGACATATAACTTGTTTTTTGTGTACATATATGAGAAATTTCAATTTATAAATAACACGAGACATCAACATTAATAACTAATAATGAAATAAAATGATTATTACAATATACTGTGATAAAAGTTATGTGAAGAGGGCATCTCTCGCTCTTGAGTCCTGGCTTTGAATTACTGCCAGCGTCACCGTTGGATTTTGGTGGACATTCTTAATGAATGTTTAGGGAGTTATTAAAGAACACAGCGATAAAGCGACTACCAAGTACACTGAGATGGATAGAGTGACTAGCAGGGAAGCGGAACAGCATGTGTGGGGTGAGACAAAGACATGATTCACATATGAAGCATGACGCAATGGAAAGGCTACTCAGAGTAGTGCGGATTTTAAAACTTACGAACCATTTCTTTTTGGAATTTTCCATTTCCCATTTAATATTTTCAGTGTGAATTGCTCAGGCCACTGTAAACCCTGGATAACTGAAAATGTGGTTACCGAACCAGCGGATATGGGGGTTCCAATGACTATACAAATCTAAAATAAATAAATAAAATATATACACATAAATACACACACACACACACACATACATAAAAAGGCCACAGGGTCATAGATCATGAAATAAATGCGTTTCACTGGGAAAGCTCCCCAAAACACTGAAACAGTGACCTTATCAAAGGCATTTTTCCAGCAATGAACTGCAGTTAGTTTTTTAGACTATGTACTTTGTAGTTAGGCTAATTGTGCAGAGGCAGAAAGTCAAAAACCATCGACTGATTCAGAACATCAAATTTGTTGGTATCAGGAGTTAAAAAATAGAAAATGACCTTTCTTGAACACCGTAAAGGAACCTGTCTAATTTTGTCTTTCACATACATGAGAGTCTAGCTGGTCATGCTTTTCAGTTTTCAATTTGCCTTTGAGGGTGTGTGATTCAACGGCACTAAAGATTTATCAGGAAACCTCATTTTAGGGCTTTGGCTGATAGAAGGTTCCTCAAAGAGCCGGGAAATAATGGGTCTGACTCCTGGCCAGAAGCATGAGAAGTGAAATAATCTGTGAAAGCAGAGTACTCTCAGGTGACTTTAGCCTCATGTTTCTTCTCGAGTACATGGCAAAAAACTGAAAGCAGCACCCCAAATATACATGTGTGTTTTCCCTGACAACTCACATAAGGCAAAGTGGAAACAAGTAGGAAAAAATAAATTGGTTCTCAGGCCAGCTCATCAGCAGCTGTGCAAAGCACTGGTTAGGTAAGCGTTGGGTTTCGTTACAGCTTTCACCCAGACATACTAACAGAATGCCCTCTGGTCTCATTCTCACTAAGCCAGTGGCTGCAGATCCTACACTGGTGCCAGAGTGTCACAGGGAATGTACTGCTTTATCCCTGCGGTCTCCAGCTTGGCTGAGGATGAAACAGCTGAAGAGAGGGCACCCCCAACACATGGAAGTGGCTGAGAGGCAAAGGGAGGCAAGCACAGGCAAACAAACGCAGTTCAGCAAACTCCAGAGGCTTTTCTTTAAATGTCACCAAATAGAGGACATGCTAGCAAAGTGGCAGGCTCTGTAGGTCAGCATGCTTGTTTAAAGCCGCCACGCAATGTCTTGTTATGGGTGTCATCCTCACTGCGATGTAACGGACTGCAGCCTAACTGTCTGCAAAGCCCAGCTGACTCTTGGGGACTTGCAGACAGGAGCATAGGACTGCAGGGTTGGCACAGCAGGACCTAAATCTTTCTGGGGAAGGGGGCTTAGCTCAGTGCTTAGCTCAACTGTCTGAACTAGCTGTTGAAGTAACTACCCTACTGCAATATTGCCTCCAGGCGGAGGACAAAGCTTAAACAGTCCCTTAGTGACTGAAGGCCATTAAATCCTCCATCTACTGCATCATGTGCAAAAAAGAAAACGGCATCTCAAAAATTTATGCACAGCAATCAAGTTCCCTTGATGGTGAGGTAAAATTCCAGATTTTTCCTGATTATCTTCACTTCCTACAAGGGCTTAGCCATTATGAAGGCATTATAGTTCCTCCAGCAATGCAGCAACCCCTTGTTGTTTTCTTGCAACCTGCAGCTTTCTGAGTCTCCATAAGCCATATGATTTGACACTGAATATCTTTCCATTTTATCTACTATATGACACGCTATATCACATACATCCACCATGATAACTGATGCTCCCAGATTGTCCCCCATTTGACACAAATTCATACCTTCCACTATAGCTGTAACAATACGTGTCCATTGTGGGCCATTCAGTTACTTTGTTTTTGGTTCAGTACGCACAATAAAGCAAATGAACGCAGTGTATTGTTCAGGAAGAGCCTAAAATCACAAGTAGGTGTTCAACGTGGATAACATTCTGTTAATTGCGGCTATGAGACAGTTGGGCCTAATGCTTTTTGCAGTCATAATTAGCAGTATGGGAATATAGCTTTCTCAATAAGTTACACCATCACTAGAGAGCGAGTAGTAGATAAGACCTAGACTGTCTCTCAGCACTGTAATAGCAAACTTTAGATATATTCAGATATATTGCTGGAAATACAACCAACTAACCAACATGCTAACTCATTAGAGACATCATCAACTGAGTGTATGACCAGAGCAAGGCATAAACAGCCTCTGCAAGTTAGTCTCCCTGTGGCATTTAAGGTGCTTTTGCCAGGCAATTGAGACCAGGCTAAAAAAAATTATTATGGCTATAGAGGTGCTAATTACTACAGATATGTGACTAATTCAAAAGGTCTTATCAGTTTTAATGACTTCAAAACAAATTTGGTTTTCCCTGCTGTACCAATTCTGTGAACCCAAAACTGAGGTTTGTACCAAACCATGAATTTTGTGTATGGCTAACATCCCTACCTTCCACTGAGAGATAACTGTTTACCCTTTCAGGGTCACATTCTGTCACAGTGAAGATTGAAAAGTCATGGTTCAATCAAAAGTCCCACACCCTGAGCACACCATGCTTTATACAACATGAGTACTCGACAGGAAAACAAAAATACAGACCAACACACATATAATAGATCCACTATTGTTTTTAAGATAGCCGAAATATAACATTTTCTGATTTTTTTGTCAACCAACTCTGTCTGGTCAGAAGATGCAGGTGCACAAATGAGCAATAACAAACAGTAATCAAGCAGAGCATGAGTCACAGGCTCGACAGCAGGGGTCTCACACAACAGTACAAACATCAGCGGGTGAGGCTACCAATGATAACAGCATCCGCCATAAAACCATCCAGCCAGCTAGACTGTTTCACATCATTCTGAGCTGACGGGTTCAAGCTGGTGAGGTCTTAATACTTACCTTATAGTCTGATGAAGACAAATGGAGACAGCTTGATGCAGCAGAGATAAAAAAAAAAAAAAAACTCAACAGCTTTATGCAAAATGTGACCACACAGATGCTTCGATGTCTCATTTTCTTACCTAGAAATCCCTTGTGCAGGAAAGATCGGCCCAAACTTAAAATGAACAAAAGTAGTGTGGCCCAGTCTGAGTCACATCCCATCTGCTCCTGGGGAAGGTTATTTCAGGTCACAAGCCACCTGAGATGGTGTGTCACTCCCCGCAGAATCTCCTCTCCATCTCAGATAGGTCTTAAATGAAGTGAGACAGAGCTCACTCAAATGACTCTCTTCTACCCTTTATTCTTCTCTCCATTTTCACTGAATTGACAGCGCATGTTGGGTCCCAACAGGGACACATTTACTTCTGGATTTGTAGCTTCCACATACCTTAGCAGACGCTTCTAAGCTTCAGCCACAAGCTGCTGCACACTAAAATAAAAAAATCTAAAACTCACCCAGACAAGGTGCCCTATGACTGCTCACCTGGGATGCCCAACTCTCACAGACACTCATGCTCCAGACAGTGGGACATCAGTATGCAAGACAAATTAACGCTAAAAGAAAATAATTAGCATAACTTAAAAGCCAAATAAATCCAATTTAAGTGTTTTATACTAAAAATAGCCTGAAAGACAGTATCACAGTAGAGACTATTTGCTGCTCACTAGTAGTGCACCAAAATCACAGTTCAGACCTGTGGTAGATGTGTATGACAGCATACTAGCGAGTCAGTTTAACAAATCAGCCAAAACAAAACAACCTTTCTTTTAAGGTTGTTCTCACTTTCCACAAAGACTGTCTGCCATGTTGACGATGGGAAACAAACTACAAGCAGCTGCAGATACAGGTAGAGTTCTGGGAGGCTCAGGCATAAAATGAAGAAGAGTCTAGAAAGTTCTTTCTAAACATTTTCATTTTTTGGTCTTGAAATATATTTCAATGGATTTGCTCAGCGAGTTTCACAAGTTCCATTACTGCCATTAAAATAATTGAGAAGCTGCACTGGACCATTCTGCTGTCAGGGTGTTTGACAGCTGATTGCTCTCAGCAATTATCTTCCTGGAGACGACAATGGCGGAGCCTGAGTGGGTGACACCCCCAAGCTTAATCACACAGAATTTTTCAGAAGTCAGAGAGGGGCAGAGATGAAGGATTAAATTGAGGAGCCGACTGCCCCAGAGGTAAAGGAACATACAGCTAAGGTGCGTCGACAGGTTGATGTTGCCATCTTGCAAACCGTCAGCATAAGGAGGTCGGAAGCCACAAGTGAACAATTATTCAACAAATACATATCCCTTCATCTAATGACCGGCCATTTTAAAAGTGTTTTTAAAATCGCACTTTTATCCAAGAATGATTCACATGCCCTCAAAATAGAAAAAAATATCTATTCTGCAAAAAATTCTTCATTCATGAATATCACACAATCTCATAATGCTATTACATAACTAAATCTTGCCCTTGGCTAGACAGGAGCAAGCCCAGCACCAAAGCAAGCAACAGAAGCCTCACTACCAAGAGGCAAGAGGTCGCACAGACATTCTGCTTCTCCCCATTTAGCATTCTCCTGTAATCTCAGAAAGCAACTCTTTGATTTAGCTCACTAAAACTCTCACCAAAGATGTGTGAAATCTAATAATGTTCTATTCTCAGCTTTTGAGGAATGCAAATTGTCAACCAACCAAGAAAACATATCAGTCATTCTCAAGAGAATACTTAAAACCAAAAATAGCTGTACCCAACAATACCACTCACGGTTTTTATTTTTTTGCGCTACACTTAGACAATGTTGCCTGACATTTCAGGAAAATTGCATAAATACCATTTCTGTACCATTTTCATTCCTTTCCCAATTGCCACAGGTTCAATAACCAACAAAGTTTAATAAAGCCTGCGGGTCATTTGCATTAATTTGGACCATAAACTTTAAGGCACACCAGCATAAGTTAATAACCATAAAAACATCACAGAGGACCCAGTCACCCACATGTTCCACCTATTGTTTTCCACCTGAGCGCACTGCACTGTCATGCTTTCAGAATGAAATGAAACCTAAAATGGGGCACAAAATGGAATGGAACAAAAAAGTGATGGAATATAGGATGTATGCGACCAAATTAAATGCAGGATGTATGGGAACACAAAAGCAGAGCAAATAGAAATGGAATTCAGATTATTTCAGGCTAAGCTGCAGTTTAACGACGCTGAACGGGCAGACTCTGGGATTGCTCGTTTTCCACGTCCTGCCATCAGCAGCCACACGGCTACGAAGTAAAATCAGCCAACCTGCCGAGCTGTGGATTTGAGGAAAATCACGATCGTTATCCCATTTTCCCCTCGTATATTTTCTGACGCTCCTGTCAAGCCTCAGTGTGTCCCATTATAAAAACATAAAAGACGGGGGAAAAAAAATTAAAGCTGAAATAAGAGCGAGCGATTTAATGGAGCAATTTATCCCCTTCAATTTCAAAGGACCTTGCAGAGGACAAAGTGTGCTTTGCACAGGGGTTTCAAAAAATAAATAAATAACCAGAGCCGCATGTACACCTTGTAAAATGCACAAACACAATCGCGCTCAATCGCTCTGCCAGCGGCAGTTCCCAAGTTTGAAAAACACACGCATCAGCCATGAAACAAGCTCGGGTAAAGGCAGCAGCACTATGAGAAGTGCATCATCAGGGACCATGTTTATGAAGGCTAAAGGCACCCATGACAGCCCCCCTCCCTGCCCCAATAACAGCACCGCAGTACCCAGACATGGCACACTCTGGTTACAGAGAGAGGAGACACAACTACTAGTGCATGCTCAGATGCCAAGTCCCAGTTTTCTCCCATAACCATCACAGATGTCACCCGGGTGGCAGCAGCATCTTCAGTGGCGCTGGGGATCACAGCCATAAACATTAAGTGAGCATTAATGACACTTTATTTCTTGGGTCTCACATACAACAGAAAAGAATGCAGTATTAATGAAAGTTAATACAAAAAGATATGACTTCCTCAGTCAGTAATGCATACATTTGATTTATTTGGTTTCACTGCCATATTTATTCAGGCATCGTTGAGGATTATGAACTGACTCTTGTCAATGCAAAACACACATTTTGGGACAGAGCACAACTAGATGCCCTCAGAAAGAATGCATTGCATTCCCCGGAGAGCCCCACCATCCCCTCCCTCCATCTAATCCCTATTCCTCCTACACCAGCAAACCTCTATAATCTCTGGCTGTAGTAGCAATTCAAACAAAAGTTGCCACGTGAGGTTGATGGAAAAGGTTCCCGACACACAATCCAGATAAAGCACGCACGGAGAGTAAATTAAATTAAAGGGTGGTTTATTTCATTAAAAGAATCCGGTTGACTTTCAGGTTGTGAACAAAGGATGAAAGAAACAAAATAAAGCAGCAAAAGAAGTATTCCACGGAGTAATATTTCCTTTCGTTTGCGGTCAAGAAATCGTTCCGCTTCACCATCTAACCTCCCCAGTGTTCTGTGTATCAACCAATTAAAGCCCTGCGTTCGCATCACAGGCGCATCAGGGGGTGTGTTCGGTGAGTAATCGGTCACATGACAAGTTTACCACAATCACAAAAAAGGCTCCTACACTAAACCCCCACACACTCCCCACCTCTCCAAAAAAATCTATATTAAAAGTCCAACTTTGTATAACCTGTCTCTATGTAATCAGATAATGCACTTTTTAAAAACAAATTCCATCAAGGTATGAGTCTGTTGTTAGCGCAATTTATCATTATACCTGTAACATAATCCCAAACTATAAGTAAAACATTCTGATCACCATAATCAGAAAAACTCAAAACTAGCAGTCATATTTTACAGTTTTTCGCACAAGAATTTTACAATATCGTGGTAAATATCGATATTGTGAAAATGTCTAAATATCATAATTTCTAGAGCATATTGCCCAGCCCTAATGCTGATCATCATTTCTTTGGCTCCATGGAAAACAATGGATCAGTAGATTAATTATGGTTTAAAAACATGTCACTCTAAAATCTCTAAGGTAGTGGTCCACAAACTTTATACCATGTAGCACCTCAGTAAGTATTATGGTCTCTGCATAAGACATTGTGCCTGATCGATACTGGGTAAGAGATTCAATTATTTTTACTGCACAAGGTTTATCATTCATCCTAGCGTCTGCTGCAGAAGTGTTGTTGCTGGTGGCAATTTCGTCATACTCTTTCTTATGTTTAGTTTTCAGGTGTTTAATTAAATTGCTATTGTCCCTATACACAATGGAGCACAATTTGCAGTCCGTTATGCTTTGGATTTCACTGTTAACTTTGAAGTATTTCCATACGGCAGATATTCTGTCCCGTTTACTGTGCTCATTAATGATATCGCTAATACATTCCATGGTATCATAAGAGGCATTGGCTCATTGTCACGAGAACATAAGCACAGTATCAGAACCAATACTGATTAAACCAGCAGTAGTATCAATGGATCCCTAGTTAAGAAGATCAAGTGTTTCTGCAGCTGACCTTTCCTTCCACTGCTGCCCCCTAGAGCTGCTGCATCAATTTTGGTGTGATTTGTCTCTAAATGATATCAGGTGTAGTTCTCCATCCATATAAAGACTTTGTTTTACTCTAAAACTGCTTCATTTTACCTTTTTTTCCCCCGAGAAAGTTCTGGCTGCAGTAAGTGAACTCTCTGGCACTACCACACTGTGCTTCTGATGTTACATGCACGTTCTGCCACAATGGGAAATGGTGGAATCACTTCCTGATTGCGATATGAAACGGTATTCTTAATATTTACTACCTTTAACTAGGGATGTCCATTTTGGATTTTAGTCATCAACCATTGTCGACACTAAGTGTGTGATAAGAAAAAAAAAATACTATTAGAATAGGGCTGCAACAAACAACAAGTCGAATAATTCATCGATTATTGACACGAATAATCTATTAGGTCGGATGAATCGCCCAATTACCTCTCGTATTTGGTATCAATTACCTAACTCGTATTTGGTATCAGCTATCAGTTTTTAAATTTAGCTTGAGGTTGTTTCATGCGTTGGAAAACAAGACAATGCTGAATATTTTATTGAAAAAGGCACTCTCAACGAACATTCCTGTTAATATAAAAGATAAAAAAATCCAATATCCATTTGTCCTGTTTAAATTTAAAATGAAGGATAAACAATGCAGTAGCAATTAAATATACCAGAACTACATCAGTTTTCCCTAAATCAAGCAAACCAAACAATCCATCTAAATTTAAACTTTAAACAGTAAGGATAGAAATGTGCATTCTGTGCATTCTGCAGTCTGTCTACACTCTGCTGTAACTAAATTTTTCAATCACATTTCTGTATTGAAAAGGAGGAAAGTCAGCATGAGAAGCTGTTCAGGGCAAAATTACTGAAACACATGCACATACATATGCCGAATCGGTCCACACCTCTGAACCTTACTCACACACGCTCACCATTTGCACTTTGTATTAGCCTATACTGTATACATGACATCCATAAAGCAGTATAAGCCAATACTAAGATCTCTCTCTCTCTCTCTCTCTCTCTCTCTCTCTCGTGCGTTCTCTCTCTCTCTTTAGTTCCAGATCTTCATCCAAACAATGTGTCTCTAAAGTATGAAAAAGATATATGAAGCACTTTTTGAGTTATGCTAATAAAAGAAGTGCGCGTGGTGGTGGTAGACTAGTGTGAAAACCATATGCATTCACCACACATGGAATACAATGAGTCTTTCTTGCTGTGCAGCCTATGCAAGGTGTCAGTGGAGAGGAAATGATAGAGCTAGGATGGCTTGATGAGGCCTCACACCAAAACTATGGGCCCACACTGCCTAGGGAGGAGGTGTCACCTGGTATGGAACGAGAGATGCTTGATGCAGCTTCCCTGCAACAACTTCTGACGTCACAACACTGCCAAGATCAGCCTGTCCTGGTGACAAATCCCTCAGCTAACGCCAGTCTCAGCAAGTCATATCCCTGTTATCACCTTGGCATTAACAGAGGATCCAGGAAGCATTTAACAACAAAATGAATAAGAAACGTGCTTCAAAAACACAAGATCCCCACCGCTGCAGAAAATCCCCTAATCTCCAGAGTTGATCCCAATGTCCTTTGAGGACAAACACGTGACCAAAAATGTGTACTGAGGCTGAAAGGGTTCACTCAAGGACAAGCAAATATCTCATGTGGACTGTAACCAACAATCCTCAGAGGCTGGTTTCATTAAACGAGAAAAAAAAAAAATTAAGAAACTAGGTTCAGCTCAGCACCTACCCCGAAATCCACACAGCTAAATGCAGTGTGTATGCACAGAACTGATGTTTATACAATAAAAAATAAATGGTGGTGGTAGAATGAATAGACTTAAAGCGGATGGAGAAGTGACTGTCTGCTTATTAGTGTTGGGGTTGTTTTCTTCCACACACATATTTCGTGAATCAGAAGGAGCCTGCAAAGATGACAGTTTACATGATCTTCACTGCGAGCCTCACTAATTGTCGACAGAAAGACAAACTCTTCTAAATGTGCAAAGGGAGAGTTTGGAGATGGAAGCGGCATGAATTATTCACATGATGGCTCCTCTCAGAGCTGAAGATCCATAACGAGCACAACACCACTCAGGCACACAGGAAACAGAATAAAACTAACAGGACGGGGGGCACATTGGCCACTAATGAACACATCCAACCGAATTCTGACATCAATAGAAGTGCATCAAACTGCCTAGCTGGGAGTGGTGTGATCTGGCTGGGATGAATACAGTCCACTGAATCATTAAATAACCTCCAGTGCCCTGTAGAGAAGATGGCGTGCAGAATGGTCAGACCTCAGGGTCTGCTCCCCTTTGTTAACAACTCAAGAACACAAAAAACTGCTACTTTTCACTTTCTATCCATATATATAACACTTTTATTCTAAAACTCCTTCAATTTACCCGTTTTCCAGGTAACACACAGTTGAATACCAGACAAAACAAACATCAGCAAACCCCATTTGTTTCAAAATATATCCTTGAAACCATTAGCTTCCATTTTAATTGTAGATCGTTACAATGTGTCAGACCAAATTGCTGCTTGTCTGACACAAACCAGCCTTAAAAAATGATTTTAGACCAGTAGGGCCCGTTTGTTAAAGGAAAGACTGCTGAAATGTTTAGAAGAATCCCTTGGGAGATGCCACATTCATGCATATTCATGCAGGCATTTAAGCAGTGCTATCAGGTTGCCTAGGGGGGAGGGGGCATTACCCACGCCTCGGAGCACTAATGGTGCCTCGAGGGGCGGTGCCTCCATTTGCTGCTCCACCCCACCGCCCATCTTGACTGCAGGAGTCTAAACAGCAACCCCATGCCCCATTCACGTCACAGACAGATGAGGTTCCAGACAGTCGACAGTCATACCCACAGAGTGTCCTTACCATGCCAGCCCATGGAGTAGGGGAAGGAGACCTCAAACAGGTTGTCATATTTTGTCAGCAGCATTTTCATTATGGACGCCAAAGCTGTAAAGAAGGAAGAGAAAGAACAGGCAGTGGTTCAGAATCGCAAAGCAGACCTGCATTTAGCAAAACACTGAGCATTGTTTATCCAGTCAGGTGTCATTATCACTGAAGGCACACTGTTGCCTGCTCGCTCCATCAGCGAGCCATTTCTGCTCTGTGGCCAGTATGGGGGGAAAAAAAAACATGACATCAATTTAACTTATCTTCTTCTCTGCCACACACGCCTGCACACAGATACACACATACCCACACACCCGCTCCAGGAATTAAATAACTTCCATCACTAAAAAGACAAGTAACGTCATTTTGAAAATCCACTGTCTGGCAGCACTGAGGGTAAATAAAGTTTGTCCTTCATAGGTAAAACCTTATTTATTCATTGTTTAAAAAATCCCCAGCAAGGGCATCAACTGCACAGGCAATTTAAATACAATGAAAAGAATCAGTATGTCCCATTAAAACCAAGAATAGTGTAGACCACACAAGGCATTTTTATAGCTTTTCAGTTTCCTGTCCTACACTAAAGGATGACAAGGCTTTTTCTTTGTTTCATGGGCACAACCTCACAGAATAACCAATTGTGATAATAGCCTCCGAGGTCCAAATATAAGTGGTGTTCGGCCACCTCTTACGAGAGACATGACAAAGAAAGTGTTTTTCCACAGTGTTTTTGATCGATCTCATCATCAGCGGCACTGGACTCGAACACGCTGCTGTATGGCGAAGGCCATGGGTTTGGTGGCTCTGGCTCCCTTTGTCAGTAACGTAGGTGCATGCTAAGCTACAGCAGGCCCATGTGACCTGGCTACACAAACATCAATTGCCAGTTCAACAACAGGGGGCATTTAATTAGTTTGCTGATCTACATCATACAGAGAAGCCAGACACAATTTCCCAGGGAAATCAGGTGTGTCGTGTGTGTTATATATGCACATACGTAATTTGCACTCTTCTTGCCGATTTGCTTACCCAGGACAGCGATGCAATCTGATGGTGCAGAGCAGCAAGCAAGCTCTGCAGCCAGGAGTCTGAGAGGAGAGCTGCAGCAGTGCGAGTCACAAGTGTCCTCCGGAATAAATTAGTGAAGTTGTTTCAGTTATTTTCAGACATACTGAATCTTGTCTCTTACAAAACTCCCAGGAAGTTACATAATGGAATAACCATTCCGGTTTTGAACGAGCACATCCATTTAGAATCCTAGTGATCACAGTCTAGTTGGACTGGGTGGCATCCATATGGCACTCAAGCACACTCACTCATATACTCGGACCTCTTTCTTTGTGATGACTCCCTTTTTACTCTTTAAAGCGATTACTAATCCCTGACCCAATTCCAACAAGTCACACGGAAACTGTCACATACAAGACCTCTAGGTGCTTTTCAACATTTAAATAAATGGGTTTAGTGTATCTCTGCAATGAATAAAGTAACGGATGCAACTGGACAGCTTAGAACTTGCGGAGTGTGAAAGCATTCCATGAAAACTGCAAGCTATTAACAATTAACAGTACACACAGCTATTGCAGATATTACACAAATTAGGCTGATTCCTGCAAAACTTATCCAAGACTTATATAACATTATTTAAACCATGTCATATAATCGAGACCTATACAGCTGGTTTACATAAAGCTGGAAGGAAATACATAATGCTTTTGAAGTACAAACAGCTGTTTGTTTTTTGTAAGCAGCTTAAGCTAAGTCTCACTTGCTGAAAATGTAAATCAAATAACCCAAACAATAAAATTAGCCAGACAGCTTTTTTTGCACAATAAACAGATTATCAACAACCACAACATTAATTCCAGCAGCTGCTGACCCTTCCTGACGGCACTATGAGCACTGAATGAACCATGATACCAGTACAATCAACTTGTCAATGAATCAGTTTTATTTCCGGGGCATATTAGGAGCACAAGAAAAGAAAATTAGAGACATCAAGAATAAACCTTACAAATAAAATTTCAAAAAATTGTGGCTGGGTAAAAAGGTCCTGGCTAATGCAGCTCATGTAGACATATGTTCTTCATGGGCTGGGTCCAGCCCTCCTGAGCATGACCAATCAGAACAGTGCTCTGAGAAGAACTATAAGAGCCCCTCTGAGCTGTACAAATCAGAGAAGCTCTTCTGAGTGCGGCGTGCAGCGGAGCGACCCTTCAAGCACCTACTCGGAGTCAGTGTCCTCGAACTGCCCTCAAACTTGAGCCCTGTGACGCTTTAAAGGTCTCGCAGCACCTTGCGGTGCAGTGCAGAGTCGCAGCAGGGATGCTACACAGAGACGCGGCAGACAGACGCTGACCCGACAGCACCTAACTGCAGCCAAGTAGGCACTATGGGGTCTTGCGGCAAATTGGCCTGCAGTGTGGCTTTAATTACTTTCCTCTGACAGAGTGGGTAGGAGGGGGCTGGGGAGTGGAGCCTGCCTGACACCATCCCGATAGCAGCAGCTTCCCGACGGCCACATCCGTCATTTCTCTGACATTTATTTACATTCTGGATTAAGCCTGTCAGGGCTGAGGCACTGACAGCCAAACCATTGAGAACTCACGCCTCCATGACAGGAATAGTTATCAACTGCCGCAGATGCCTGTCACCGGTCCCTCCATCTGGTGTCACCGGCAGGGCCGCAGTAAACAGATATGCCAGGGTGGGGGGGGTTCTTTATGCAGAGAGGGAAATGCAAAAGAAGTCGAGAAAGCACTGAGAAGCAAGAATTATGTATTTAGGAAAACAAATTTAAGAGTTGAAATGAAACAAAGCAGTGCAAAAATGCTTGGTGTGTGCCCTGTTTCTACAGCTGCTGGTGTCCTTACTGTGCTAAGAGATCGGGGACCTACCAGGCCGAGTGGTTAATTTACTTAGAGAATAAACATTCCCTAGAATAAGCAGTATGTGCCAGATCCTTCAACAGCCACCCCCATTCTTAGGATCAATACACACATTTTCATCAAATACACAAACACCATCGCAAATATTAAAAACGGATAACATACCCAAACAGCAACAACTCTTAAAATGTGGCTTCACCTACTTTTCATGTAGTTGCTAAAAGCCAAGTACCAACCACAGAGTCCGCAAGTTATCACTGGAACCTTATTTATGCCACTAAGTGCCTACAAAAGGTGATGGGAAACCATTGGCACTGGCTATAATATCCAGAGGCTGGCTTACAGATGAAGCTCAGGGAGAGGAAGAGTATTGGGTCACGTTGACCGTCAATCCACCATGGGTCGGTAGCAAATTAAAAAGTTGTTGACCTTAAATGGATTTAGTAGGGTTTTTTGAAGCCATGACAGGTTATTTGGACTACAACATGGAAGACCGAAGCGGAGCATACGCAATAGACCAGCTGTAGTAACTGCAGTGTTGGTTGTGCTTTTCATGCCAGATTACTTTTCGGTGGGACACGGCCTTACCCTCTCTCTCCTGGGGGGTGAGGTCCGGCAGGCGTAGAACATGGCGACGGGGCAGCAGCATTGTCTGGAAGGGCCAGGAAGCCCAGTAAGGCACCACCACCAGCCAGTGCTCATTTTCCACCACCACTCGTTCCTGGGGAGGGATCAGAAACACATATGGCAAGGACACTGATGCCAGTCACACACCTTGAAATAGACTTCATATAGAGAGGCAATTTAGGCGAAGGGCCCTCAGCCTCAAGCATTGCCTATAAGCATTCAAGCAAGCAATAAACAAAGAGCTGCATGATGTAAAAACAGAAGGGCCCAGAGCACAGTGAGATTCTGGATAGTGAAAGGCGAATATCAGAATGAGTCCACTCATGGCAGGGTCAGTGACAGCTGTAACTGGATCTCAAGGATCTGGCTGAGGAGCAGACTGATGGCAAATGTTGGGCTTGTAGGGTGGGGTGGGGGAGCAATGATGGATTACACTGTGCGTTGGGTTGACAGGTGCCAACAACAGCAAGTGCAATGGAGAGGAGAAGCAAACCGCCACATCTAACATCTGTGTAGCACTGAGTGTGTAAATGGGACAGACAGTCTGTCACACACACACACACACACACACACACACACACACACACACACACAGCAACGCAGTGAGACTATGAGATGAGAACAGAAAAGGGTCCCTAAACATGAGCAAGCCAACAAAGACACTGGGATCCAGGGACTGCACTCATCGGTCTGCACGTACTTCCCACAAAACTGGGCTTTACATGTGGGTTAGTCCAAATCAAGCTGGGAGAATAAACCATGAGATATTAGACACCTTTCACTCTGACTGCTGATAAAGAGGAAACATTCTTTGTCTACAAATGCCATTTCTCAGTCAGGTCCCTGAAGTGGCTTTCATTAAATTTCCAATGCTTTCTTTTGTCAGGGTAAAACATCTCTACCATTCAGTGACATATTCACATGATAAAATGCTGGTTTAGACCTAGCCACCCACAGTTTAGTGTATTCTTATAGTCACATGGTTTTCCTTTGTTGCAAGACGAAACCCTGTTATAATGCAAAAACAATACTTTCTTCTTTTCAGTATATGACCAATATATGACCAGAAACCTAAGAAACTGTTAAATGCTGTTCCAGACAGCTGCCTGAGTAAGCTATCACAGAAATCACTGTCCCTCATATGAAGTGCGGGCGCTAAGCGTAGCTGTTTACACAGCTTTTCCCATCGATAACATCGGCTAACTTCTCGGCAGTCACATCCAAGCCGTGGTAATGGCCCGGCAAACATCTGTTTTGATTACGGACGTTTCTGAAAACACCGACTGCTTGCTTACTCTCTACACCTGGGGTCTCTGCCCTTTGACTCGAGTGCCCGATAATGTTGCCATGGTGAGGGGTGACGCTGTCCTCTCCTGTCTGAAAGGAACTAACAATCACAGCTTCTGTGACCCGCTAATGCTGCTCAGATTAGTTTGCAAAAATTACATCTGTAAAGTGCAATTATTCAAGTTATTACATTTACAATTAAGTATGTGTGCTAGAGCACCAAAGTGTTGTTTTTTTGTGAGGAGTAACATCGGTTACCAGAGAAACTGCACTTTGCAAGATGGCTTTTGTAATATTGCTTGTCCAGTACGTGATGGGCATTAATTGTGCATCAGGTACTTTAAAATTCACAAACTATTTTTCGAAAAGAAATAAAAAGCTGGGAAAAACACTGGTTTGGATCTAATCAACTGCCTGGAAATGATCCCAGATGTTAGACGTGGCAGCACAGTACACAAAATCAGAGGAGCTACCAGGACAGGATGCTAGTCCAACATAAGGAACTTTCCATAACAAGCAACGTCCTGATGCAGTTACTGGATGGCATTAAATATCTGTTGGTCTGACAGAAAATAAGTGCTAAAGAGCACCCAAGTGGGGGTACGGCCCATATAACTCTATAGGGAAGGGCATGATATTGAACTGTGGGAAGAAATGAAACCTAGCATGGGATGAACATGCAAAATGCACACAAACAGAGCAGAAGCAGGTTCTCAAACCAACCCAAATGTCCTGACGAAATCAAATTAGATGCATTTTGATATGTATATTTACATGATTAAAATGATTGAAAATCAGTCATTTCCACATTACACCAAAGTTAAAGTTTGACAACAAAAGTTTAGTGGATCCTCTAAGGGCTTTAATGGAAAGTGATTCCTTATCTCAACCTACATGAATTAAATGGCACTGTACACATGTATAAAGGCTTGTGTTCACCTTCCTAAATAGCATTTTGTCTACCACGCTTGAGAGAGTCAGATCCAAAAGCAAACCACCATGCTCTGTGGGTGGGTCAGACAGCTTGACCTTCTGGTAAGGAAGGGGAAACTAGAGTGGTATCAAGATAGTAGACCATGCAGATGAGGGCTGGGATAACAAACATACCTCTCTAATGAGACAAGACCAGCTCCTACAAAGAGCTCATTTAATTTTTACTCCCATCTCACAAGCTTGCACATGCCCCATAAGATCTATGGACCTATCAAGTGACCTAGTTCGGGCCTTCAAAGTAAAGTCTTGCCTGTGGAAGATTTTCACAAAGAGAATCCTGTGTATGGTTTGCATATTGTTTTGCCAAACTAATTGTTTTCAAACAAGAGCATGATATAACTCCACTTACACATCCTACTACATTTACATCTCATCACCTACTCTGAGCCTTTGGAGGCCGTAGACCTTCATAGCACCCGCAAAATGCAAACCCAGGAGCAAACAGCAAACCCAGGAGAACTCTTAGTATCGAGTGCAACTGCAGTAATTCACCTCACTGGAAAACAATTACCTGACATCTCTGAAGATGTGATATGCATGGGCTAACACAGCAGATTGTGCAAGTAAGGACACCTTTCCACTGCACCAAAGTGCAGCACTTTCCCTTTTCCACTGACTTCCCCCTAACAAAAGTTCCAGTACCTAAAGTGCCTATATGGGGCAGCGTGTGGCTCAGTGGGCTAAGCCTGTGTTCCTGTAAATCACAAGGTCGCTGGTTCAAACCCAGCCTCAGCACGTCTGCGGGTCCTTGAGCAAGGCCCTTAACCCCCAGCTCCCTGGGCGCCCCGACGGGTGGCTGCCCTTCGCGGACAACTTCCTCTACAAAGAGTAAGTTGAGGGAGGCGTAAAAAGCAACTTCCCCACGGGGATCAATAAAGTGTCAATTGTTATTATTATTATTATTAGTACTTTTCAGTTATTTCGGTACTTTGGGTTGGGGTTGGAAATGCTTTCTTTATCAATTGGTTATGCAAATTGCCTGCCTCGGCAGGACTCCAGACTAACTTTTTGAATTGATTACATTGGTGCGCCTAACTTTTTCAGTCATGTGCACCGCCACAATAATACATCTTAAGGGTTAACTTTTCTTCATTACCCATACACATTGATTGTTAAGTAAATGATTGTAAGCAGGACTAAAGGTGCAGGTACATGTTTTTTCAATAGACAATGATTACGAAAGTTTTTTTTAAAAGTATGTCTGGATTACATGTAATATTATTAGACCTATAGGTCTGCAATTAAATGCATATAATAGCCTAATAACATAATAATAGTAAAGCAAAATCCCTATTATTGATTTATCAAGCTAATAATAATTATAATCCTGCAAGTTAAGCAAACATGTTGCTACCAAACTAAATAAACAATTATAATAAATACAACATATTATCGAATTAAATGTAAATTAATAATCTTATAAAACAGGACAATAAATTTATCAAGCTAACTGTAAACGATTTTATAATTAATGAAAACATACCTTTTTAAAATTTTGAGATGACATTCAACATCGGTTCCAGTTTTTACATCAGTGGAAAACCAACACCTCAAAGAACAGTACCTTTAGTGCACTTTCTTGAAATGCCAAAAGTACAGAACGTGGTGCAATGGAAAAGCACCCCAATAGCTACACGCACCCCACCCTCCCCAGCTCTTTGCATGATCATCTCAGAATTCTGAAAAGCGCCAATTCTAAGTCCTGACACAGTTAGAGTGGCTTTAAATGTGTCGGTCTATGGGCTGATATTTGTGCCACTAGAAACTGAATATGAATTTTGTATATTTGAATCTGCAGTTATCCGCATTACA
>JAODLC010000123.1:22295242-22309177 GCA_026781145.1 Hippopotamyrus pictus | reverse complement strand
CGTTTAATATGGTGATCTGTATAAGCAGTGCTCGAAGTGGAGAAATGAAAGTGTCGCTACTGTATTGACCGTGAGAACGGCGGCGGGGGTGTTGGGAACAACAAACGCCTCTCAACAACACTGTCGGTACTGCGCGCGGCGCCCCGCCACTCTCGCGTGACGCTTGTCTCTCAGTAGCAGAGTACTGGCAACTTGTGAAAAGTGGTGGTACGATAAAGATTAAGATACAGCAGTGCCGGTACTGCTTAATTTTTATTACGTATATGAATCTGCATTTGCGCTTGCTACACCCCGGCACACGCCGCCTCTTTACCCCGAGCTGCAGAACGTGGAACGTGAACGTGAACGTGGAAATGAGTTGTGTTGTGAATCTGCGGTCGATTACTTTTTCTCAAGGACCCGGATGTGTGTTACACTAGATTGAAATTGAATTTTTCAACTGAATTTTTCCGAGGTAGGATAAATGCTCTCTCGAGTTACTGGAATTCAGATTCAAACTATTAAATTCAGATTCAATTTTGTAACGCGGATAACTGCAGATTCAAATATACAAAATTCATATTCAGTTTCTAGTGGCACAAATATCAGCCCATATCGGTCTTTTAGAAAGTAAGTGCTTAAGAGCACTTGACGGTTGAGCCCATTTCATAGAAGTGCTTCAGATCTTCTATGGAACAGAAGCTTGGTAACATTTTATTCTTAGCATCAGACCAACGCAACAAATGAAAACCACAATTCAGATACCGACACAGTGATACAGTGTAAAACGTTTGCAGGAGAGAAGGAACAAGCAAAGTACATCTAAAAAGCTTTATCCAGAGCACAAAAACTACAAAGGAATGTTGTGCTCTTAAGCACTTTCGGACAACTATTGGTGCTTTTCCACTAGCATACAGGAACCAAGCCATACTCAAGTTGTACTGCAAAGAGACTAGTTACAGTACAGTTCCAGCTCACTTCAGTTTTCCGTTGCAGAAGAGTTCGCTCTGTAAAGCCGTTACTGGATTTGGAGTGCGACAGTGATGTAAAACTGAAGAGATGCTTATTTATTGTTCACATGGCATACATCATGATTTATAATGTGCTAATTACCGCTAACAAGTCTGTGAGAATTGTCATTTTGTGTTAGCATCAAATGCTTGCGAAATTATTCTGCATTCCATTTGAACTTGTAAATTCCGAGTTCTTAGTCGGAAATTTCAACTGAAACAACCCCTCAAGTCAGAATTCCGACTAGTAAACTCTGAGGAATCGACACAACCCAGAGTTCAGAATTCAAGATGGCTGCACCCTTTATCAACAGAAGTTAAAGCTGTAGTTTTATGTTTATTAGCACTGATGTCTTATTTGTGGCTCATTAAATCCGCCGTACACGCAGTACTGCCCAACCACTAACTGTAGACTTCTTGCTACAGTGTGTTTACGTACAAAATACCACATAATGTGCTGTTATCCACTGATGTTGCTAACAATTAACCAGGCTAGAACTGGGGCCTGTTTCATCAAGCAGGATTTCTTGCTTAAGTGGAGATTTAAGGTAGTCTGGCCTAAATTTAAGTGAACAAAGATAAAGGCCATTTAAACTGGGGTAAATTAAATCAGACACCTTATCCGGGTAGAGGAAGAAATCTTGCTTTTTGAAATGGGTCCCTAGTACTGCTAAATTGCTTTTAGACTTGCTGTACTGAAATGCTGTTAACTCATGTGTGACATCATTCCCATTTTCAAGTTCTGACCTCCAAGGTAAATGGAACGCAGTATAAGCATTCACTTGCGTAAATTTGCATTACAAATCCATTCCTTTCTGCTGTTCTAAAGTACGTTTTTCAGAGTTATCGGGAATGCATCAATACATCACGATGTGCGATTAATGAATAATATATAGATAATGCTCTTTTTTCTATAGATGATTCCTGCATATTGACACAGGACACCGGTATCACCAATGTGGCTCAGTTCTTGGTTGCAGTGGAAAAGCAGCATATTATGGAAAGATCCCAAAATAAAAATAATTAGAATTCTTAAGACCTTCTTGAGGAGCAGACCTTCAATATCAAGCACAGTTTAAATCGAGCCCAGAAGGAAAAACCAACACATGCCTCTTCCAAAGACTATCTGAACGAAGAGTATGCTGTACTCTGGCAGACAGGTGGATCCTTTAAACCTGCATGTGGATCAAGCACCCGGAGGGGGAGGGAAGGAGGGAACAAAGCCAAGCTCTCACCAGTGTTGTCTGCTTGCTGTTATGTGTTGACAGCTCGCTCTTATTTGAGCAGAACCAAACTGATCCATGCTGTCAAGTATGTCTCCCATCCCCAAACATCACTTTCTCTTCTTTATCCTCCTCCTTACATGCTAACTGGTGATAAATCTGGCTATGCCGAAAAGAGAGAACAAAGGGGAAGAAAATTTCTTCCTTCCACCATTGCTAAAAGAAAAAATTAATTTAACCCAAATCAGTCCAGGAGATATTAACTTAATTTTGGCACAATTCTCACACACAAACACGCTGCAGGAATGTGCCGGCAATTTTTTTTTTTTGATAACATCAAAAGTGGCTACATCTTTTAAAGTGTTCATATACAGCCTCAGCATTCAGATTCTTAAAAGGACATACATATAAAAATAATATTTCATACAAAACCTATAATTTTAAAGAGCTTGAAATTAATTACTCAAGCCATAAAAATAGATGAAGTATAATAAAAATATTACTATTCAGATCTATGACTCAACAGCTGGTTCCAACACCTTTGGATGACACAGCTGAGTTTTTAAATGAGTTCTTAGAAGATCAGCTTGGTACAATTTTCATCAGCTCTTTTCGGCAGTTTCGCTGAAGTTTTGTACTTCATAGACCTTTCAAATCCTTCTTCAGGTTCTCAAAGGCATTCAATTCAGAATTTTACCTGGGCCACTCAAAGATATTTATTTCATATTCTTTAGCCACTTCAGTATATTTTTGGGTGTTGACCACATTTTTAACAGACTGAAAAAAAAAGCATTCCTTTGGTATTCACATTACTTTTGTAGCATGTTTTTTGCTTTGTTCCTAACAAGATTTCCAGTCCCATAAGACAGCACATCATGCTTTGTTGTAAATCTGGTATTGAGTGTGGTCTATTGATATACTGTGTTTGGTCTGCAGTAAATCAACCTCTTAGCATTCAAGCCTCAAAACTCTGATTAGGTCTTATCTGACACCACCACCTTTGGCTACATTTTTGCAGAATTACTCCAATCCTTGGCTGCATGCTCCATGTGTGATCTGAGAAGGCTTTAATTTTAGTAATGGCTTCCTTCTTGCCTCCATGCCAAACTGGCTATTTTTGAAAAGTGGTCTGGATGTTGTTAACAGATTTTTCTCCCATCTTAGCCATCAAATTGCAAAGGTGTTATAGTTGTTTCTGGACTCACAATGACTTCAGTAAGCAGTTTCCTCCATGCTAGAAAGCTTGATTTAGAGCAACAGTCTTACCTAGAATCCAAATTCAGTGATGATACGTTCTATTTTATGATGACCGAGTACACGGCACACACAGGTATTTCTTGGAAGCTGTACATGTCTTGTACTTAACCTTATTCCCGCCCCATTCCCAAGTCGGGTGAGGTCAAGTTGGGGAAGCACATACTTGTACAAGTTGCCGCACCCACTACATGACGAAACAACTCAGGGCCCCAACTGGCAACCCCACGCAGTTCAGTCCCATTCTCCCATTGCACTCAATGAGAACCCTCAGTGCAAGGATATGGTCGACAGTAGACTTCTTAGGCGTAAAACCAGACAGCTCCGGTCGCTGACAGGTAGGCAAATCATCACGGACCCAGTTAAGGATGACCCTAGCAAGAACCTTACCCGGCACTGGAAGCAGTGTTAGCCCCCTGTAGTTGCCACAATCCTGGCCTGCAATGCCAGGAGGGCAGCCTTACCACCAGCCTGGAAAAGTTCACCGCAAATACCACAGATCCCTGCGGCCTTCCCTCCCCTCAGCTGATTCACCACCCTTGCAATCTCAGTGAGATTAGGTGGTTCACAGCTAATCGGAGGATCAGCTTTGAGAACCGGAGACCCAGAGATGTCCAACATCCTAGCTGAAGCGTCAGCTTTAAACAACTCCTCAAAGTAGCCAGCCCAGCAGATTACAACTGCAGTGTCATCTGTAAGGACCATCCCATCACCAACCGTTACTGAAAGTCTCACAGGAACAGATTCAGATGTGTGTAATGCTTCGACTCCTCTGTAAGCAGGACGCGAGTCACTAGACCACAGATGGTGCGTCACCTGCTCACAAATTTGTCTAACACACACCTCTTTATCTGCCCTCAGAGCCCTCACAGCCATCCTTCTCAGTTCCTGGTACAGACTGGAGTTGCCACCAAGTCATGCGCTGTGACGCCCTGTGAGATGAAACACCTCCTTCTGGGAACACTGGCAACACCAACACAACCCTCGGCAACCTTCAGGGTTTCATCATGGAAGGTCTTCCACTTCACATTAGAGTCAGCAGTCGCACTTAAGTCTGAAAGTTCCTCACACAAACTGCATGAAATCTCATCAGAAACAGCCTGATCTTGGAGTCTGTCTAAGTCCAGCCTCATTCTCCTAGAAGGTGGTAGCCTACTGGCTCTAAGCTGAATCTTCCGAGTAGCAACAAGTCTGTGGTCAGAATTCACAAACTGGACACTTCTGTAGACCGTGTAGTTCTGCAGGAGCCTCCAGCTTCCACCCACGAGGATGTGATCAATCTCCTTTGCCGCACCCCCAGTATTGGAGTACCAAGTCCAACGATACAGCTCAGGGCATTGGAACCAGGATCCAGGCCAAAGTCAAGGAACATGGAGTCACTTTCACCCCAGTCTCCAGACTCATGGGGACCGACACAATCCTCATAGCCAGCCCAGGCAGTGCCAGTAGTCACACTGAAGTCACCCATGACCAGAGGAGTATCACCTTGTGGCACCCTTCAACCACCAAGCAGAGTTGCAAGTAAAATGTCTCTCTCAACAAGACATTACTCACCGCAGTCAGAGCATACACTGAGACAACAGACAAGACACCCAAGGAGAGCCTGAGTCTCTTGATGCGCTTGTTGAATGGAGTGACAGACACCATCAGAAGCAGCCAATCCGCTACAGCAACAGCTACTCCCTGAGTATGGCAGGCGTCAGACCGACCAGACCAAAAGCAGGTATACCCACCTACAGAGATCTGGCCACTTTCCAGTCTGTGTACCTCAGAGTGTGCCACCACCCAAATGGGGTGTTTACGAAGCTTCCCCAACAGCAGAGGAAGATGGTCATCTCGCTGGAGAGACAAGACGGGGATGGGGCTCCTGAAGGATGCAGCGGAGCTACCCTCACGGAGAGCAGAATATTGTGCTTGTTTGTATTGAGCAGTTGTGAGTTGTTTTACAGTGGCTGGAGTGCCAATCCCACCACCAACCCCCAAAAATTGTTTCCCTGCAAGTTGGAGGACCGCTTGCAGGGCCGGATGCAATTTAACGTCTAGGACTAATCATTGCAGAACTGGATCTTAATTTTGATCTAGGACACTCGTAAACTTAGGCAATCAGAATCTTCACTCAGTTTCTTGAGAGCTTCGATCAGAGCCTCCATTTGACCCTGAGAAGATCACAGTATAGGCAGCAAGTCAAGATAGGTAAATCATAAGGAACTGTTCTGAAAAAAACTTCACATGCAATCTCAGCTTTTTTTCCCCACAGATTTTTTTTTGGTTTTGTTTAGAATCAAGTGGATCAGGAAGTGTATGTACCAAATTCTTGCCAGCTTTATATAAAACATGAAAAGTGGTGAAAATACATTTTAAAATCTGAATAGTCCTGATGAATATGCAAGATAGCTGTTATCAGACAGATAAACATTATCACTTTTAGTGGAAACTGTAATAAACAATCCAGATAATTCAGCAGATTTATTCAAAAAATGGCAAGTGGCCAAGTAAGAGCACTCATCTATCATAAGGACAATCATGCATTATGGCACTCCACCAAGTGGAGACTATGAACTCACTCTCATGGTTAGAAGCTCTCTAGGTACACTTGAAGACCTGTCTTTAAGTAGGGCTGCACAATATTTGGGGGGGGGGAAACAAATATGATGTGAATATTTTGCAATAAATAATGGAATATTTATTAAGCAAAAAAAGTTCTGAATTTACCCAATATAACTATAGCCAAATAGAGCTTGTTACTGTGAACCAAAAGAGTATAAGTCAAATAAACTGATGGTGTTACCACATATTTCAACAACAAATCACTTACTTTTGCTTATCTCTATGGAATCCAAAATATTTCCATAAACACTCATTTTGCTAGTCAGTTCTACTTCACTTTTCACACAGTCACTCACTTTGGTATGTTTTTCAAATGTCCCATACTGCCTACAAGTGATTCCAAAAGCAAGAACAAAGAAGGATTATTACTGGTTCAAAGAGAGCAAGTAGACTTAAATAGAGGTGGTAAAAATTACATTGATTTTTAACATATATTACATAATCTTGAAAAGGGACAATCACTAAAATTGCAGAGCTTACCAAGTTCTGTTTTAGTTAGTTGATTGGTCAGTATTATGGTAATCATTTGGAGGTCCCCAACAATTAAATGTGCCACTCAGTAAAATTTTATCATCAAGACTTCAAAACACTGGAATATCATATATTGCAGAATAATGTCTAGACAGAAATAAAATTTAGATACCACCCAAGCCTAAAATCAACCCTGCGGACTATTGTGGTCCTTGCAATGTAACAACTGCATGTGCGTAGATAATAACATTGCACATTGCGCAGGTCTATTCCATACCATCTCTGCAGACATCTATTTGCACTTGAAAAGGAACAACACCTGGAGGAAATGAATGAGTTCTTAAAAGGGCCTTGGCAAACTTCCTGCCTTGAAGTGAGTTTTTGCTTTTTTTAGCATTTCAAAATGCTTCTGTTGTTGCTGATATTGTGCTTTGCTTCAAAAAGCCCATATGCCTTAAAAACAAGAGGGGAAAATAACTAACAGGCTTGTGAGGATTGCTGATTAAAGACAGAATGTTTTTTTTTTTTTTTTTTTTTTTTAAATTGAAAGGTAAGCTGACATTTCTCAGCCATTTCTTTGCACTCAGCATTCCAATTAGACAGATGGCCGAGAAGAGTGCAGGGATGAAGTTTATCTTCTGTGAAGGACGCCAGTTCTGTCACTAACCCCAATCAAGTCTTTGTGGAACGGGAAGGAACTTCTGTTCTGCCTCAGTTTGTCCCAAATGACAAAAACAGATAAACCTTGATAAGATTTTCAGAGGAACTTTCTTGGAATGGCCCTTCAAATCTCTCAACCAGTTAGCTCTATTTCCTGCCAGTACAGCCAGTTCTCTTGTTGAATAAAGACTTTTCACAGCTAAACAGGCCTTGAGACATTGACCTTCAGGAAGAGCCTTAAAAGCCTTTCTAGGGGGCAGGTCCACTGTCAATGTCCGTAGAGAAGGAGAAACACAAGCACTCCAGAGAAGCAACCGCTTAAATAAAACATACAAAATAAAACAAAAACAGAGCATCCCAGAAAAGAGCAAACCCCCCTCTCTCATCTGCCCTCCTGGTGGGGGGGGGGGCAGATGGGTTGGTAGCTGCCATGCTACTGAGATCGTAAAAAAAAAAAAAAAAAGCAGCAAGGTCACCAAACAGTATTTCTCTGATACACTAGATTTACACTTACAGAGTACAAATAAAGCCTGTTAGATTGCACTTTGCTCAGGGGTACTAACGTGCTTTAACAACCTAAAAAGGTGAGGCCCAGATGGAAAAGAGAACAAAGCAGAGATAAACAGGTCATGTGCACCAATGTCTTTCACCAAAGAAAGGCAACCTCAGCTGAAAAGAACGTGAACTCTAAGAGTGGAGAGGCAGTCTGTCCTCCCCAGTCACACAAGAAGTGCTAAAGCAAAGCAGTGCTTTCCTTCCACAAACAGATGTAAAGTTCACTAACTGTGTTAACACCACTATTACTTCTACCATGCTAAGTGATAACTGACAACTCTGCATTCATTTTAAAAACCTCACAGCTTAGAAACAGATTCAGTTCACCTTCTCTGAGCACCTGTCAGTTTGAGTGATGGCCAGGGTCCAGTGAGAGAAAAATCGCACTCTCTATACCCAGGGTTGCAGAAAGGTGGGAGAGGAGGAGGGGGAAAGAGAAATAGCCATCTCTCAGACTGGCCTGCCAACCAACGCATTCCTGCCTCCAGCCATGCCACCTCACCCAGTGTCACTATGACAACCCTAGCTGGGAAAACAGGCATCACCGTGACAACTCCCAGCAGGGCGGCTGGAGACAGGATGGGCAGACAGAGAGCGTGAGAGCCGAAACCCAGGTGGTGATGCTGGTGGCATGTGATAAAGACTGGACACCTTGGCTAGAGCGCTCTGCCAGCACATTCAGGGACCAGTGCCAGTCTAAATCCAATGGCACAAGACAAGCAGCCATGGCCAGGGTCAGCAGGACACATCACTCCATCACCAAGACAGTTCCTGCCAGCATGAATTTCAGCGTGAAGGCTTTTCATTTACTCAAAATTCACTGTGGAGAAACAGAAGGAAAAGGTGTAATTAAGTTGTCATTCTCACAGCCAAAAAATAAATAAATAAATAAATAAATAAATAAATAAATAAAAACAACTTAAAAGCACTCTGCCATGAAGCAAGTGATGGCAGGTAGGAGAAGTCCCCTGGGCCAGTTTTATTTCAGTGTGATAGGAGGAGAGAGATTAAAAATAAAAGCCAGCTGTGAGAAATTAAATTCAAGCAACACTACTTTTAGCATCTTATGACAATGCCATCTTATCTAAAGAAAGGCATCTCATCATTAACAATCTAATAAAAAAGTAAAGGAGATGCATAAGGAAAGCTCTTTAAACGACCGTAAAGTATGATCGTGCGTGTATGTGGGTGATGGACTGGCATTCCATCCAGGCAGTACTCCAGCCTGGCACCGTATGCTGCCCCATTAACAACCCTGATCAGAACAAGTGGTTAGAATGCACAAAAGCAAGAAAGCCTTCACCAACAATAAGGTGATGTACTGACATCCACTTCAAGAAGAGACCAGCCAGGATGCATTTTATCATATAGTACCTAAAAGTTCAAGATGAAAAGTGAATACGCATTTATATTATATAACACACACACACACACACACACTCATTGACAAAAAAAAGTTAAGCACCCACACGGACTGGTGGAAATTAAACGAATCTGCGCATGGTGAAAGGTCATGTGACTATCGCAATGATTATAATATCAGATCAAACGGACAACAGAGTTGGCAGTATGGGCACACTGCTGGTCCCATGTCAGTAGGGTGTGGCACCCCCCTGGGCCTGGATGCATGCTGTGATACGGTGCGGAAGGGAGTCGTATAGCCGTTATATCCTCTTCCTGTTGCAAGTCGGCCCACAGCCGTTGTAACTGGCCTTGCAGATTGGCACTGGGTCCGAGTTGATGTCCGAGCTGATCCCACACATGGTCGATTCGGGAAAATCGGGGGATCTGGCTGGCCATGGGAGGATATCAACATGACGCGGGCAGTCCATAGACACACATGCCATGTGGTGAAAGACCAGGGTCTCAGAAGGGGTAAGACACAGGATACAGGACACAGGATATCACTGATGTAGCACTGCGCCATCAGGGTCCCCCGAATCACTATCAGAGATGACCAGTAGTCATACCCTATGGATCCCCACACCATGATTCCAGGAGTAATGCCAGTGTGCATCTCCACACAGGATTGGTCCTCTCCCCTCAGCGACCATCTTGTGCATATATAGTGGCATCTGTGGTAATGCAGAACAGAGATTCACCGCTGAACATGGTACGATGCCACTCATCATCAGTCCATGCCTCCATCATTCCAAACACAGCCGTCTCTGCGCTGATGTTAATGGCAGCCTACACTTAGGACGGTTAACCCGTAGTCCAGCTGATGCCAGTCTCCGAGAGACAGTGCAGGATGACATAAGATGTTGTAGAGAGTCCAATAACTGTGTCTGGATGGTAGCCGCAGATGTCACAGGGTTCTGTAATGCTTGGCCCACAGCACGACGATCCTCCTTTTGTATGGTCTGTCTTGGACGACCAGAACCTACATGACATGTACGGGTGCTCTCACGTGCCCACTGGTTCCAACATTGGGCGACTGTGACATCTGCATGCCCCACATGCCGGGCAATTGCGTGATAGGACCACCCTGCCTCAAGTAAACCCACAATGCAACCCCTATCAAACTCCATCAAGTGCTGGTAATGCTGTCTAATGCGTCTACGAGGCATGCTCTGTGTCTGGTGACTATGCTTGCCAGCTCCTTGCAAATCGAATTATTTACATAACCCATCGCTTGTCTGCATGTGTACCAAATTACATCCAAATCGGATCATCACTTCTAGGTGCTTAACTTTTTTTTTGTCAGTGAGGGTGAGTGTGTGTGGCGCGCACACACACACACACACATATACATACATATGGGCTGAGAGAAGGGAAATTACTTTTCATCATCCTGAGGCAGATGCTGAGAAAACTGGAGCTGAAATGTGAGCAAACATTACAGAGCTCCGACAATGGGGTAAACTGCAGCTCATACAGTGAAAAAAGCCATTGAAGGAGCTAAATTTCAAGATTCAAACCATTAACTAGGTTGACTATGGCATCCCATTTACAGATATGTCTGGCTTGTGCGCATAAAACGCCTTCTTTTGCTTAAATTTGAAGGATATCACGCATATGAAGCATCCCCCCTGTGCCAGCATAAACCTAACCTACATGCTGCTGGAACAACAATGTATTCTCTGGGCAGCCCCTCTCTCCCCCACACCCCCAAGTAATCCTTACTCTACCCACACCCCCAATCTCTAGGGCCCTATACTAGGCTTGGACGATATCTAACAAACACCATCATACAATCCATGTTATACCATGGAATGCTGCATTTTCATGGTATTTTCAAAGGCAACAATATTCCACTACAAAATCCAGCACACACACACACAAAAATACAATTCCACCATACAAAAACACTGCAGTATACCACATTACCATAATACTGCTGATGCCAACCCTACACACTCTCCCAACCTTTCCAAGAAATATTTAATAAAAGCCAACTTTGTGTGACTTGTCTCAACCAATAGTTTGAGAAAGATACATGGAATAACTAAAAATTATGCTGCCGGAATTACAATGTATTCTCCAAACAGCCTTTCACTCTTTGCCCCGACTAATCCCTCCCCCTACACCCCCTGTACAATCTGTACAATTTCTAAAACCAAATGGTGGATCAACAAGAAATGTGAAAAACAATAAATGTGTTTTTACCTGACTGCTCCTAGTTGTGACACATAAATCTAGATCTATTCATTTACTGACCATTCCACTTACATTTGCATGATCTTTCTCCACCAGCTAGGCAGTTAACTATTTCTTTGTGTGTGTCTTAATATACGTCTTAAAAAGTAATTTATATTTCTAAATATTTAAATCCTATTTATTACTTTCTCATTTGCACTATGACCAACATTTACTGTGACATAACAGTAAGACCCATGACAGACATACTAATGGTATAACTAAGTAGCTACCAAGTAATGTCAGACACACACATACAGACCTCACTGTGATTATCTTCTGAAATCAAATGTTACTGCTACCTAGATTGCTTTTTACTTGTAGACACAGAAGCACCAGTTAGCTAGCCAATAAAACTGGACCTCAGGCACAGTGGGGTGTATATAAAATCTGTATAATGTACCTGATCCCAAACTTGTGAAAACTAAATCACTAGCAAGCAAGCAAACAGTTGTATACTACCATCTTCACTTTTGAAATAAACTTGCATTACTACTTGCAATCAGCATGCATACAAGTGGCAAAAAAGCTAACAAAAATGACAAAGCATTCCCTGGACGGCCCCCATTACCACCTCTGCCCCATCTAATCACTACTCCTGCCACACCCTACCAACTTTCCTACAGTAGGCTTGGGTGGTATCTAACTTATCATACTGTCCATCTAGGTGGGGGTTGTGGGGGGGAGACTCGCCCATGATAAATTTCACTGAATGCAAATCTCATTGTAAAACTGAAAATATTACCATAAAACCACCCACCTTGCACACTCTTCCCACCACTCCAAAAATCTATTTAAAAACCCAAGTTTGTATGACATGTCATACAATCAGGTTCACCAGACCTGTGCCTGTTCTTTCACTTTGGCTAAGTGACATGAATAAAATCCCACTATGATACATTGTATCTTTATTTTAGAATATTCAGATAATCATCTTGTATCCTGCAGTTTGAGAAACACTGACCTGTGCAATGTTCCTGGGAAGTTCGCAAAAAGATCCACAAAATACTATGTTCACAAAATGGCTGCTTCAGCCCCCTATCACCCTCTGCTGTCAACTAGTGCTGCTATTTCAATTTTGGGGCAATTTGTCTTTGGTGTATCAAGTGTAGATTTTCATCCATATAATGTTTTTGTGAACTGGTAATAGGATTCAAAGAGCAAATACAGTTATCCTGTTCAGTAGCTTAAGTACCTTTGGCAGTGACCCTTCCCTTTGCTTCCACTAAGTGGTGTCACTTTAATTATTGGGCAATTTGTCTCAAACTCTGAACAGGTCCAGATCTTCACCCCTAAGTGTCTGCAAAGTTTGCAAAAGATTTGACAAATACTTTGAGTTGTTTTGTTCAAAAGACCAAAGGGTCTTCTACAGCCTCCCTTTACTTCCTTTGAAGCCACATAGCACTGCTGCATGTCAATTTGTCTCAAAAACATCCACATGTTTTTGTGAAGTAGTAATATGATCCATCCAATACCTTTTGACGGATCATATTCACAACAGCAAATGTTGCCTACAGTCGCCCTTCCCTTTTCTGCCACTAAGGGATGATGCTTCAGTTTTGGGGTGAGTTCCCTCTAAATTTGACTTGTTCCAGTTTGTCATACATACAATGTATTTTCAAAAGTTGGAAAAGTTCCATAAAATACTTTTTGAGTTATCGCACTAACAAAGTATTTGTGGCAGAGGTCCCAATAAAATCCCTATCTGGGCAATACAACAGCAGCACAGCATCAAACATGGATGCATAGTTAAGCCAAAAACATGAGCTTATATTATTTCAGAACATTCCTTTATCAAAAAACATGTTGATGCTATGTTACAGTGGGGAAAAAAAAAAAAAAGAGTACCCACTGAGCCACACACACATTTAATTAATGTTAATGCCACAAAATTAATCTTTCTCTGAAACTGCTTAAAATACCAGCATGAGAAAAAAATGGACTCAAGACATGCAGATTCAACCAAGGCAACAGAAAAACACCAAAAGACACCCTGAACTTATTAATCTCATAATGAAGAAAATTAGTAAGTCACTGAAAAAGGACCAGACTGCCAAACGATGCTAATACTATGCTGTTATGTGGGCAATGATACATCATGTTCTGTGGAACACAGAACGTGAGGTCTGAACGCTAGGCCAGCTGGCCAGGAACAAAACATTCAGATCTTTAATAGTCACCATAAATAATTACACTGTAAAATTACTGTATATATACATATACATACATATACACATATACACATATAGATATATATACGTGCCAGCTCAGTCCATGCCTCCATATACACACGTATATATATACATATACACACGTATATATATACATATACACACGTATATATATACATATACACACGTATATATACATATACACATATACATACATATACACATATACATACACATACACACACACACACACTTTTTCCTATTTGCAGTGGAGATGGGTGGTACCCGGTGGGGTCTTCTGCTGTTGTAGCCCATCCGCCTCAAGGTTGTGCGTGTTGTGGCTTCACAAATGCTTTGCTGCATACC
>JAODLC010000123.1:22281730-22295142 GCA_026781145.1 Hippopotamyrus pictus | reverse complement strand
ACACACACACACACACACACACACACACACACACACACACATACACACACACACACATACACACACACATATAATAAATAATTGAAAAGGGTGAAAATATTTTTGCTCCATACAGTCAGTCAGTGAAATGACATGCTATGACATTACCAAAATTAACAAAGAATAATTGAGAAAGCCCATACCAACGCAGTCCCCTGACCAGAAGCTCATCCCCATGGCAAGAGGTTATAGATAAGTAATAAAAAAAAAATTACAACTGATTGTCTGATCAATATCAGATAAAGCCTGGAGTGTGCCATAGCCAGAGGGTAATGCATTAGATCCACCCATCGTAAATCATCCTACATCCTAACACACAGAGACAAGACCATGAAGCCTCGATTGCTCCATAAGCATGTCCCAAAATCTGGCTAACTTTCATTACGTTATTCATTCAGGATTTGAGGATACTGTGCATTTTGCTTGCTTATCTCATTAAACAAATCAGGCACAGGTTTAATAAAACCAGTTACGTGTGTGTCTGAAAGGGTCTGCGCTTATGCTGGCCTTTTCACACAAAATGAAGGGAAAAAATACACAGTCTTGGTGACAATTAATGCTACATTTTGCCATTATAATGTAGATTTCAAAAATACAATGAAACCCAGGGCAGGACCGCATTTCATAAATGAGGACAGAATTGCATTCTTCTCAAGAATCAAAATGCTGGCAGACAGACTAAGCAGAGTGAGACACTGAATCAGGCCACTGCCAGCTTTGGCACCACACAGCAATTTATAAACACCCCTCATTTATTCTAACCATCCCCAGCTGATATTGAGGTACATCCCATACGGTTTACAGCTAAAAGGAGGAGGATAAATACATAAATCAAATAAATAAATGAATAAATAACCCTATGACCATGACCAGGACAACAGGTTAGAAGATGGATAGATAGATAAAGGAAGGCAGTCTGACAAATGTTTATTTATTACAACAATGGGGGCAGATATTACCTATCAAATCACCCTGAAGTGTTAATCAAGTGATCTGTAGTCTGAACAGAGAACAGCCAAGCTTCTGCCAAAGTGAATGTGTTGACACCAAACTCTATCAAGAAATACAGGAAGATCAGACCCACACAAGTACACACTTGCATGTGAGGGGTACGGTCATGTAATTGAGGAACTCCTACTGAATCCTGTCAAACTATCAAGATCAATCCAACGCTCAAATGACCATATCACAAAACAGACAGTTTTGTCAAGTAAACCATGAACTTATTTGTAGAATGTGTTTGTTTTCAGCTCAGGCAAAGTTTATACTGAACGACTGAAAACAAAAATAAAGTCAAATTCTACTTAAAACTCTGACAGGAGCACCTCGGAACTGACAATGAAGTGAACAGTAAAATGAGCATCTTCTTTATATTCACTACACCCCTGTTAAACAGATACAGAATAAAATCTAAAGGTTTTGTGGTGGAGTCACAGGGTAAACATGCGAGTCCTGTGGGGCTGAGTTGGTGATAGTCCATCTCTGTCAAAAGCACTGATGGCCTGCTCCAGAAAACCTTCTGTCTGTTTGGCTCAATTACATCAGCTCAGGAGAATGAGCTTTGTAGGTGGTCTTCCATTTTGCATATTTGCCTTTGAACACTACAAACTAATTACCCACCCATTTACCAATGGATTTCAGAGAGTCAGAACCTGGTCTTTAATTTTATAAATCGCCTAACCTGCGTGCCACTGCAAATCTGCTCACAGCTAAATGACCTAACACTGCTGCCAACAGTGAGCGCCTAACGCAGCTAACTTGGCATGTTCCTGTCTATATTGTCTATATTCACAGCAAACTACAGTGCTTTATTTTTTAGCGAGAGCTGGAGCCTGCATCACAAAGCAGGACTTCTTTCATAGTCAGATATTGATTAAGGTAGTCTGGGCTAAAAATAAGTCACTGAAGATAAATTCCATTTCACCTTAAATCTGACAAGTCATCCTGCTATGTGAGAAATCCAGCTTCATGAATTGAGATACAGGCCCCTGCTGTTAATGGTTCCGCTGTCTCCGGTTGTCTATTTCCAGTTTGTGGATCAACACAATTTCCTAAAAATCCCATATCTGAAATGTTTATATTTTCATCAATTGAAACTGCTGCTATCCAGCAAAATGGTATTTTGGTATATTTATTGCTTTGGTTCACTCTGAACTCAAATTTGAATGGTTGGCATTTATAGTTGTTTCAGCCATATTTATACGACTCTAAATCAGTGGCACAGCCATAGTTAGGTGCTTGGAAAGTGGATGGGAGGATGAATACAGGAACCCGGTCAACCGCTTTGTGAAATAATGTGGGGACAATCACCTACAGCTAAGCGAGACAAAGGCAAAAGAAATGATGGTGGACTTCAGCAAGAATAAGTCCCCGCGCTGCTAGGTGGGACAGATGTGGAAATTGTGACATCATACAAGTACACAGATGCTGGCAACAAGGGCTTGAATCGGCTCTTTTTCCTTGAGGCGGCTCAGATCCTTCAATGTATCTAAAAGGATGCTCCTCGTGTTTTATCAGTTTGTTGTTGCAAGCACAATCTTCTCTGCTTTGGTGTGTTGGGGAGCGGGCATCAAAGCAAAGGAAGCCAGCCAACTGAAAAATTCATTAGGAAGGCCGAGCCTGTTATTGGTTCCAAGCTTGTTGGTCAGGAGGTGGTGCCAGGGACAGAATACAGACGCTGTTCCACTTACGAACTTTCAGATATACGAACGAAGAGGACTGTAAGCCCAAATTGTGTTCGTGGGGCTCCTGTTTCCTGTCCGCAACATTTTTTTTTTTTTTTCTGCGCGCCAATTCTGCCTAGTATGATTTCTGGCCGCTACTCCCGCCACGCAGCAGATTAGCGTGCGTGCTCCCAGCATCCTAGTTCTTAGTACTTGCATATACCCTTAAAATGATATTGAATAACGACTTACGAACATTTCAATACGACTGTTCGGAACGTATCTCGTTCGTAAGTAGAGGAGCGTCTGTACTACCGTAACTGCTAGCAATTATGGACTATGCCTTTCACTCCCTCCATAAAACACTTGAGAAGCTCAAGAACAGCTTCAGCACCAACTCAACCACGCTGCAGTAAGGAACGATACAGGAAATCATTCCTACCCAGTGACATTAGACTGTATAATTCAACTGCCCATGATAGACCTATGGTGATTAAACTGGACTAGTTACATCTATTAGCTTTACCTTGCAACTCAGATTCCTTGCATACCCTAATTGCATTTTTGCACCTTGTCTATTACAGTATCCTATTTAGTATTTTATTTAATTTTATTCCATTTTATTATCTTATTTTGTTATCGTATTGTGTTGTAATTTTACTATTTAATTTAAATGTACCTGGCTAAAATGAAAGTCACCTACTTACCTAACCTACCAATCTAAAATTTCATACATGTGTCTAGTTGTTTGTCTTACTAGCATAATCTAGTGACTTTTGCTGCAGCATAAATAGTGACAGCCATCAGGGGCATATGAAGTAACTCCCCTCATGACTAGAGTACTAACAAGACCCCTAAATATGCACTCAAACACAAGTGCAGGTGCTATGCGGAACCTTTAAAGACAGAGAACACAAAGAATCCAAAATCAGAATATCTGCCTTAATATCCCATTCCGGGCTGGTGGTGATCACTCACTCTGTAAAATGATACTGAGGTCTTGAAATTAAATAAAATGTTCTGAATCAAAGTGGTACAAATCAGACACCATAGTAAATAGGTCTGCCACGATCATGAAATTGTAGTTGACGATTAATTGTCATAACTGCGATTAATGATTTGTCATTTTCTGTTCTTTTTATAACAATACCAGCCTAGAGTTAGCCTAATCATAGTTTAATATTACATATATACCTTACAGAGAACTGAATATTGAATATTGGAAAACATAAATAAAAACTGCATTTGCCTGTTAAGCTTTGTAAACAAAAGTTGTATAGGCCTGATATAAAATTACCAAATAATAAGTTAAACACTTCAAGATAAATAGCTGGTGTTTCCTCGATCTCTACCACCTGCCCGATTTTACCTGGCATGTGTTCACTCCAGTCATCTATTTCCAGTTTTTGGATCAGCACTATTACCTAAATATCCCATACCTGAAATGTGAAGTAATATTTCCATCAGTTGAAATTGCTGCTACCCAACAACATGGTATTATAGCTTTGGTTCACTCTAAACTGAAAAGGTGAAGTTTGGCATATTTTGTTTGTATAAGCCATATTTATATACAGGGATGCGCATAACCAAGTACACATTCGCCGTATATGCAAATGCATATTTATGTGCATCTGCGCTGTTATCACATAAAAATCACTGTGCATTTTAGCCTTTATACCGCAAAAGTAGTATAAATTAGCTACAGGAAAGCTAAAATGCATGGTAATAAAATATGTACACATTTGAGCTGCAACAGCAAGATATTGCTGCATGTTTCGTTTTACGGCAAAAGGGTACTTGCGTACCAGTTATATGCACGTTTATATCACTCCAAAACAGTGGGATGTGAGATAAGTGGACAAAATAGCATACATTTCTCTAGTTCTTTGTCCTATTGGCATAATATACTGACTTTGCGGCAGCAAAATAGTGGCAGCCATCAAGGACATATACAGTCATCCCACCGTAACAAGACGCATACACAGACACAGACAAGTGCAGGTGCTATGCAGAAGTTTTACTAAACAGAGAATATAAAGAATCAAAAATTGGAATATCTAGCTGTTATTCTGGTCTGGTGGACATAGGGCTAGGCTGGTGGAGATCACTCACAAGCAGCCCATAAAATGAACCTGAAGTAGTTAAAAGAAATACTAAAATAGTAAAATTTGCCATTAAGTGTAATGCTGCGCATGTGCAGACGGGCAAGGTGCAAACAGAGCAGGTGGTATGCATTGCTTCAGAAGCACAACAAGATGATGTCAAACCATTATATGGCAGAAAACTATGCGGAAATAGTGATGGAAATATGCCCTGTGTCTCATTTAGCTATTTCCATACATACGGAGACCGTTCTAACGATTAAAAATAATCATGGTCAGTTCAAATAATCGTGATCAGGCGATTATGTAATAACTGTGAAAAGCCTAATTGTAAAATATGCCGTGAAGCGTAATGTTGCACATGCGCAGATGTGCGAGGTACAAATAGGGCAGTTGGAACGCGTCGTCGCCACTTCCATACAGCCTAACCGATCTGTAGAAATTGTGATAGAAATATGACATTTGTTTCATCCAGCTATTTTTATACCTGGTACAGTGAAAAAGCGCCCTTAATGAACTACACAGGTGCAGAGAGAGAGTCAGTAACACTAAGATATGTCCTTGAGGCGTGGGTAGGTAAGATGCAGAAGTGCAGGCCCGGCAGAGTGACAATAACGGGGAACGCAGGATCTAAATGACGTCAGGTCCATAATCTGGCCTGGTGTTGTTTTTGCCATGGTGAGCTTATTGTTTGGGAATCCTCAAGAGAACAGAGCAAGACATGCTTTGTCTGTACAGACAGAGAAAACTGAACACCTGGATGCCCCCACAATTCATCATCTCGGAAATATTTGGGATACAGGGTTCTGAATGTGCAATTTGCACAGATGTTAGAGTCACTTCAGAGAATCATCTCAGAATATACAGAAAAAAAAAAAAACTTTTCAAAACAGAGGAAAAGGCGACCAACACCAAACCAACGCAACTAGCAGCAGTTCATTTTCAATATGACAATGACAGGGAAATGTCAGGAAGACAGCCTGACCCCTTCCATTTGTTGTACCACTATCAAAGCCTTAGCACACCAAGAGGCATCAGGGTGGGGTAGAGAAAGTTCTAAGCCGGCTTTCACTTTATTGTTCACACGAGTGCTTTACAACCATGACTATGGGTGAACCTGGTCAGTGTTGTGCAAAATGTGGATAGCAGAAGAACCAAAAGAAACATGAGAGAGCTTAATAGATGGGGTGGCAAAAAGGATCAGGAACCAGCAAGGCACTGAAAGCCTAACCACCCATTTGTTTTGACAGTAAACTCCAAATGTTAAGTCATGCTGATAAAATATACTGGTTATTCTGAAAGTCAAACTGGGTAAGCTTCCATTTCAAATGGTCTATCAGGCTAGGATCATTTTGTGTCTAAAGGCACTTTCCCACTGCAAAAACCTTTTTCAAGAACCAGGACCTTCTGCCACGTTCCCACAGCTGGAAGTCGACCCAGTTGTAGTTCCTCAGGAGGTAGTTCCAGAGTCTACCCTATTTTCAGTCTCTACTCCAGAGTAGGTACTTTTCTCTCAGGCAGGAACTACTGGATGGGGCAAACAGCAATAAACTACTGTTTGGTTGCCCACAAGTACCAGCGCTAACATGGAAGTTACACAGAAGTGAGCGGAACAGAGATAGAAGCCGTAGAGCTAAAATTCAGCAGTCGGAATTATTAATGGTATCTCAATTATATTAAATGTATTAATACATTTTTTTGCTCATTTACCCATATTTCTGCTTCGGAAAAATTAATCAATAACTATATATTTTTGTCTAATATATATCGGTGCCAGCGGCGAAGCTAGTCATTGCCAATTAATGGAATAATGTTACAATTTTTTTTTTATTATTTTAATTTGCTGGTTAGATTTAATAATGGATTATAAACACAGCACAAGCCATATAAATAAAATGCAAATAAAACGCTGTGCCTCATTTTGAACAAATACAGGATGCAATTTCCCCTGTATTTTCAGACTGTGAAATTGGTCCCCCCCCAATAACTAACAGATAACTTATGAAACAACTTATTTATCCTCCATTGTATTAGAGTGGCAGTAAGGATTCATGTGAAATTGCATGTCAAATTTCATCTACAAGCATCTTTTTGCATCTCTCATGCTTATTTAGCAGAAAGGTCACAGATGCTGTTGTGCGATAGGAAAGCGACATGAATGTGGCAAGGAACTACAAAAGGTCCCGGCTGAGATGACCCACCTTTCTCACAGTCTCTTGCCTTGCATACTCCAACAGCATGACCTCCCCATGGGTTTTCCAATGCGCCCTCTGGTGGCCATCTGCAAGGTCTGGCTCGTTGGGCAGGAAGCTGCTGGCCCACACCTGATGGACAAGAAATAAAATGAAAAACCAAAACTGATGCCGAGTCACCACCCTTAGGTCCCTCAACACCCTATAACAGACGGCGGAGAGGCCCCGTACCACCACAATCCTTAGCCAGGACGGCAATGTGATCTGAAGACACACTGATGAAGGCTTAAACAATAAGAAGCAATTACATACTATTTTTAAACCTTTTCTGTATATGATGTGTTCCCAATGAGTTTCATATTGATACTAAAATGTCAATCATAATTAGTGATGCACGGATAAGGAAATTTCTGGCCGATGGCCAACTATTTCAGAATCGATACAGATTGTTTGGGAGGTTCTGCATAAATAGGTTTAAAGAGATACTGCACCCAAATAAATTAAACAAATAAATTCCAAAATATGGCAAAGTATTTTTTTTTTTGGTAAGACAACTGGCATACAACAGTCCCAGAGCATTGTATTTCATAACGAAACACCGCAACTACAAGTCAAAAGCTGATGCACAAATTGAAATTTTCTATATTTGCATGTTATTTGCTTAACATTTAGCAAAGAATATTCAGTATATTTTTATACTTTATATTTTTTAGCAACAAATACATTTACAATATGTTCACCTTGAGTACCTTAATTAGCAAGAAAATGCTTTCTTTGATTCATCAAAGCAACAACCAGTTAAAAGGATGTCATACATGCACTTTTACATACTCTTTCCATGTTATAAAGGCAACATTTGACAGATATTTTCATTTTTAGTTCACAACTTTCCAGTGCTTAACAAGAATAAGAAAAATATGCAGTTTACGAAATAAAACGAAAAGTGGTAAAAAAGTAAATAAGTATGCATTCGCCTAGAAGTAATACATGCAGCAACCAATTGTTGTAACGGCAGAAAAGCATATGTATTTTACGAGCATTTGCACTGCTATGACTAGAAATTACCATGAATTTTAGCCTTCATACCGCAAAGTACAAATTAGCATATAAAAGTTAAAATGCACTGTAATTTCTTGCCATATCAGCGCAAATGCACATAAAATAAGCACTGTAAGGTGAATGCATTCTTGCATACCAGCTATTTGCATCCCTGTTTATAACTGTATACATTTTATACAATATTAATAACAGAAGGGCTAATCATCAAGTGTGAAACTCCATTTTGCACTGTCTGCACAAAATTTTCTTTTGCTATCAAACGCTTGCATTACTGTCATACTAGCATTATTTGGCAGTATTGTAGTTTTCTTTATTGGAATGGATTTGTTTTTCAGAAATTCATACTTTCCACGGTTTCTGCTTAAGGTGAACAATCAAATTTGTTGCATTGAAATGTTTATTAGAAGAAGCTCCTCATGAAATTTTAGCAGAGCAATGTCTGCAAAATGCAACTCTAGCGTAGTTTTCGCCAACATTAAAATAATTCAACACAGTACACATTTTCTAAATTTTAGTGTGAGGGTGTGCAAAACAATAAGGTTCACCATTTTAAAGGAAATTATCGGTCGTAAATATCAGCTGATTTTTAACCATCGGCCAATGGCTGACTGTTGCTGTATCAGCCGATACCGATAGCTGGCCAACACAATCAGTGCATCTCTACTCATAATGCACCCAGCACATCAGAAGCAATAGCTTTCAATAAGGTGGCTCAAGATGATGCATCTCTGCCTGACAAATACAGGTATAGTTTAGTCAATGCATTGTTGCAGGCTGCTTAAGTAGTATAATCAATAACTTCCCCATTTAGACAAAGAAATTACTATTGACTTAAGTCTTTCAGTTACAATGACCGAATCTCAGAATTAAACTGAAACAGCTTCAACAGGTATCTAACAGTTTTGCCAAATCTGTTATATTTGTAGAGTTGTCTTTTGTTTTCAACATCCACGCTTTACATAAATATACACACTTCACAAATACATAAACATCAATCTCACAGCAATGTAATAACACAAAAACCAGCTTTTTGCAATGTCAAAATCATGCAAAGGAAAGAATTAAATCAAGCTTGAAATGCCACAAAAAAGCCAAAGTGGAAGAAACTCAGAACCACATATTTTAACATTTCAATACTCCATCCAATATCACATCGCCAGTTTAGAACATGCCTTGAACGTTTCCCATAACCTGGTTTAATTTGCAATAAAAACTAAACCAGAAAATCAAGGTCTTACATTACAAACTTTAGCAACACATCCAAGGAAACATCTGGAGTCCAGCACAGCTTTGTTTACTCTGCCTTTCAGGGCCGAGTGCCAAACCATCGAAGCCATCTTAGACTTGTTAAAATGACAGATTAAAACAGAAAATGCTTAGCTAATCGCAGCACAACTGTCCATCTCACATCTGAACCCTGCCCTTGTATAAACATGTGTGTAATTCTTACCAAAACCAGCAGTCAATACATCTAGGTTGACTGTGAGAACCTCTATACTGCAGAACCACTAAGGAGTGCACAGAAGCAAGGTAGCCCTCATGTCAAAGTGATACGGGAGTATATCATGACAAACTGATTAGTCTTATTTAATAAAGTTAATTAGAAAGGGGGTGTCATTTGTACTCCCTGTATCCCTGTGTTTTTGGCATGAAACACTTTTTTATAATAAAAAAGAAAAAAAAAACACATTAATCCTTACCAGAACCTCTCTGACCAAAAATATATTTCAGCAATCATCAATAATCAATTTGTGCCATCATGACTAGATATTCAAAATCCAAATTAAAGTCTTTCAAAGTGAGGGCCATATTGAATTGTGAAGACATGCCACAAACCAAGACGACACGCTGATAGTTACCATGAATATACTGGCACATGGGTTTCATTTCAAAGCCCTTATCAATGCTTTATTAGTGATTAAGTGTAAATTAAGGGATATCGTAATTTTGTAGGCAATGACTTATTCAGCTCTAAACCACTTCTGCATACCCCATAACAGATAACACATAATGAAGGGAAATTCTGGAGTTTTACTACTCGTATCTTGAAACAATGCTAAAAATGAGCAAGCAGATGCCCAGAATACCTTCGATTTTAAGACAAACCTGTAAGTCTAATAAGGTTAATAACCTGATTGTATGACCTAAAACCATTAACACTGGCTATAGATTGACTGCACAGCAATTGCATTTCTGACAGGAAACATTTTGTGAAACAAAGAGGAACCAACACTGGGCAACAGTCTGAGCTACCAGCTGTTTTATGCCACATCGTTATGCAACATCTACTGTCAAAGCATTAAGCAATTTTCATTACCCGGTTTAATAAAAATTACAACATACTTTGGGGGGACCAAGGTCTTATTTTACAAGCCAAGGTAGTACATCCAAGAGAACATCTGGAGTTGAGGACAGCCGTGTTTGTTCATGTTTGTTCTGCTTTTTAAGGGCTAGAAGGCAAAAAGCCCAGTCTTTCCTGGATTCTTCAAAGAGAATGATTAGAGAAAGAGAATATAGTTCATTACTCATTGAAAACCTGACGTACCTGCTAAGTCTCATTATATTACTTCAGACTCCAGGCACATGCACGGAGGATTGCATCATATCATATCTGGCGTATTGTGTAATCTCAGGTCTGCTGAAAACCAGCAAAACCCCTAAAATGTCACTGTGAGGTCTATCACCAGTTAAATGATGTTATTTATACGCCATTTATGCTGCAGTCACAAGGTCATATCAGGCAGAACTGTCAGACACTCCATAAATGATGCCTAAACCATTAACAGCTAGCACTGTGAGGCCTACAGGATTACAAGAGTTAACATGGATAAGAAGGACTTGATTCCCCAATTATCAGGTGAATAGGCCTGATAGGCCCACTGCTACACTGTTCTCAGGGTTGAGGATCAGAAGTGCAATCAATTTATTTCACTAGGTACACCGTCACTTACATGCAGTTTGTCATGGTTCCTTTTGGTTTCATGTGGAGCAGAAAACTCTACAGCTGATATAGAAGATTCTCGCACACTGAACACGAACTCTGATTTGCAGACAAATGTAATCAGAAAAAAGTAATCATAATTCAAAACCGTGAAAATATACAGGAAATATGTATAAAAACACTAAGCACACAAATAACGGCATGTTTCACCCATGCAGGAATTTATAATCACTGAGAGATGAGTTGGGAGCTACAAAGGGGTAATAATTGTTCTAGGGTTTGAGAACTTCATGAGGTTGTATCACAAATTAAGATTTTGTGAAACTTCAGTTCCTCAACTTTGTTTCCTCTTGTATTTGAGAATGAATTTCAGGGGACTAAAGGTGATGATTCCACTCATGCTTTTAAATCAGCTGCATCTTAGGAAAAAAAATGAATTCATGTTTCTTCATGAATATGAATGCTGGTAACAGAAAAAAGGGAAATTCTTATGACTTGGGGACATAGCCAATCCTTTCCTTTAGTTTTTCCCCCTCAAGCATCAAACCCAATTCCTTCATTTATTCTTTAAAACTTCACTGAAATTCTGTTTCAAGTCCATTCTTTGTAAGCCATGTTCAGAGATTTGGGCAAAACTCTCAATGACATGCTGCTCCTTTTAAAGAAAGAATACATCAACGCCACAATCTAACAGCTGGACGCATAACAATTTCAGCTATTTAACAAGGTGTCTTGCTTGAAGTTTGTGAGGAATTTTCCTGTGCAGATCTACACTGTTTCTCACTGCTCGGTGTATGGCATCAGCCAGTTAATAAAACAACACATACAAAAAACAACAATACTGTAGCTGAGGTCATGAGCTTGATCTTCACCCTGGCCGGGAATGCAGCGCTTGTGCCAATGCTCCTTTGGGCATTCAGATTCCCCTTGAGCTGCAGGTATAGTGCTATCTTAAATGGTAAATAAACCATCTCTCCAGGCATTGGCTGCCAGGCTGAGATTCAGCCAGAGTTCCAGCAAGAGGGGATATATCACAAAGAATATGGGAAGGTGAAAGTAGGAGAGATGGATCTATGCCAAATCACCAGTGGTTCAACACATGGACAGAGAAACACAGCTCATCACCCAACACAGCCCTTGGATATCTGTGTGCCCGGCTCACGGAGCCACTGCATAGTTAAGTCTGTCCTTCTATAAAAGCTAGCAACAGGTGCTATAGTTAAGAAGCAAGGCTCATAACCATGTACCTGAACCCTTGACAGGAACTAAGATCCACTGCAAGATTCCTAAAAATTAAGGGGAAAGTCTGCTTTCAAGCAACTACCAGATGAGATAAATAACAGATGACAGATTCTGCAGGAGAAATGGGCATCTACAAAAACTCCATTACCATATTCACACACAGAACACTTCAGGCAATGGGGAGTTATTTCCCCCCCATCAAACATCTCCAAATACAAGCACTGCTGCACATCACTGGGATCCTGCACGTGTTTCTAATCCAGAATGTTTCTACTCCACAACATGAAGAGGTCATGTTAAAGCAAAGTCATAAAATGGATGGAAAAACCTGGCGTGTATAGGGTAAAAAAACTTATTAATCCTTACAGGTTATGTCTTCCAAGACAATGCCACAGGAAATTTATCACCATCCCCACTGCAGCACTAAGCAACACTGGTACCTCTTACCAAAATACTCTGCTGAGGAAGTATGTTTTACCGAGGAGGCACAGTTATCATGGAAACTGCCAGCTCCCATTTTGGGCAGATTTAGCACCTTTTTGTGCTCTAATCAGGCCACAATTATGGCAAACACAACCCGTGAAGGACACCCTGGCAGCATTTCCTCTGAAACGCTCTTTAAGTAGGAAAATGGGAACAGGTGGCGAGGCGGCGAGGGCCAGCCGCAGGCAACCTTTAAGAGATGCCACTTTCAAGGCAATATATTGCCCCCCAGTGGTAAGCCTGGGGGAAGTACCACAGAGGACTGTGGATGAGCCCGGAACACTGGTGACATGCACAGCCACCTGGTAGCAGGCATAATCAGTAAGAGAAGTAAAAAGTGCTGGGTTACCTGACTGTTGACCATTGTGGCAAAGAAACTACTGCTGTGTCTGTGGTAAAATGGTTTAACCTACCCGTTTCACTGGACATTCTTCTCTAGAAATGGGCACCATAACCGAGCCCATTTCTGGCTAATTAAAACGATATGAAAGGGAAGGACTGCAGGGATAACCAGAAAGGCAGCTAGGTCACTAAAGGCTAGTAGTCCTCAGCAGTCCCCGCATCTTTCTGTTGTTACAAGTAATCAATTGAGATCATAACAAATACAGTGGTACCTCAGAACTCGAATTTAATCTGTTCAGAACTCCGGATTGAATCCTAAAAAGTTCGAGTTGTGATCGAATTTTCCCCA
>JAODLC010000123.1:22256582-22274594 GCA_026781145.1 Hippopotamyrus pictus | reverse complement strand
TTTTTGTGTTTTTGTTCAAAGGACTTTACGTTTCATATCTTAAGTTTGTATTTTTATACATTTTATTTATCAGAACTATATATCGGCCGATATATCGGAATATCAGATTTTAAAACCAGCAAATATTTGTATCGGTATCGGCCTTCAAAATCCTTTATCGGTCGGGCTCTAGTAAAGATTACATTTAACATCATTCTTCACTACGAGCATCTAGTTTACAGTGTGAAGTACAGTTGCACAATAAACCGATACTGGGAAAAAAAATCATGATAGTTTTGAAAACGGTACAATAGCAGCAATTTGGGGGGAAAAATTAATTTTATTATGCCTCTTGCAGCAGTAATATACATATTCATAGCTACAGCAGTGGTCACCAACTGAAATACTTGGTTCTACATCTGGACCAAAACAGAATATGGACCACGCAATTTTTACGTCTGTTTCATGTTTACAGTAGAGTTATTCAAAGATGTCTATGGGGAGAATTTTATTACAAAATCCAGAAACAAAAACGAACAGAAAAGTAAAAAATATTATTTCCTTTGCATACCATTACGTAGGATATCAAACAATTTGGTTTATATTTTGTAAGCTTAGTTTTTTTTTTTTAGTTAGACAAGATTTTAAGTTTTCAAAAGATGTTATCATTAATACCTTGAAAAAACACCACAAAGTATAATAAAGATTTCTGCATTAGCTAATTATTTTAATATTCATTCAAAAGACTGGCTACTACAATGACCAGAATGACCAAAGAAACTGTTTTAGTACAGACTTTAGTTACATTTCTGAAACGTTCCCAAGAGTTTTGCTCCTGCTCCTCCATAAGTCTCTGCACACCAGTGGTCGGGACATACTTGCCCCCTCCTTTCAGATTAAGTAGACCATGGATTTGTGTTGTGCATGGAATTTGGCCTTCAAGCAAAAAATTGTGAAATGAACCAGGGGTCTCCAACAAGTGACCCGAACTCGCCGATTAATTCAAGCCGACCGTTAATCGAACTACTAATATTAATAAAGACAAAATTATGCCCAACCTGCTGTTTTGAGTATTACACGTAAATTTTATTGTAACTGAACTACCGGTACTCACATATGTAACGGATATCATCAAAAACATTTGTGCTCGACTCATAACCACTTATTTCAGATCCATTATGAAGCCCGAAAGGGGCCAAGGTTGAAAATTAAAAAATTGAGTGTATTTCCCCCTTTTAAGGAAAAATATCAAAATCCATGAGTTAGTGTTGACAGTGAAACAAAGATGTGTGAAATTCAACTATAAATACAGACATGGGTACTAATATGAATGAAAATTCACAAACACATAAAAACAAGCATAAACATAGAATTTACACACTAACACACACTTCAGGCTCTATCCAAAATGACCAGACTTTAAAAACAAAAACTACTTTCTCTCACCAAACCCCTTTGGCAGCTTTTGCCTGGAAGAGAGGATGGTCTCCGAGGCCTGAAAATAGAAATAGGACAGAGTTAGACTAAGACAAACTCAAGTTGATCAACCCTTAAAGGCTAGTTCATACTTCACTTTTTAGCATGCGCTTTTGGGCTGGGGATAGGTGCTCGCACAGCAGCTTGTGTTCTCACTACATTTGCCTGCAGATGCAGATGGTTGCCGTCGGTGCATCAATACAGCATTGTGTTCCACCAGATCAAGAGAGGACAGGTGTATTGCAATCAAAACAAATAAAATCAGTGTAGTGAAATGGGTACATTTTTATGAACAGTTTCAAAGTTACTAGTCAAGGCTTGGGCAGGATCATGATAATAAAGAATACCACAATATTTTGAAATCCTTATGACAAAATTAGCCAGGACCCTAACCCACCCCCCACTCGGCTAACATTTCAAAATGCCGGAATAGTGCTGCTTTTTAAAATACCACATACCTCGCAGGGCTAACACTTTTTTTGAAGAAAAAAAAAAACTATAAGTATTAAACTAAGAGAAAAAATGCACAACATCTAACTTTCATACATGTGTTTTCAAACATATTTCATAATTGCACTGTGTACTAATGACTAAAAAAACACAGCTGGGCAATTAAACATGAAGTGCACACACGAACATTGAAATATGAATTAAAATTCACCCATAAAGAAATCTGGAAAACCTAGGGGTGCTGCTTGCGTTTGTTGAAAGACATAGCCAGAAAACTGAATATAAAGCTAACTGTGCCGCGCTGTCATAGGGTTTAACCCCGAACACACTTCTGGGTATACCTCCCTGCTGTCTAACCCCGAACCCACTTCCGGGTAAACCTCCCTGCTGTCTAACCCCAAACCCACTTCCGGGTCCAGCCAACTGTGCAATAAGTACATTCGTGAAATTTCCTCACTACTAAATATTCCACGGTGAACTGCTAGTGGCATTATAACAAAGTGGAAGTAACTGGGAACAGCAGCAGCCCAGCCACAAAGTGGAAGGCCATGGATAATCACAGAGCAGGGACAACACATGCTGAAGCACATAGTGTGCAGAGGTCGCCAACTGTCTGCAGAGTCAATAGCTACAGACCACCAAACTTTGTGAGGCCTTCAGATTAGCAAAAGAACAGTGCGTAGAGAACTTAATGGAATGGGTTTCCATGGCCGAGCAGCTGCCTCCAAGCCTTGCAGCACCAAGTGTAATGCAAAGCATCGGTTGCAGTGGGGTTATGTACGTTGCCACTGTACTCTACAGCAGTGAAGACGAGTTCTCTTGAGTAACAAATCATGCTTCTCTGCCTGGCAATCCGATGGACGAGTATGGGTTTGGCAGTTGCAAGAACAACAGTATTTGCCTGACTACATTATGCCAAGTGTAAAGTTTGGTGAGGGGGGATTATGGTGTGAGGTTGTTTTTCAGGGGTTGGGCTTGGTCCTTTAGTTCCAGTGAAAAGAACTCAATGCTGCAGCATTCAAATTCATTTTGGATAATTTCATGCTCCTACCTTTGTGGGAAGAGTTTGGGGATGGCCCCTTCCTGTTTCAATATGACTGAGCACCAGTGCACAAAGCAAGGTCCATAAGGACACGGATGAGCGAGTCTGGTGTGGAGGAACTTGACTGGCCTGCACAGAGCCATGACCTCAACCCAATAAAACACCTTTGGGATGAATTAGAGCAGAGACTGCGAGCCAGGCCTTCTGGACCAACATCAGTGCCTGACCTCACAATTGCTCTTCTAGAGGAATGGTCAAAATTCCCATAAACACACTCCTAAACCTTGAGAACAGTCTTCCCAGAAGAGATGAAGCTGTTTTAGCTGCAAAGGGTGGGCCAACTCCACAGTAAAGCCTATGTTTTAAGAATGGGATGTCATTAAAGTTCGTGTGTGTGTTAAGGCAATATAGTGTATTTCAGTGTGTGTGTACACTTCAATAGCCCAGATGCGTTGCTTAAAGTTATTGGCGGTGAACAGTCACAGTACAATTATTAATAAATACATATAAAAAGACATAATATTAAAGTTATATGGCATGCATTGTCCTCTACAGTTTAATGCTTAAAGTACAATTTCCAGGACATGTCTATTATTTAGGTTAATCTTTGCCTTCACATTGCAGGAAATAGTAAATGGGCATGTGTAGTGGGATTGCAAAAGTATTGTGAAGGATCACAAAACTACTTCAAACTTTTTCAAAGAATATTTTCCCACCCTGACCTTTTAGGGACTCTGTAGATGGCAAACAACAAAATTACAACAAACACTATAATGCGCATATAGCCTACAGTGACACTTTAAAATTTAAATGGGTTAAATATAGTTTGAATACAAATTTTTCACATCATGTTCAAATGAATGCTTGAATATCAGTTAAAATGTGACAGCCCTAATACCTTGGAATAATGTCTGGACCGTATGAAAAATTTAATATCCAGGTACCTCCAACCTTCCTCATACAGCTGTTCACCATTTCAACAACAACATCATCATCATCATCCATTCTTCCTCTACTCTTTCATCGATGACTGCTGATCTGTGAAAGCCCACGCTGCCACCTACTGGAAATACCTAATCAGTTATCTTGCACATGCGCAGTCCATGCACACAGACGTGCAAGGTATCTGCTAGACATAGAAATCTGGGCTATGCATGCACTGACCATAGTCATCCACAGCCAACCCGATGATAAAATTTGCGTCACGTCCCCTCGTCCACGTCCGAAAGCACATACGGAAAAGTGAAGTATGAATTGGCCTTAACACTGCAGTTCACTAGAGCTGCTCTCTTACTGACTGACTGGCAGGAAGCCCAGTCTGCAGACGGCAAAATTTTATTTTTAGACCCTTTGAGCTATGCACCCTGCCTTTGTCAAGCAATCTCCACACATTTTACCCAGTAGGTAGGGAGCAAGGGGAATCGGCCTTCAAATCTTGAAGGGTGGGATTACAGTGTGCGTTCAGTCACTGACTGGTTTAACCCACTCGCTGTCTGCTACTTTATAAGCTCCAACTGGGTGAAACAAACCAGTGAGTGGCACAACATAATCCTACTTCTCAGCAGGTTTTCAATACCCCATTTCTACCACTGCTACCAGTAGAGTGCATGACGGCTTTTCTGTTCCACAATGGCAGGGTCCAGTCCCAGAGGACTAAACACAGGCTGTCACTGCAGCGCAGTATTTGACTAAAACAACGTTTGCTTATGATATGAAGTGTTGGAAAACAAAGACACTGAATTACATAAGCAGTAAATGCACCATGCAATATTGATAATAAAAGAGAGGAAAAAATTCACTGGTAAGTGATTTTAACTCAGCAGGTTTGAAAACCTCCAACTCACCAGGATCTGGTGCATCTGGCTGGAGAGCAGGGAAATCATTGTCAAACATGAAGGTGCTTTCGTACTTGGGGTTCACCTGTTACAAAAAACACAGAAACTTTACCTACAGAAACATATTTATAAAGCGTAAACAATTCGCTTCATGAACAAAAGAAAAAGCTTTCACGAACGCAGCAAAATACACGCGCGTACCATTTGAAAAAGCCCCATACAACCCATCCCTGTCAATTTCCGCCACATTTTACATGATACTCATTTTGGTGTTAGTGGTCATTGGCATCTCTAAGCAGGAGGCTGCACTGCAAGACGGATAAATGGATGGATAGATAGAGGAATGGAGGGATAGATGGATAAATAAGCAAACAGACATACGAATGAATGAATGAATGAATGAATGAATGAATGAATGAGCAATTTTCCAGTTACACTTCACTGCGTATCACTAAGCAAACATCAGTGAAAGATAAAAATGAATAGCAACTTCCATATAAAGCAAACAGAAAAGGCAGCATTGACCAAGCTTACATCAAATGAGATTCCTGACAAAGCCCATAAATCAGTTTTAAACTGCTGAATTGCCAGGTACTGTATAAACTAAGTGGAAATAAAGTGTTAATCAGAATTGTGCGATATTTCACTGTGCGCCAATGTGACCTAAGGATTCCAGAGTTGAGGGTTTAACAACTAAATTACCCTCTGTGTTCAAAGGTGTCTGAGACAGGCTGATATTCTGCCCAGGGTGTACCCTACCTTATGTCCTTGGTCTAGACAAATGGTTTAAAAAAAAAAAACCGGATGAATAAAATACTAACAGAACTGTATGAATTTGTGTTACTATCTACAACATTGCTTGGCTAGATTTCACTTTCATCTTTGCCACTGCTAAGCTACATTAAAATCATTTAATGTCAGGAGTAATGTCTAGCACTAAAGAGTAGAGAGAAAATCCCAGAGCCAGAACACAGCTGAGGTTTCACATAGAGGCCACTGCATTAGTCTCAGTTGCCTGCAATAAAATTCATTTGCAGTCAATCTCTTATTCCTTTGGTGAATCTAGGGCAAAAACTGAGATGGAAGATTTTAGAGGAAACAGCATTTTCCTCACCTGAACGCTTGAATGCCCGAACTGTGCTGACTCCAACCCATCTGTTCAGTGTTGAACCACTGATATTTACGCAAGTCAAGCCATTCTCTGTCCAGCTCAGGGTGAAATTAACAACACAGCAACAAAAAAAAGGAAAAAAAAACTCCAGATACGGGATAATCAGCACATCAAAATGCTTTACTCTGACAGAAAATTTGTGATTTGTGGGCACAATCATATCTGCTTGTTTAATCTGTTCCCCCTGTCCCCAAGGAAAGGCATGAATTGACTTTCAAAAGGTAGTTCAAACTAATCTGATGCTGTCTATACATTTGCATCACAACAATTAACTTTCAATGCAAAACATTTAAATAAAAAATGCATAAACAATTCTCTAATTAAATCTGAACAATATAAAATGTATTCCCTGTTAGGACGAACAAAATTGGTAATTGTAGGCGCCATCTGAATAGTAAATTATCCTAATTTGAGGGGGAAAAAAGCATTGTTGGGGCAGAGACAAGACAAAGCATTTTTGTGCAGACTGCTGTTATATATATATATATACGTGATAGATGTGTGTGGTGGCCCAACAACCCTAACATGGCTGCCACACATCTGGCAGGGTTTCAAATTACCTTACCATCATCCCCTTCCCACTCCACCCCCCTGATTTTATGACACCACTGTTTCCATTTGTATTCTGATCTTCCTTTCTTCAGTTTTTTGCAAAGATATGATTTAAACTTTACTGCATTCTTTAAAATTATATTATACTTCAAGGTACACCTGGCAAAATGAATCACAGAAACAGTTTTACCAATACTTACAAAGATACTTCAAAAAGCATGCCTTTCTAAGCTATTTCTCTATGTTCTTAAAGGCTTGAATCGAAAGCAACTAGACTTCTTTTTTTAAATTTCTTGAAAACGTTTCACCTCTAACCTGAAAGGTTTCTTCAGTTCTAAAAGTCTGATGGGGAGTTCTAGGTATTTATCCTCTAGTGCAAGGGTCTCCAACTCTGGTCCTGGAGGGCTACTATCCACTAAGTTTTCTACCCTACCTGGCTTCTGATGAGCCACACCTGCTCCTGGTATTTACCTGAGAATTATTGTACAAGATGTACAACTGAGTTTTGCCCTGATGTGCTGGCTCAGACATTTAGAACTGAAGAAGCGTTTCGTATGAGATATAAAACATTTTCAAGAAGTTGAAAAACAAGTCCTTTGCCTTCAATTCAAGCCCTTAAGATTATCATGTCCTGGACAACAGAGCCTACACAGATATTTCTCTATATTCCTTTTTCCTTTTTGAGCTGTACTATCCATCCATCATCCATCTTTCAACCTCATGGTAAGCACAGATTCACAGTCAGGAGCTGTACTCCCAGTAGCCCACTGTAGAGATTCAAATATTAATAAACTATCAGGTGAATCCCCAGTTCAATTGAGTAGCACTTCACAGCCCATCACAGCAAAGTCAGGCTGCCACATCTGACTACCAGATCACGTGAACAAAGGTCTCACCTCTCCATTGGCCCTCCGACTGCCAGGGCAAAGCGGATTGGTGGGCTCATGTCGAGGGACGTCCTCCTCCGGAGGTCTCTCAATCTGCCCCTGCCAGGGCCGCTTCATCCGATGGGCGGAGACCAAGATCCATGACCCACGCAGCGGGTTGAAGCGCAAATGCTGATGCTCTGAACAAACCCCGAACAACAAACAATCCGAGATTTAAAGCTACATGCCAGAAGCTTAAAATAGGGTGACCAGATAATCCATGTCAGGGAGGACACTGAGCTAGGACAGGAATTGTAAATTACCATTTCAATTAAAAGGACTTGGACTTCACTTGAGCACTGTTCTTGCTGTGTGCTGATTAGTCAGTCTCCTATAATCATGCATGCGTCACTAATGCTAACGTGAAACAGCTGGATGAGTCAAGGAAACAAACCAGTCAAAGCACAAGAAGAGCTGAACTATTTAGCCGAGCACAGGAGCCTTTCAATTTGAAAGTAGTTTGTAAAACCCATAGTAGCTCAAAGTGTCCTCCCTGACATGGATTATCTGGTCACCCTATCTTAAAATCTCTTTAGACTAACACTCAAACTGCATAAATGCGCTAAAGATACTGGCACCTAAGTTAGCCCACCTGCAGGTTCCTGGGCAACTACGGTGTATCTCTACGGTGTACCCAGGGGTGATTGTACACGTTTACTAGCCAAACTCACCATCGTTATGCAATGACATTATTATACTCGGCCAAACTATATGGGTCAGTAAGGTGGCGGTATCCAATTAATTTCACCCTTCTTAAAGCCTGACTCAGTACTTCAACAAAATGAAAGGCGTCTACATGTTTTCTCTGATAGTAAGTCGGTCACTCCTGTGATTTATCAGCCCGCCTTAACATTGAGGGCGCTCGCCTTTCCTTCCTCATCTGCCTGTCACGAGTTTGTGGCCGCCTAGTGTTAGTGCTACAAGTCGGTTGGCTAGCTTATGTTATAGGCAACACCGAAACACGTCAAAGAGGGGCTGTTACAGACACACCAGCATAAAACGGCTTGAAATAAATATGTTTAGAAAGACAATTTTACGTAAGAAGCATTCGTTATAATATTTTTCAGTGGCTAACTGACAGACCGGTTCACTGTTTTGATAAACACCAAACCCTTAAAACCCAAAAAGCTGAGATGCCGTGGAGGAAATTTACCTCCGGGATCAAACAAACTCTGCCGGTCGCTGCTCATCGCTGTATAGTCACGGGACACGGGGGCGCGCGCACGCTCGCACCAGCTCTGTCCCGAGATCTTCAGTTCTCGCCCCTGATTCGTCGCTGCTCCTCTTGGCGCTACTTTCAATCTGGCACGCGCGGAGTCATCGGTGCACCTGTAGGGTGCACGCGGCGCACAACTCAGGCATTGCAAAATGTAGCCTACGGTCTGCGCTTGATGCCCAAATATTTTACGCCATGGCAATTTAAGTTTCATATGGCACATATTGTGATCTTAGATCTGAAGCCGAAATGTGTTGTAAAATAAAAAAAAACTATTCATAGTTTTATAGTAAAATAGTAGCTACATTCACAAAGATATAATACAAAAGATATGATTAAATGATTTTAGTAAGCTTGTCCTTAGTTGCAGTAATGTGAAAAGTTCCCTGCTTATTTCGATTAAAATATATACTAGAGCATATTCAACGAATAAAGATCTTGGGCTACCTTTTCATCCGCGAGACGGACAGTGCTCGCGAGATATTCCGTGCGTCCTCATTGGCCGAGCTGGTCCTGGTTTCCCGATTGGCCTCATAATACGTCATTTTCACGCGGCAGAGCCCGCCCTCTGGTCTCATGGGCTGGTCTGCGGAGACTCAATGAAGCGGGTGGACGTGGTTGGGTGTCCTGTTGGGGGTTTTGCGTTGTATCATTTCGATTTACATTTAGTTGTTTATAAGTCATAACTATATGTAATCGGTGTCCAAATATGTGTTTTATCACAAATTTTTTAAAACTCGCATTGACACTCGGAGTCGTGGTGCTGGTCGTCCAGTACTTGCGGTACTGGATGGAAAGTAAACAGTACGTGTTTAACAAGGAAGATGTCGCTAAACTGGCCAAACAGTACGCAGGCAAGTACTGGCATGTAAAGCTGCACATATTCGTAATTTTAGCACGCCGGTCTTCGGCAAGCCCCCCATACTCGATAACTGTTGCCTAGTACTTAGCTTTTGGGAGGGGTGCGTCAGATTTCAGTACGCATTGTATTTTATATACTCAGACAAGGGTAAAACGCCCTAGTTTTGCCCTGTTTGTAGCCACTCAGGGGAAGCCACCAGGTGAGCTGACTGCCTGTCAGGCTTGGCTGGGTCGGGGGTGGAATTTTGTCCTGTATAGTGATCGGAAGATTTATTTAATCACCGCTTCGGTGGGCGGTCGAATTTCAGCTCAAGGTTGCTGGCAAAGTCTGACCATCCAGTTAAACCTTTGGAAAAGTCAATAAGTTTTTCCTCTACTTTCACGCTAATATTACAACTTCCATAATCGCTAACGATAGAAAAGAAGCATTCTTAATCTCAAGGAATTCTCTCCAACTAATGAAAGCAACATCCATCGACAATATGGCCTGACCGCACTCCCTAAGTTCCAGATTCCTGCTTTTAAGAGTGATGATTTAAAACAGTAAACGTCTAATGTAATGTCAGATAGCCGTTTACCAAACAGCTGTCGATAAATTATACTTTGTATTTATTTTTGATTAAAGCAATACTTTATGAAATATTTAATAAAATCCGTATTTGTGATAGTTTCAAACTTAACGTTTTTATTGAAAAAATGTGTTGCTTAAAATTTTTTATTCTTACTGGATACTGTTGGTGTCTGGTTTTATCCGTGCTTTGACCACATATCACTAGAACACATTCTAGGTCTATGAGAGTCCCTGTGCATTTTGTGCTTGTAACAGGCCAGGACCCAGATCAGGCATTCTCCAAAGTGGTGGTAGAGCTGCGCAGGAAGTACCCGGGACACATCCTGCCTGATGACGACCTGCAGTGGGTGTTTGTGAATGCGGGCGGGTGGATGGGTTCTATGTGTCTCCTCCACGCCTCGCTGACGGAGTACGTCCTGCTCTTTGGGACCGCAGTAGACACAAGCGGACACTCGGGTGAGAACCACAGGGACATGCTTTGTAAAACCTGTCACTAGGAAACATAGTGCCTAAATCCTACATTCCTGTTCTTTTCCCATCCAGCTAACCTATAACATTGGTTTGCTGATATTGGAAATTTATTTTTTGTTTCTTCCACTCATCAGGTCGCTATTGGGCAGAAATATCGGACACGGTCATCTCTGGGACATTTCGACAGTGGAAAGAAGGCAGCACAAAGAGTGAAATGTACTATCCTGGTGAGGCCAAGTCAAAATGCTACAATAATGCCCAGTTAGAAGTTTTGATAGTATGTTCCAGCCAAGAGCGATATGTAAAAAGTTTATTGGGAAATCGTGAACTGTAGGCGAGTTGGTTATAATGGCTTACCCGTTTCTGCAGGTGACACGATCCTACATGCAGCAGGAGATGCCACGTCTGTGCAGTGGAGTGCAGGAACCTGGATGGTGGAGTACGGTAGAGGCTTTATCCCCTCCACCCTGGGCTTCGCCCTTGCAGATACCGTCTTCAGTACACAGGACTTTCTCACCTTCTTCTGCACGGTTCGTGTCTATGTGAAGGCATTGCTCCTGGAGGCCAACACATTCCTGACCGAATCTGGAGTGTTTTGAGACCTCCTTCTCAACCTCGTCTTCACATAGCAAGTCCAGTATTCATCCATGGTTTTAAACATGTATGATTGACTGTAAGACAATAAAGGATTTAGTTTTCAGTTTGTTTCTTTTCTTGGGAACCCAGATCAGACCAGTTCCTTCCTAGTCTGTAGAAGAGATCTCCAGACCTGTTGTGCCTCAATATGGAATATCTCTCTGTACACGTAATCACATTCAAGCTTAACCAGAAGTTAGTCAGGCTGCTTGATTCATTATGGTATATCCGTGTTAAACTCCTTTTATAACCAAACACTGTAATGAAATTCTGTTGTGTATAGTGCTGATGTTTTGGTAGAGAGTAATAGCCTGGTTCTGTACACGTGTGTCTGTACTCCTCAAACTTGTTTTTTTGCACCTTCTGCATAAACTGAGGTTTTGTACATCAGCAAATTTTGTTATATTGGACTTTAGTGCTAATGCTATATACACTAATAAGTATCTCCAGTCACCTCTGATGTATGTCACTGGGTTTCCAGGCCAAAGGCCCATAGTGGGACCCACGCTTTTATTTGTGCCACAAATCCCAAAACACTAGATCTGTCAGACTGAAATGTACCACAGAACCTTAAAGCCCCTGCAAAGTGATTGATGGGGTTGGTCATGTGATTCAGATAGTCCCAGGTTTTTTGGACTGGCCTGACAGTGGCTTCACCACCCCCTTGGGTTCTTTTTCTGTCCCCTGGCCTTTTCCAAGCCCCATTTATGACTGTGTAATGAAGGAGAAACAGCTCTTAATTTTTTACACTTTTTAAATATAGAATGAAAACCGCATGCCCAGGGGTATTCCACAAAGCAGAATTTCCAAGTTAGCTGGATAACTTAAGCCTAAAGGGGGAAACTGTCCAATAGGAGGAGAGGTAAGTGACATTCCTACTGGACAATACTTACATTTGCTTTAAGTTATGTGGCTAAAGACGAAATCCTGGGGGTATTTCATGAAGCAATATTTCTCTTCTGGGCTAACTTAAGCTAGGAGTCATGATAGTCCAATAGGAATGCTCCTTACCTAAACCTTTATTGGACGATCATTACTTCTAATGCTCTTTACCTAAACTTATTGGATAGTCATGACTTTTAGCTAAAGCTAACCCAGCTAACAGAAATCCTGTTTTATGGAACACCCCTTGCTTTGCGGGATACTCCCCTGGTACTTGGACTGGTCTCATCAGCCTGGAAGGTATTCTGAAATCAGATGCATTTCCAGTGTCTGCTTTTTCACAGGGTGATGAGGAATTCCTGGAGCCTCTTATGGCAAGGGAACATTCATCACCCTGGGGCATCCATCAATGAGCATGCTTTTGACTCCATGTTTGGCAGCAAAGACATATTTGCACAAACACGCGTGTCACCAGGACCAGACATGAATAATGACTGCGCTGGTGGATCTGTTCTGCTTGTGTCTTTCAAGTGTGGTGAAACATGGAACTAACTAGTGTCTGGTCATAGCCCCCCCCCCCCCCTTGGGCAACCTTATGGCTTGAATGTGTATCAGACACATGCTGGCCTTCCTTTTTCACTGGACCGCACCCATGTTTTCTCAATTTTTCATGCACCATGTAATGGAGATCTAGTATGTTCTGGTATATCATCTCAGCACTTTTGTACCAAAAAAAAACAACTTAAACATTTAACATGAGAATAGTTATCCAATATTTTATACAAGTATGATTTTGTATTTCCCTACAAGCTCATAGTACAATTTCTTTTGTCATCAAATCAGTCACCAGAAAAGCGAATCAGGTCTTCATAAGGTACGAATGACAGATCTGTCTGAGTTTTCATAGCCCAGTGTTCCTTCCAGCAATACTAAGTGATTATCAAAAGCAAATGCAGTTCCATGACCTACATGCATCAGAAAAAAATGTTTAACATATGGTATCATTTGGGAGCAAATAACATCCAATGTGTAATTGAGCTCCATAATTACTTTTCCACCTGTTTTGTAGCAAGTAAGTGAGGTGATTGTTTACAAAACAAAATGAGGTCCTCTACTCAATGTCACCATGGCAACAACAATTATAAGCTAGAAAAAAATATGTCATACCAAACCTTAGCGGAAACATTCAGAATGGCTATATATCACTTTTAAATCAATTTAGGGGTGGGCTATCCATCAGAAAGTTCTGGAATTTTCCAGGTGGGCCAACTATATGAGGGCCAGTCTTTCTTCTGCAACCCCGGTATTATATAGCCCATTTACCATGTGTGCCCAACTCATCGGTCACTCCCAGAGTGTTTCAAGGTCAACCGCAGGTGATGCCTAATGGATGATGCTTCATCAGGGGAAAATATACCCCCTCAGTAAGCAGCAAATTCCCAAGCTGGTTTTTGTTGCCAGTCCAGCCCCTGAATCAGTTGTTTTCTTATGCTGCAATCCAGCTTAATAATGCTTACTTTTGATCAGTTGTGGTCCTAGGCTGCTGGCTTTGGCAATGCTCGGATTTCAGGCCAAAATTAAATAGTGCAGCTGGCAGTTCTTATAATCTGCAACCAATGAGGTTATTCTGCCCTTTGGCCAAATTTTTGCACATCCCAAAAGGTCAGTTCCCTACTAAGAGAAGGAAGATTTTATAGGAAAATTCTATTTTAAAGTTTTGAGCTGTTTTAAAATGACTTTTAAGATAGTACTATTGGGTCTGCATCCCTAAGTTGTGTTTTTTCTATTAGGGATGGTAGTGTTATTGGAAAATAATCCAAACCAGTTCAGCTGCCCAACACCAGGGGCCAGTTCCACAAAGCAGGGTTTCTTGCTTAGCTGGATAACTTGTTGGATTTAAGGTAGCCTGGGGTAAATATAAGTGAACAAAGATAAAGTTCATTTAGCCCAGACTACCTTAAATCTGACAACTTATCTGGCTAAGCAAGAAATCCTGCTTCCTGAAACAGGCCCCAGGATTTCTCACTTAGCTGGGTTAACTTAAGATGTAAGTCACGATTGTCCAATAGGAATGCTCATTACGTAAACTATTACTGGACAATCATGACTAAGTTAAGCCAGCTAACTGAGAGATGTTGTTTCGTGGAACACCCCCCAGGTCACAGTGTGATCATCCTTTTAATAATTCCATTCTTCTTATTATTATTAATATTATTAAAAAGAAGAAGAGCAACAACAACAATGAAATTACAGTCACATGCCTGATAGAAGTAACCGCCCATACAGTTAGGGGGCAGCATAACTTACCCTATTCGACCCGCAATCCCCCAATAAAAGGTACGAGAGCAAGTGCTGCGGCCAATCAGATCGCAGGTCACGAGGTTTTCACGGAGTAACATACTGGACGTTATACATGCAGCTTGTAGTGGTATGGGTAGACAGCCGGATGAGTGACTTAGTCAATTTTAAAAACTGCTGTAAAACAAAATATTAATGTGTGGCTTCTAGCTGATCGACGATGGAACTATCTTACCAAGCCATCAAAACGGCGAATCAAGCCAGAGAGGCAGTAAGTACGCATAGCTGGTGTAAGTGGAGTTACCGGGGGAGTCAATGTAGTACTGTTACCTCATTTCACAGACAACACAACATAAAACAAGTATATCATTTCGCTTAATCGAAAGCAAATCGTTGCAATACTAGTTTATTATAAGAAACTTGTTGCTTATTTGCGGGTTATCCTTAGCTACACGCGCATTGAAACAAGCTTACGGTTGCCATGGAGATCGCGGTCACATGACACCAAGGCGTTCATAATATACCGCGGCGTTTCTGAAAGACGTCCGGCGCCACACAGTGGATAGGGATGGAACATGCCCGCCCAATGGGAAGTTTAGAATTAATTAAAAAATTCACTAAAAATGTGAACAAATTTACATGTGATTTCACCAATCCTTTCAGGATGAGATAAGAACTGAAACCAGAAGGCGAAATTTGCTGATTCTAATCTTCCACCACCTGATGGATGAAGGGTAAGCACCATTACATTACACTTTTAGCAGAATTATAAAGTGTGGTGCTTTGGTTGAGGGCACAGGAAGCTGAGTGTACACATGTGCTCAGGTACGTGGAAGCTGCCAGCTCTCTGCAGCAGGAGAGCAGTATGTGTCTGCGCAGGTTCGAGGTGTGCGATAATGTGGACCTGGAGACTATCCTGATGGAGTACGAAAGTTATTATTTTATCAAGTTCCATAAGTATCCCAAGCTGACAAAGAAGGTACCAGAAGCATGTAAGTCACTGGTCTTACTGTCACACTTTCTGTTTACTGGGCAGTGGTCAGCTGGTCGTGACGGCCTTGCCTTTTTCCCACCCAAAAACAGGTGAAGGCAGACAGGCTCAAAGTCACGGTACAAAAAGGTGAGTCTCCACTGGTAAGTTACTAGCCATTGGTAAGTCACTAGCTATTATACTAGCTGGGAATTACAGAGTGGGAATCCCAGGACAGGCATGGCTGTTGGACTATAGATTTTGACCTTTAACATTAACAGAGGCGGACATTTCAGATCCAGAAAGTAAAAATCCAAACCAGGATTTTGTTTCAACCAACCAGTTGAGCATAAAAAGTCAGTTACAGAGTACTTAACTGGTTGGTTGAAACAAAATCCTGGTTTGGATTTTTACTTTCTGGACCTGAAATGAGTGACTGACCAAGAGCCGCATCCTGGGAATTCATGCACTGTGGTGGGAAGGTGCCACCAGCTTGTGTACAAGCAGGGGACAATGTGAGCACATACACCCCTAACGTCAGCAAATACAGCGCCTCTTCCTACCTGCTGCTGTTTTCTCCGTACAGAACCCCAGGTTCAGCATCCCAGATCTTGCCCAGGCTCAACCCGCCGCATGGTGCCCCCTCCAGGATTAAGAAGACAGACTCCAAGGTGGCGGTGAGGGATGGCGGTAAATCTGCCAGCGTGAGTCCGCAGCAGTTTCCTGTATGTGAACCGGGGCACAGCTACCTATACGAAGCTCTATCCCAGCTGTCATGACACTCATCTCAGCACTATATTGACACGCAGTGTTAAAAATAGTCAGTGATATAATGTTCAGAATGGGCAATGATGGAAGCTGCCCTGCGATGGGTTGGCGCTCCATCCTGGGTTGTTCCCTGCCCTGCACCCATAGCCTCTGGGATAGGCTCCAGATCCCCTGTGACCCTGAATAGGACAAGCAGTTTCAGAAAATGGATGGACGGATGAATGGATGGAAGCAGCAGACTGGCATGGAGAAACAAACAAACAAACGAACACATATCGCCAATAAATAATGGGTACATTTATCATGTCACCCTGTTGACATGGAGCAATCAGTCTCCCTCCTGTTTTGGGCAGGCCTAGGCTATGACCAAGCCCATAACCACTCCGTGTCCCGCAGGAAAATGGATGGTCTTCCCCACCAGAGACGACTGATTTTGGGCTGAGTGTGGCACCAGCCTTCCGGAACGGAACCCCGGAAGGAGCACAAACAAAGCGGGTAAGACTGCTTCTGGGGGGAGTCTCATTTCATTCCCATGTTCCTGCCTTGCACCTCTTTGTACATCCCTCCCTCATCCTGCAGAGCCATCCGATGGACTGTCGCTACCTAGACGCCATTAGAGGGCCCAGCGGCGACCTGACCTGTGGCCCCGACCCCTCGGTACAGTCTCCCTTAGCATGTGACACTCGATAAGCTGACGTTTTATAGCTATGCTTGCATTCAGGCCTGGGGGGTAACAGGCAAGCAGAGTCAGCAGGCAGCATGGCAGTTAAGGCAACAGGCATTTTCTATACCGCTGTTTAAACATACGGGTCATGAGTAGCCCAGGTTTACATCTGATGCCATGACCTCTGCATCTCTCCCACTGTCACAGGAGCGGCTGCTGAAGCCTATGAGTGCCTTCAGTAGCATGAACAGCGAGAGCAGGGAGCTGGCCACAGTAATCAGCAAGGTGATGGAAGAACCGCCTGAGTGAACCAAAAATGCAAACCATAGGGGATGTCTCTTTATGCCTCGACCTGACACTCTTACTCTGTATCCCTTCCACACCCTACAGTTCAGGTTTTGTGGGATTAATGCAACCAACAGTACTGAAACCAGCAATCTCAGTAGGGCAAATCCATTTGACAGCCAGGATACCCTTTATGCAGCACAAAATCCACTGATAGAATTACAGTTGAATTGTGTTTGGTCTATGTGGAAAATGTGGGTTACGGTCACAAAAACACCTACACAGCCACTACACAGCTGGACTATCGCTACGCTCAGATAAGCAGATGCCTGCTTTGCCGAAGCTCTGAGCCTCGTGTCCCTGATTTCTACATTTCCAGCTGTAGAGCCTTTTGTGAGATGGTCAGGGAGGCATTTGCAGATTTTTTTAATACCCCAGAAATATACTGTATAGCACTTTGTAGCAATATGCTAATACAAATTCACAAGTAAACACTGTACAGTGCTCACAAAGTCTTGGGACGCATGCTTAATTCAGTAAAAATGTTGCAAATGTATTGGTTTCATCACGAAAGTACATTGATAAGCAATGTTTAACATACCTGCACAAACCTTCCCACAGCTATTTTCTTTTGAAGTGTCAATTTTTTTGACTGACTCATTCTGTTCTGTTCTTGCCATTTTGCTATTAATTGCAATTGTAGTCACTGTTTGCCAAAGGGATACTAAAGTCAAATGTTTGATGCTTTGTTATTGCAATGGTGTTACTAATTAAAAATTACCCACTGAGACTTAACTCAGAACAGCTCTTTTAGAACTATAATTTGGGTTTATTAGTATGTGAAATGAATGTTTTCTTAAAACTACTGATGTCTCTAACGTGATACATATAAGATATATATATATATATATATATATATATATATATATATATTAATTTGGAATATTGTTACTGAATTA
>JAODLC010000123.1:22234560-22251440 GCA_026781145.1 Hippopotamyrus pictus | reverse complement strand
GCATGCTCACCTGAGAAATCCTCCAGGGCGCTGTCCTCCAGCAGCAGTAGGGGTCGCAAAGCGCGACGTTCCACCAGGCCACGGGCGGCGCTCAGCGAGGTGAAGATCTCTCGCTCCTGGATGTCGAAGTCCAGCCGGCGCAGCCGCTCCAGCAGAGTCCGCTTACACTCCTTCGTGGTGTTAGTCACGAAGCGCACGGCCACCGGGGCGCACCGCAACCTGCCGGGGAGATGCAGGGAGGTGTGAGCGAAGAGCCAGAATGGCAACGGGACCACGCCAGTCTGCCTAGCGTCCATGCTAGGGGCCCGCCCTGGCCCACCTAGACAAGGCTTCCTGGGCCCCCGGCACGGCCGAGTCTTCAATGTGCAGCGTGCCGCTAAGGTCGATGAGCACCGCCTTCAGCCGCTGCCTGGCCGCCATGGCATCACCTGGTAGATAAAGTCATAACCTTTAGCAAACGTCTACATCACATCTAAGCAGCAGAGGGTGCAAAACTGATTATGACGCAAAGATCATCACTGTAGGTTTCTAACTTTAAAGAGGAATATCACTGAAACTGATACATGCTCCTCAGGCCTAAAGTAACGGGAACGCCGAATTTATCATTAAAATATATATCAGTATATCATTCCCACCTTCAGTGTCTTTTCACAGAAACAAGGATTCATGGGAGAGTGAGAACCAGCATGTGCATGGACCTTCATGTAAACCACAAAGCACTGGAAATTCAGGTTTTTCATTAAGACCCATTGCCACGGGTATATAAAATCAAGCACCTAGCCATGCAGTCAGATTTACAAACATTTGTGTAAGAATGGGTCGTTCTGAAGCTCAGTGAATTCAAGTGTGGTACTGTCGTAGAATGCCACCTTTGCAATAAGTCAGTTCATGAAATTTCTTCCCTGCTACATCTACCACGGTCAACTGTAAGTGGTATTATTGCAAAGAGGAAGAGTTTTTGAACAGAAACTCAGCTACTAAGTGGGAGACGTAACAGCGGGGTCGCTGAGTGCAGATCGAAGCGTATAAGACACCGCGTATAAATACACCGGAGAGAAAGTAACATTCCTTAAACGTTCTCAGTCTGAGCTTTATTTCGGGTTTTTGAGAATGGTATTTAGAGTGCAACGCCGATACAAAGAAACTCGCAAACCAGCAGCCTTAATATGAGCGTGTAAATATGTGGAAATGTCAGATACATGAAATAACATAAGCGGAGAAACGGGAACCGAAGCTAACACTGAGGCTAGCTGCTAAATTTGCGCTTAAATATAACACATACACGTTAATGCCGACGCCGCATCATTCAAACTGTATAAATACAACGATATCTATTTTCATGTGTTGTACAAAGTTAATACGAAAAGCGGTGTCATTACCTGGGTAAATGTATGTATTGACAGAGTACAGAGGTGGCCGAGGCTCTGCCTGAATATTTTAGCATGAATTTTTGTATGAAATTAATCACTTTAATAAAAGCAGTTTTGCCATTTATTCAATATAAAATATTTTGGATAAATGTTTTTACTGAGTATGTAAAAATGTTCCGGCGCAAGGACGTGACCGCAGTCAACACTGATCTAGAATCAGAATCTCATACCACAAGTTCTCAGTACTAGTATCAATCAAAAAATCTTGTGCCGATCTGGAATCAGCCAGATTCGAATAAACGTCCACGCTATGACGTTTGATGTGGATGCCTCACCTAAATCATTTATATTCATTTGTTAGAGCTTTTTCTGCCTTGAATTTGAAATGTTTATTAACAAGACCGTAGTATATTTTTCATGAACACGTGTAGAATATAATATGTCACTAATCTTAATACCATTTCAAACCTAGCAAAATCAGGTCCCGCGAGCCTTCGCCAGGTGTTCACTGGGTAAAACATTTTATATATAACTTTCACTCACTTTTCCCACAGGGATGTAAGTTGTACGTACGGTGTTCAAATATTGCTGCTGTGGATGCACATTGTGGGGGGTTATAAACATCCTGGTAACTTTAATAATCATTTAAGACTATGAGCATGGGATCAGACTAGTGGTTTAAAAACGAAGAACAGGTGTATCACATTAGAGAGACAGCCATGCTTCTGAAAATCTAAATGACAGGAAAACAATTGGTACTTACTCGAAGCATTACTACTTATTGGAAGCATACTGAATGTTAAATGTAATGGAAAACAGTATGTACAACAGGTGATCGAAATAGTGAAATTCACAGTTTAATAGTAGTAAAAATATAAATGCTCGGAGTGGAACAGATTATATTCAGTTGTTAGTGATTTTGGGATAATGAGCATTTTGAATATTTTATTTTTTCAGTATGACAGTCATAATTACAAAAGTCTGCCTTTCCAATGGCAGGAGAATGTCAGTAACGGCATAAATGGGAATATATTTCAGTTTGCAGAGAATAATAGTGGAAAATTGTAGATGCATAAAGCAAAGACCTAACTTTAGGGCGAAACAGGAGCAATATCAGGATATCTAGCTAGTGGCACTACAAAGCCCCTAGAAGTTTAGCACAATCAGTCAGTTTTCCATTTAATATAAGTAGCAGAAAGTCCTTCACAAAGTTTCAATATCATCATCTACCGTAAGGCAAACATATCTGTATAAATACTAAGGGAAAGTGATGTTGTAGCAAAAGGTATAGCCTTACATGTTGGTAGCCAGCCATCCCTGTCACCTGTGATCCATCACTACAGGAATCCAAGTCACACCATCCTGCTTTAAGACTTAATTGTAAAGATGATGTATAGCTTCGGTCCCTTCGATAAATGTTATAATTCAACAGAATCAGTTCTGTATATTTTAGATTAAATTTTATTGAAAAAGGGTTCTCTAGTAATCTAAACAGACACTTTAAATCAATTTCAGATCTTTTCTGTATGTTGATCATCCTCATTGAGCTGAAAAGGTCAGGAGGCATGAATCTGAAGTGCAAACAGAAATCTGGTTCCTGTATTCTCCAGCTGGGACATTTACCCTCACGCCATTGTCTGCTAAGCCGTGTTATTGCTGGTTTCCAACTCGCTGCGAATGAGCTCCGAAGTCCGAGTGGCCTCCAGGGTTGATTAGAAAGGGCTGAAGGAGAGCAGTCATGTGATATCTGACAGCTGCACTTCTCTGCTTAGGGCTAATGAACTTATTCTGTCAGAAAAACCAGAGCATGTGAATTATAGAACAAGTCTTTTTGAGACCGGATGCACTACAAGCGAAGCTAGGGCCTCACCATGGAATTTAAGTCAGCCAGCATGCCCGTCATACTTATTGACCAAAACATCTGCAATGGGGAGTTAATACCATATTTTGCTTGGAGTTAAACACCGTCCCTCCCCCACAGTAAAGCTCACTGCAGTCCACATGTGTCTGACACGCTTTCAATGGCCTATTTAACAGCTCCATTTGCATTTGCCAACTGGGGGGGGGGGGCATTTTTCTCACAGAGAAAGTACAAAGTACTACATGTCAAAATGGGGGAGTCCCGCCAAAATAAAACAGCCATGAGTCTTGGGCTGAATGTGAATGTCTGTGCTTTTAAGGACACAGGAAAGCCTGATCTTCACTGCAGTCTCTGAGAAGCTTAAGACGTGAACGCAGTAATGGGCACAGAGTGTCAGGAAACCCAAAGGGACACTGGGGAGACAGCAAGTCAGCCTCACAACCTTGCTAACTCAGGAGAAGACTGAGCAAACGGTACAGCACCATCAAAAATGGGGGGGCCGAAATGCGGCTCGCTCACAACCTCCACGGTGGCCGTACACTAGACACCTGGCCTCATTTGAGTTCTGCTTTTAATTAACATCCTCTTTGAAGGAGATCAGGGTTTATTTACATAAAAAAAAAAACAGATGATGACAGCGCAAGCCAATGCGTCGTGTTAAATCTGGTCTACAGGGCATCGATGAGTTCACCCCTCCAACAGCCCTTTGGCATGTCATTAAATGAGACACCCATGGCGGAAATCTGTGTCGAATCCAGTGGGATTAGGCTGCAGCACCAACTATCGGAAGGCGAGCAGAAGCCGGTGGCAGCCCTAAACGAGGTCAGTGCGATGGGAGACCACCGTATGGTTTAGCTACATGCTAGCAGCAAAAGTGCCAAAGAGCAATATAATGCAACTACAGTTCATTTTAACAAGCTTTTATGAATATTCATTGGCTCTATGAACAAAAACAAAATTTTTCACTTTAGTCCAAAGATACATATATATAAAAAACAAATTAAAGTGACTTCTAAGATCTCCTGGGAACGAGGGGTGGCTCTGGTCAAACACCAGGTATTGATGCCAACCACAGGGCTGCACCCATGATAATTACAATGACAATGATGAAAAACAGTCTGCTTTTAGTTTTATGGTCTTCATTCCTGCACTGTCAATCCATTTTCATGTCCAGCATCTTCAGACGTGTGTCCTACCCAAACAGGAGCAGGAGCACGATGCAGACTGAATTCACTATTATCAAGGGCACTGCAAAACACAAGAGAAGACAATGTACATTTACCACAGCAAAACACGGTGCTCTAAAAGGAGCACACATGTGCTCTGCTTACACCAGGCTCAGACAAAATACTTAAAAAAGCTAAATCTAACAGCATCACTGATTTTTTATCAATAAAGAGCTCTATTTTATAAAGTCAAAACATCCTTTCAAATATCATCAGAACTAATATGCATGTTGCACCGCGTCTACCGTAAAGCAGAGAGCCATTTCCAAAGGTTTAAAGAATAAGACCCAGTCCACCTCCTGAACGCCGTATCTTGCCACGTACCTCTCATTACTGTTCTCACAGAGCGGATGAGGTTCATCAACTGAGCTTTTATTCCTGGTTCATCGCCGAAGCCTCCAATCCCTTGATCCGCACCCCATCCGACTATTACGACGAATAAAAAAAGATACAAACCCAGTGCGTTGTTAACCCATTGTTTCTATATTTTGAACAGGGCTATATTTTCTAACGTTTAATATGCATTTTCCCCAAATACGGACTAGGGTAAATGTATTTCGATGTATGCCCGTTTTACGCCAAATTTATTTCTATCAAAAGTCTTCCCTAAACACATTATAGCTGGCCGACTTCAAATGGACAAAAGCGACGTTTCATACGGACGTGCCTACTGGATTGGTGATTTGATTTAAATTTACAGTCCGTAATTTATTGTGGATTAAGATTCAAACATTTGTATTAGTTCCCGAACAAGTGATCGTTCTGGGTGTGTTGGCAATCTGCACCGTGAACGGACATCAACAAATCGCTTTCTGAAAGAGGATCTGTATATAACCTGCATCAAATATAAAATGTTAAAGGCACCTACTTTTACTGAGAAACCGTTCTTCGTGCAAAACTGCAACGGCATTGACACACAAAATCGCTGTTTGAATAAGGGAGTAGAGAGTGAACGCCATGCTGGCACCTTCTCAGTGTATCTGACGTGTTGGTGTACAGGAAGAGAGACGGGACAAACAGCGCTCACAGGAACGCGTTCGTAAAAAGAAAAGTACCCGTCGCTGCAGCATGCACGTCTGGAAGTCGTGACTAAAGAGCAGTTATTTACCAGGCGAACCTGTAACACGAAAGAACCTGTGGTGAATACAACGTAAACCGCCTCCTTAATATTGTCTAGCAGGATTAGAAAAGGGCACAGTTTTAACCCAGTGACAGGTAATACATATATACGATATTTACCTATATTAAGATATTTACATTCCTTGAAAGTGCTAGAATCTGAGGAGAAATGGGTTGGACATGGGGTATTTCCCTGTGCCTCTCCTCTCTTAATTCTGATGGCCTAATCCATTTATGGACCCTTGATTTTGCACTGAAGAGGTAATTTGAAGGAAGACACAGTACAAGGCAGATGTGTGACACTTACAGTCATGACAAGTGCAGACCCAGCTCCAGGAGGTCCATGGTGGGTATGCATGGGAGCATAGAGATGCTGGTGTTCCGGATCTCACGTGATCCGTAATGCTCAGACAATTCACTGAAAGAGCATTCCACTATATATGAAAGTACACAGAGGACCCGCAGAGAGACTGGGGGAAATCCGAGCGCGCTGGCAGACACCTGAGACCCACCTTGCGGAAATATAAGCAGCCATTTCGGACAGAGACCGGGGCGAGGGAGAAGAGGCATGCAGTCAGTAGAATGAGATGACCCAATAGGCAGGCAGACCGCCTGATAAAACATTTAACGCTGATAATTAAAAATATTCAGGCTTGGCTCTTTGTCTACAAAGCTCTCTTCTGCCCTTTTGACTTTTGGTGCTGAATTAAGTCTGTAAGTAACAAGATAATAGGGCCAAATTACATACAAAAGCAAGCTTCGCATTTGCACACGGGTGATACGGGTAATCGTCATGGTCTTCTCAATGATGCCATTTCCACGGCATTCTGGGCGGCCGTTTCAATACCCCTACATTTCATTAAGAAATGTCAGCCTCAGTCAGAGGGTTACAGAAGTGTACAGGGAGCAGTTGTCAACACTAGGGGTAACTTAATGATGGCCAATTAGGTGAATAGACATATATTACATTAAACATATTTAAGAAAACCAGAGGGTGTCACCTATAATGGAATGGAATTACAATAAGCAAAGGAATCTAACACATAAACAAACCAAGGAGAGGCATCAGAGAGTCTTGGCCTTTCAGACATAAGTCATGGGCTATTAGTAAGACAGGGAACCCAATCAGCTGAGGACTTCAAATGAAGCATGAAGATTAGAGAAGCAGAGGGGATAGGAGGTGTGTATCTCAGATAACCTGCTTACAGAGGCCAGTTCTCCGTAAGTGATGTGGGGGGGAGGGGGGCGACAAAAGAAGGGAAAATACCGCTGTTACACTGGACTCCATACTCAGCACAAAAGCTCTGCATGACCTGAAGCAGGGGAAGTAACATGGGTCACATGGGTAAGCGGCAGGGGTGTAGTCAGATTCGCTGGAACATACAGGAAGTGTCAGAATTGTGACGTTTTTCACGTGCCGAACGAACAGCAAGTTCAACACTTCAGATCGGGACAGTACATCTTCTGGTTACAAATTTACCCTCCAAGCAGGTACAGCCACAGGACGTGTCCTGCATTCCACTTAGGATCCAGGGAATGACAATGGCTGAAAATCCCAACAACCAGGATCTGCCATTTCTCATACTGACCTCATATACATAAAGATAGTCGGGGTATCAGCAAGACTGCTGCGTGATTATGATCGGTTTTCACGCACCATTTCGCATGACCAAAACAAGGACAACAAAATGCAAAGAATCAGATTAATATGTCATAGACTTTTATTTATCCACATAAATAGTAGAGAAACTGCAATAACACATTTTAAATGTATTTGCGTAAACGGTTCATAATAACATTCTTACAGTAGCTTTTCCATAAATGTGTCATTTCCACTTCCAAAGAAAGGTAGTGTTGTTCTGCTCATTTAATCATTTCCCCCCATTAACTTCAGAGTGCCTGTCCTCATTGCATTCTCTTTACATTTCTCATCACCACTGCCATGATCGAGATTATACTGCACAGTCAGCTTTATAAACAAATAAACAAGGAAATGACGTGAGGGACCACTGTACAGACTGACGTTTGGGAAAGACTTAAATTTGATCACGTGACCAAAGCTGATCTCTTGTCATAATCATGTGGGACAAAGCTTCCGGTATATTCTCTCAGATAGTTCTTGTGGCTGAGCCGTTTGGAGAAGTTTTGTGCCCTTATCAGAGACGGGTCATCCCCTTATTTCTGTACACAGAGTCCAAGGGATGGGGATGAGGTCACTTGTGTTGCATTGTGGGAAATCCTCATATGGAATACCCCCCAGAGGTGATCGTTTTGGTGGTGGAGGTCGAGGACGAGTTTTGGCCCACTGCCCTGTAAAACCAGTGTGAATGTACTGTTATTTGAAAAGAGCAGGGATCAAGGTAAACGATCCAACATCTACGCTTTGTTCTTAAAAGTGGCACGCAGGTTAAGGTCATGCAACATACATGAGCAATGTGCCATGGGTAGGATGTTAGGTCAATGTAGCCTTTTTAGCATAAATCTAAGCCAAACGGCACAGAGTTCAGGAAACAGAGCCCCGGAGCCTTAGTCCCAGCACGTACCTTTTAGCTCTTGTTGAGGTGTGTGCCGATTTTTTCTTTTCTGATGATGTTTGCATAGGGGATCTGAAACACAGCACAGGGCTTGTTACTGCGGGCAATGCTGAGGTCCTGCAGGGCTGGCGGGGGCCGCGGCTCGGCGTTTCCACACGCACTCACTCACGCACACACTTCCTCCCCTTCACAGGCCCGCCTGTCCTAAGTGATTAATCCGAAACTAACTCTCAGCTCCAGCAGATGCAAGCTGCACAACTGGAGTCGGTCTGTGACGAGAGACAGTGCTATTATGTTTGTTTCTGATTTTTTTTTTTGTTCTTGCTTAAATGATGAATGTGGATCTGTGATAAATATGGTCTGTGAAGCATGGCACCCGGTTCACATTACACTGAGCGCTTGACTGTGACACGTGTGGATGGGGGCCCGCGGCCCCCCGCTGGAAGGCTACGCTTTGGTGTGTTAGCAGAGCGTCTGCATGTTGGCAGAGCTGCCACCCCCCCAAAGAAAAAGCTAGGTAAATAGGGGGGCCTAAACGCAGGGCTCCAGCCATCATGATGAATATTGCCGGGTCAGGACACGGGTAAGCCTACCATCTGCAGCTGCTGCACCATTTCCTCCCTGTAGGCCAGGTCCCTCTTCATTTGGTCGTGAAAGTTATCTGTGTCGAGAAAATGCAGGGGGCTGTCAAGTCCGGTCGATTATGGCCGTGCTTAAAATTGGAGCGTGCAAGATGGGGTCTCTCCCGGACTGAGCGGGAGGGGGGGGGTTCACTCACGGAACACGGGGAAGGGGCCCGATCCCTTCAGCGCGTGAAACTCCTGCTCCAGCCTTCTCCGCAGGTCGATCTGCTCCAGGAGAACCTTCTGGAGCTCTTCTGAGGGGTGGGGGTGTCAGACGGTCAGAGACATGAACAATGACATCACGGGATGGGCACAAAGGCATGGGCTGCACCCAAACTCCAAACCCTGAACACCTAATGCTCAGACGAGTTTGCTTAAACATGCTTAAACAGTTCGTTAGATTTTTACACACAGCCTTTTCTGTTTTCATTTAGCTGTTTTTCTGTATCCTGTGTTGTTATTTCCTACTGTCATTTTCTACACTCTGGAGTGTAAAATCTGGGAAGAGTGAAGCAGTCAAAACAGGAGGGCTTGCCTGGTTCTCTAAAGAGCTCCTGTGGATATCGGCCCACCCTGATGGCTGCTTTAGACTCCCCCCTTCACAGCCTATCTAGCAGCAGCTCTCTGGCTGCTGTTTGAACACACTTACCCTTCTCCATGTTTTCGACGTCCTTCTTCAGAGACACGGGTGAATTGCCTTCTTGGCTTTGATCACCTGTGAAAAACCAGGACAGAGATAACAATGTAACAAATACGAACCGGCCTGTAATTCAGCACAGCAATACACAATTACCCAGTTTTACATAGTAAATTGCATGGGCACTGATTGACCTCAGTAAATTATGGCATGGGGGAGTCCTCTCAGTAGATGTTATTGAACGGGGTGGGGGGGGGGCATCTAACAAATTCTGGGAAGAGTTCAAACCTGGCATTTTCCTACATGCTACATGCCTTTTGACTTAATGTGTGATGGTCCCAAAAGCACACGTTTAAAGTCAAACCTAAAAAGCTTCTTCAATTCCACTTCTTACCACCAGGTGGCGACACAATCCCACATCCCCAGTTACTCCAAGGAACTCAATTTCACTTGGCATGAACACTCAACCCACCCACAGCGAGCAAATGGGCCTTAACATTTGGGGGCTCAGAAATTTGGCTTCATCTTAGCAAAGCCCTCGTTTGGAGCTATCCAGGAAGGCGATCCCTCTGTACACAGACTCGGATCTTAAGCTGTGGACAGTGATGAGAACTGACACATCTCTCAGTGTGTTGCTGTTCCACCTCAGTCGGACTGGGCCTTACATGCCGGGGAGACACTAGCAGCCATGTTCAGCCCCACAGGCTGAAACAGCAGGACACTCACAGCCAGCTACTCGTGTAAATGACTGTCCTGAAGGACAAAATGACACCGTCTGATGTAAAATATGTAAATCAGAAGGAATTTTCTCTGACTGCAATTTGTCTGTTTAAGTCTGTTAGGCTGGACCTTTATGTAGGCTACAGCAAGCTGCATAAATATAAAAATATAGTGCCACATATTTATAAATTGTCATGCCATACTCTTTGTTTATATACGAATGCACAGAATACGGTTTCAGTAAACATAGCAGAGCTGAACACTGGATTCTCTACATTGCCATGTTGTTTCACGGATAAACCACTTTGATTTCTCTGCTCTTATGTCATCTTGTTTTTCTCTTGTCTTGGCACCCTGAAGCTAACACATCAGCCTGGGGATTCACACCCATGGTGTTTGTGTGTGTTTGCGTGCATCTGGCTTTGTGTGTGTGTGTGTGTGTGTGTGTGTGTGAGAGTGTGTATTTGTGCATGTGTGTTAGCATCTGTTAGTGTGTGTGTGTTAGTATGTGTGTGTGTGTGTGTGTGCATCTGGCTTTGTGTAAGTTCGCATGTGTGTTTATAAAGGGACTCAAAGCACATTCATCCACCTCTGCAAAAACACACATACAGACACACACACATCCCCAGCAAGCCAAAATGCCTTAAATGAAGCAATCCAAGCTATTTATCTATGTAATCTCCCTCTTTGACTGTCTCTCCCCCGTTTCACGCCTGGTCCTCCTAAGTCCCGTAACGTTTCCCTTCCCTCGGAAAGGCGCAAGCTCTCCTCCTCTCTGTCTCATTTGACAAGCAAATTTTCAGACGCCGCCTCAGGCTAACAACCTCGTTTGACAGTCAATTAACCGTGAACAGTCAAAGCCGAGGCAGTTTGCATTACATAAATGGAAAATTAGATTATTTTTCTCCCAAGAAACAGAACTCTCCTTAAGACACTGCCTGGCTCTCTCTGGAATCAGAACTTCTAATCACGTCCACAGAGGCCTTGGAGACATTTACCAATCAACCAAAGGTGGTTTCATTTAATTTGTTTCGTGTAATTTTTCAAAATATATTATACATTATGTGAAGAGATCATTATCGCCAGATAATATAAATGTTGGCACAGATGTCATAAAACACTTTTAATGTCTTTCTGACAGATATAAAAGGCACTAAGCTGTGATCTTTGTAATGGAAGCTTTCGCAGAGGAAAGGCAATTATCCCCATTTTACATTGTTCTAATGGTGATTGTCACCTTCCCGGCGCTGAGCTGATAGTCTGCTTGAACCCTAATGGTCCCAACAGGACTCGCCAATGACACTGTAAGGAGCTGCCCCACTTCTCTGTTATCTCCTTATTTCCTCTTTTATCTATTAATTCATGTTATTCCTGAAACTCTCGAAGGCTACATCTCAAAGTGCCCCCACCCACCCCAAACAGTGGAATCAGGAATAAAAACTTTTCCTTTCCGTTTTTTTTTTGATTGTTCATTGCTATTCCTCCCTCACGATTTTTGCACTGCACGTATAAGTACCNNNNGTACCTCCCCCCCCCCCCCCCCCCCCCCCCCCACCCCCCCCCCCCCCCGCCTACCTGCATCCCTTGTACCTGGCTTTTCTCTCCAGTACTCTGTTCCGGAAGGGTCTGTCTCTGAGACAAAGAAGTTGCTCTGGTCTTTGTTTTCGTCTGGGGCTGGGGGGGTGGGGGGGGGGGAACAGAGAAAACAGAGGGACCATTAATCCAGCCTTCTGTCTGGAGGCATGAATAGCAATCTGCAACATCTAAATATCTCATTACTGTTTGAAGAAGTGCAATTTCTTTTAAAAACGTAGGAATATGGCTTTTCCGTGGTTTCATCAAGCCCAAATAGCACTTATCTTCGACTAATCAACACATTTCCCCCCCCCTACATTTTCTAAACAAAACATCACACCTCAGGGCATATTACAATGCAATGATGTGTAGAAAATTATTTAGGCCTCCTACATTGCATGCTTTGATTGAATAAAAACAAATAAATTCCTTAAGGTGCAGAAAGGCAGTGCAGGAAAGCTACTCACCTGAATGGCTGCTGTTTTCTTTGGTGGTGAAGACTATCTGTCCGTCTCTGCTGTTTTTGTGGGCCTGCAGACATACAGGGCAGGTGGATGTTACTGCCGCCCCCTACTGGCAGGGCAAGACAGTATTCAAGTGAGGGCAAAAAAACTGCCAAGACCGACAGATACGTGGAAATAATAAATAAATAAATAAATATATATATATATATGTGTGTGTGTGCGTGTGTGTGTGTGTCCCCAAATGAAAGACACACGTCTTCGTCAGCCAGCCAAGTTTTCCACTGGGTACTGTGAAAGCATGACCGTGTTATAATCAGCTGCCCCCTTACCACCCCACTGAGCAGCTGAGGCTCCTGTGCTCCTGACCGCCTCAGTGTCGACGGGTTAAAGATTAGATGGGCTACAAGGCAGGGGTTACAAAGGGAGACACGTAACACGCAGCCATTAAACAATACAAGACTGGCCTTATTAGGGGAAATCACAGTGCCCTGAATAGCCCATTTCTGCAGGGAGCTCTGGCTATCAATCCTGTCATGCATATAGATCAACTCCGCCTAGAGCCGCATTTAAATAATAATTAGCTAAACAGCCCTGAGAGAATATTTACATTTTTGTAGGTTGTGTCCTCCAGCAAAACGTGAATGGGGCTTGCTTCCTTCAGACTGGCAGGCGGAGTGACAGCCAAGACCGGCTTGTCCTCCACATTATCGGGGCCGACGGCGGCAAAGGCACCCGGCTCTTTACTTCGGTCCCCCGCGCCCTCGGCGAGCCCCCGCAGGTGCAGGCCGCATGGCTGCGACTGCTGCTGTCCCCTGCTGGCGAAGTCGCTCTCCTCTTCATCCTGCTTGGTCTCCACGTCCACCTCCTGCTCCTCATCACTGTCCGGCCCGCTCTCGCTCTGGTAGCTGCAGCTGGTACCGGGAGAGAGGTGCCGGTCGGATCCAAAGTCTTCTAGACCGCCGTGGAGCTTCGCGATGCTCTCCGCGTCCTTCACCACGGGCCGGAAGGCAGAGTGGTAGTTGGCTTTGCGGGCTTGCAGAGAGGGCGTGTCCAGGAGCTTGAGCCAGCCCTCGGACGCCGGGCGCGGTTCTGGGGCGGGCGGCGGGCACTCGCTCTCGAACAGCCCCGCCCGGGTGTTTCCCCCGATGCCGGCGCCGGCCTCGCCCTGCTCCGAGAGGTCCAGGAAAGCCTGCCGCAGTGAGGGACTCTCGGACAGCGTGCCGAGGGCGCCGGGCGGCGGTTGGAGGTAGGTGGGCACAGGGATGCCACCGGTGGTCCGGGGGGGCCAGAACATGCAGAAGGGGGGGTAGAAAGCGTCCTTGCGGCTGGGCCAGAGAAGCCCGGAGAGGCCACCGTTCTTCTGGCCCCCGGGAGACTCGCCGTCATCCTTCTTCTGCTGGCACAAGCCAAAGGCGGGGAAGGGGTAGGGCCCGGGGAAGAGGGAGCTGGTGGGGAACTTCTGCAGCACTCCAAAGCCCTTGCTGGGGACTGGGATGACGGGGTAGCTGCGCGGGTGCTTGCGGGGGGACAGGCCTCCGGCATCGGCGTCCTCGTCCTCATCGAAGCGGCCCCGCTTCTGGCTCAGGTCCGGCGGGATCATATGAGGGAGGACGGAGCCCACGCCCTTGACGGACCCCATAGGTGGGCATTGGGATGACGGCAAGGCCCGCTTACGGCTGCCACCATTGAACATGGCCTTGACGTCCTCCCAGGCGAAGGCCAGGTCCTCCGGCGGGCTCTTGTCAGAGAGTTTGAGGTGCCGGCGCCAGGAGTTGAAGTTGGCGGCGTCGGGCTGCGTGTACTTAGCGTCGGGCGTGCGGTGCGAGTGGAAGATGAACTTGTTGGGCGAGAAGTACATGTTGCAGTAGGAGCACTTGATGCACTTGGCGCGCGAGCTGTTGTAGCGCGCTGGCACGAAGTTGCCGCGGCAGCCCCACGCGCACTCGTGAGTCACGTCGAAGGCGAAGTTGTCGGGCAACTTCGGCGGCGAGTTCTCGCCCAGGAAGGACTTACAGAGCCGCTCAGCCTCCCGCTTGGTGATCATGCCGCAGCGCCGCGATGAGATGGGCATGGCGCCCGCCCGCCGCAGGATCTCCAGCTGCACGGGTGTGCACTGCACGCAGGTGATGCCCAGCGCCACCCGCCGATTGTGGATCTCATTGTAGCTGTAGTTCTTGAGCAGCGTGTTGGAGATCTGGGCCAGACAGAGGCGCTCCTGGCTGTCGATGACCAGCGAGACGATGGGCACACCATACAGGATCACCTGGCCCACCTGGTTGGGCTTCAGGGAAGACGGGTGGCCAGGCCGGGGTGGAGTGAGAGGCTCCTGCTGAAAGGGGCTGGGCGCCGTGGCCATCACAATGTCGTTGGGACCTGGGAGGAGGGCCTTGTCCATGGTGCTGCTCCACCAATGGCAAACAGCTTCTCCCTCTGCCAGGGACAGGAGACAGAAGAGGACAGATCACTGCTGGTGCATGTCAGAGGGTGTCAAACCCAGGGCTTTGCAGATCTGATCACAGATGGGACTCTGCCATAGGGCCATGTGAACCAGCACCACAGTGCACGACCCTTACTGGGTGTCAGCTATTAAATGGTTCTTCAACACAAGAGACATGATATTACTGTAAAAATAACAGCATAGTGACAAACGGCTAAAGTTTACCTGGCTTCAGTTACATGATCAAAGCTAAATCACAATGGCATGGTGTGATTATTATAGTATTAGTCAAATATAATATCAATAAGTCACAATGACTATATGAATTCAAGTTAACTGTAATTAATTATTATTACTGTTATTAGCAATGATGATAAAGATGACAAATTTGTAACAACAACAACAATAATAATAATAATTTGATGACGGTACTAAGAAAGAGTCAATTTATAAAATTTTAGAAATAATATGTTGAATTTCAGGTGCAATACATGGCTTTTAAAGTAAATAAATTATACACATTTTTAAATTAAGAGAAAAAAAATAAATGACACGTAATGTATTGTACACTTGTGTAAGAAAAATATGCCGTTGATTTAAACTGAATTAAATATATTTACAAGGATAATTCCAACAAAAGCAAAAATACCGGTTTCCAGGCATGAATGACTTTATAATAAAAGCGATGCTTTGGAGACCGCGCACAAAAAGTGTGTTAATTCAGTGGGTTTCTATAATTAAAACTATTTATTTCAATTTTATTTCAATTTTCAATTTTCAGCATTTTCCAACAAAAACCTTTCGATCAAATCATTAATAAATACAATTAATTTTCAAGTCTGCCGTTGCCTAAAATCAGAAAATCGAAAACATGGGAAAATTTGTTACTTCAGTCCAATATGTGTAATTTCCCACGATTGGTCAATTTTTGTTATGTGTGGATTCGGTAATTGCTGGTACAATTAACTCTTCACACTCTTCTGATGTTAAGAAAAAGTATATCATTATAATTAAATTCCATAATGAGCAGTTTAATAATAGCCTAACAGCAATAGTGGGCAAGTACGGGTAGTAATTTTAGAATTAATCGTATCCACACAGGTAAAAGGTAGCCTAATACCAACAGAAGAGCTTTTTCAAATAGCATTTTAAAAAGCGCTTAACACACCTTTATCCATCTTTAAATTACGCAACACTGGGAAACGTGAAACACGGTGACATTTTCCATTAATCACAGTATGCCATGAATTTCGGTTAAAAAATGCCTTTCGGACATTCGTACAAACAGTTTTAGTTAGACAAACTTAAAGCGACCCCAATAAACCACATATTAACAGAATAACAGGCTAATGCTATATTTATGTAAGTATGTTTATCAAAAAGGCACGAAGATAAAAAGAAAATTGCACACGACTTTATCAGACCTTACAACGGCAACGTGTCTTAATTATTTAAACGGCCAATCGATTATTAAAAATTAAAAGCACGTAATATTTCATAACTCGCTTACCTCCAATAAGGAAAAATCCGAAGTGGTACTAGATAACGGAATGGGGCATTATCCGTATCTGCGTCACAGGCAATCGGATACACAAGAGTGGCGTAAATAACCAAAGAAACAGGAAATAAAGTCCGTTGTGGGGAACAAGCCGCGCTTTCTGCCGCCCGAATTAGTTAACTGTCGGCGATGGAGGAATGACTGAACATCCTCAGTACACTTATTGCCTTTAAAAAGGCATGCCGCCGGACGCGAGGTGATTGGCGCAGTTCCTGCCCCTGGACTGGCGCTGGCGCTGAAAAGCCGTGTGGCGAGGAGCCAATGACGTCTCTCTGACTGCCACTCAGCGCCGTAAAGAGGGGCTAATGCGCGCAGCACAGCCCCAGGCAGCCGCCGCAGTCGCAGCCGCCGCCGTCGCTTACCTCCAATCTCACCAATCGACGCGCACCATATGTACGCGATTTGTTAACAACACTATGGGAGGAAGGGGGTGCCGGATCCAAAGGAGATGTCAGAAGGGAGACACGCCGCACAACTCTCCTGCGATGAAAGCTTCGGGTGAGCGGCAGTCACCTTGCACCAAAAATGACTCATAATCAGTTTTGACCCGTTAACCCCAAAACCCTATTTAGGCCAAATATATTTTTCGGATGTTATTAATCACAGGTATTTATAATCGTCATAAATTTAAGTAAATTATATTAATTGTGCTAGTAGTTGGTTTAGATATTGCCTGACAATCACATATTCATCTTTGGGAAATTAATTTTTTCTCCGGTCTGAAGCCCGTTTCGCGTTTTTTTCTTCCCTTTTGGA
>JAODLC010000123.1:22220257-22233056 GCA_026781145.1 Hippopotamyrus pictus | reverse complement strand
CTGATATTATTTATTTTCTCAATTTCCATCGTGATTAAAGCAATGAATATTAACGGTTCCACGTGCACTTGCAGAGCCAAGTGGTCCTGAAAGAATGAGGAGTGAGTCCCATCTGCTCCTTTCTAAACCTCATTTAGATCCCATCGTCGCCGCTTTTGTCTCGGCTATGCAACATCCCTCCAGCGCAACGCCACGCGGCCGCTAACGCGCGCAGGCTTTCCTGCGGACCGGAACAACAATAGCGACCTAATGATAATGGCCAGCGCGGCAAATGAAGAGGAGCCGTGGGCCGATCAAGAACAACGTCACGCAAAAACAAGCGCAATATGCACGGCTTGTCCCATCAATATGATTGAATTTATTTTCAAACAGAAAGCACCATAATTAATATTTAAAAGAACCAGGCGAAATGCATTTGACAATAAATGCACTGATTCAAAATCATTTTGAATTACCACAACATGTAGCCTATAAAAACCTGTCTCAAACAAGTGCTTAAAAATAAATTAGACTGCTAATTATTAGCACAACTGATATTACTATAGTATCTCGGCTTCTGCTTTGATTAGTATCATTATATTAACTTCTGCCTTCTATTTAAGTCAGCAACAAAAAATCCTATTTTCATAATGTAGAGAATGTCAGTTATGCATTCAGTAACCCTACTGTGAAATTAATCACGCGTTTACAGAGAATTGTTTATGTGACCTATGGGGGTCAAAAAGGAAAAAAAGGCTTATAAATTAACGGCTCCAAGACATACCAAGACTAAGACATTTAACTCTAAATAGTCAACAACAAATCAAAGCTGCTCCGGGCGATTAATTAGAATTTTTAAATACGAGAAATGTTTCCGCCAGCAGAAATCTGACATTATCCTTTTGATTTAATATTGCTTTAATTCGTCTCACAGCATGGCACTTGAATTACATTCTTTTGATATTATAATAGTTAAACTGAAGCATATACATCAATATTACGTCAGATAACTTTGTCTTGTTCGGATTTTTAGAGGCAGTTACTTCACTATGTCAGTGTAAATTTTGATTTTAGCACACCGATAAACACTTCAGTCAATAGTTTAAATTATGACACTTATACTGTATACGAACACGTGCCCAGCAGATAGTTTTTTTGTATTTCCCCAGACGCAATCTTTATTTAATGCAGCCATTATATCACAAAATTGCAAAGTAAACGTGCCTTCCTCCGTAAAATATATTGCTCCACGTAATTTGAATGTAGCCTATTCAGTTTATCGGACAAGTATACATGGTCCACCTAGGCTTACTGTTCGCATTTTTCATTAGTTTTGATTATTCAATTATTGTAGTCTCCAATTACTGGAATGCGCCTGTAGTACTGCATGCTTGCTCGCGGTCACTACATGCAGTGACGTCACGGTGGTCGGAATAATCCCAAATTGGACAGGCCTCAAATCAAAACTGCCTTTGAAACACTATCCGATCTAAATATGCGCCTTTGCCAACATACAGCGCATTTCTATCTTCTTTAACCACGCACTTCTTAATTAAGCGCGGGTTCTGCTTCTATACGCCGAGGTTTATTGTCGCTCACGTGCGCCGGCTACCTTAAAGTTATCACCCGTCCTGACTTGCTGATAGGGCATTAATAACGTGTTGTGCCCAAAAGATGCATTTCTTAATCCAGAATAACCATCACACGACAATAATTAATTATAAAGGTATAACAAGAAAATACGTATTATTCTGAGTAAAACTTTAAACTAAAAAGGATGTAAAAATTAAATATTAAATGCAGGAGTTGCAATTGCTTTTCATGTATAACAACTTACAATTAAGCATTTCAACCTGCATTGTGCAGTATTAACCTCGGGGATGCGAATGCCGAAAAAGAAACCCGTTTTATGTTTAACGCCTGCATCTCCAGATTACCGGAATATTGTAAGAAAGACGCAAAGGAATCCGGAAGGAAGCGGTTAGGTGCTAGCAGGTGACACACCTCGTTTCAGCCAAAGCCCTAACACATTGGAGCTAAAAACAACACGCACCTTCAACAACATCTACAAAGTTTTGTTGTCCGTGCATTTGCTGGAAGACGCGCAGTTTTTAATTTTTACTTTGCAATCTGTATTTACAACTAATGCGTTCAATTTAAAATCATTTACCTAAATAAAAGCACAGTTCTTTTTTTTTATCAAGGTTCATAGTGAGAAGTTATTGCTATATTCACATCTACATTTTATATGCAATGCTATGACTGATATTGTAATTATATGTAATTATATTCCTCGTGAAAGATTCATAGAATCTTTTGAGCCAATGCTATTAGGAAGGTACTGAAAATATCATGTTTACAAGGACATTATAGCCTACCTCTTCAGGACAGCCTTACAGTCACACCGTTTCCCAATCCGTCAACAGGCTCTGTTGCAGCAGATGTGAAGAAAACAGGAACAAGTAACATTAATCGTGCACAAGCAGAAAGAGCAAAACGCTATGAAAATCTGGCGCGTTTTCTTACGGCAGAGCCGCACTGGGCATGCTATGTACTGCACATTGGATGCCAGTGGGCCGGCAATGGATGGTTAGCCGACTTCAGTTTTGTCTAGTACGAGATACAAACGAGGTCTCCGAGCGTCATTCCGACTTGCAAATTGTGGTGGCCAGCAGTATTTTTTTTTTACAATTCCCCTAAGGGGAGAGGACGATGGAGTGGATCAGGAATGCCGGCGATGTGTGTACTTTTGGAAAAGTGAACAGGTGGGCACGGAGCGCACAGGCCCACTTTGAAAGTATTATATGACACAGGGAACACAACGGAAGAATTTAATTACGCCAGAACTGATTCAAGCAGAAGCAAACAGGTACCTCGTTATTATATATATCACGTGTTATTGCAGGTGTAACTACAGTCGAAAAGAAGTGTGCAAGTTGAGTCCTTTATCTTTCATATTACTTGAAGTTAATCATACTAGTCCAAGTAAAATGACAACAAATATATTCAGTTAAAATCTCGGAGCCACTGGGACGCGAAGGACATGGGCTATAACATACGGAACTCAGTGGTTGGTGATTCAGACGCCCGTGGCTCCGATCCGCTTTCTATGGCTAATTCCTAAGCAATACTGTTTTACTACTACGCTGGCCAGGTAACTACCATTGCGAATTAAACGTCAGCATGCAACACGCACTTCCCAAACAGCGAGAACATTCGCACAGAATATGGTGCTTCGCCTGTTTTAATCTTAAAATGCGAATAAAACTCGCGCTACTAAAAGACAGCATGTTGTACCGCGTGTTGTTTTCTCAACGACAGCAATCACTTAAACGTGCAGAGTCAATACCCAAATTACTTCAGGTTGATGCTCACAACAGAAAAGTCGATCCGGTTCACGCTATACTGTGCCAAGCTGCCTCATTTGACAAGATGCAAGTTGTACTTACAAATCAATTACCATATCGATTTACGACAGTTGATAATCATCTACCACCTCCTAATTATCCGCGTCACGTCTGACGAGTCGAAGTACAACTGCGTGAAACGTACACTATACAGTCAAAAGGCAAATCGCCCGATCGAGCAAGTTAGCTTTCTGCGTTGGTGTGATCGTGCTCACCTACAGTATTCCCGAAATGAGGGGAACCCAAAGTGCCATTCAAAAAGACAGCTCACCCGGTGCTGAATGCAGGTCGGGATTTCACGTGGTTCGCTAGCTGATAAAATGCCAGCCGCCTATACCAACCCCTACCCTTTTTACCTCCACTGTTCCGGTGTCAAGAACGAGCGGCAGTCTTTTTGTACATTCTTCGCAAAAAAAAAAAAAAAGTTATTTTGGTTTCGCCTTTCCGAGGGTAGGCATGACAGTTTGAGCGGCGGTCTGTAGCCAGAAGTTTGAGTTAAAGATCTCCAGTTCCTTTATTGTGCTGTATTGGAATATCGGGGTTTCGCGATGGGACAGGGAAACCTATGAAATAAAAAATACACGAGCGCTCTCAGACAATAGAGGCAAGCAGGAAAAAATACACTCCTTTCAGCCAATGCAATCACCTCGCACACCAGGAGCACAACCTGAGCGAATAGGGGCGGTCTGCTCGCTGGCTGCAGCGCATTTCATAGGGTAATACCATGAATTAAGTTTTGCTCTCTCTAATTCCTCTATCACCAAGTCAGCGGGCACCGCTTATTTATACACCGATGTGTACAATGAGCGTTGAAGCGTTACATGTAAACTAAGCAGGTATCAAATAGCCTAATACCGCGTCTTTTAATTGTAAAAATAAAGCATCGCAAAATATTGTCATTCCCATCATCAAATATTTTACTGAATGGTGTTTCTGAGTTTTAGCTACATCTTCAATGTGTCTTTAAATTATAGTGCGGTCACAGCCCACGTTTGTTTTAAAACAAAATAACCCTAATACATATTACAATTTACGTGCGTGATTATAAAGCAGATGAGGATATATGAAGAGAACCAAACGGAGAAAATGAGCACAATTGTGCCTAAGAGTGAAAAGGAAAATAAGCAAGTTAAATTAAAGACGCGCCATGCAGTATTTCCTGTTATTCGCGTGTCTGGCCTCAGATTACATAGTAGGATAATTTCAGTTAAACCAAACCCCGTTTAATTACAGGACATTTTTTAAAAATCCGTAAGTTGAACCATTTCGAGAAATGAAGAGTGTAGAGTGAAAATTGTCTAGACGTGTCTTTAAATATATACCCGGTGACTTAAAGGAAGACACATATTATTGTACAGATTCAATGTAATATCACATGGATTACATTTGCATAGAAAGCATTTTAAATTGTGCCAACGAATTTAAATGAATTATCGGTTTTATTAGCAGTCCATATTGTTTGTATTCCATAGGTAATCATTTTATTATTCAAAACGAGACGGTGTTTTCATTTTCCATATATAACGGTAAATTATTTTAGAAATAATGTAGGCCTAAATTTTTATTTTATATGGCGTACTATTAAATTAAATTCCGTTTATAATCACGAATAATAACACTGTACTGAACAATAGCTACTGTAGCCTATGTTTCTTGCTTATTATCTATAGTTTCAAGGAAGAATTTTTTCGGCATCCTTTAAAATCAATTCTGTGAGTAAAACTAGCGTAATGAAACATCCCCCGTCTCTGTTGGTTTAAAACTGCAGCCTGCGTCGGTCACTTCCTGATTTAAGTAAATCCAAATACGTTATTTTGGCGTGTGTTTAAGAAATACAGACATCATAGCAGAACAATTTCGGTTTGGTTTTAAGTACATTTAACCAATGTTTTCATGGCGTTCTCAGTATAACTGTACGTTAAACGCGATATTCAGAATAAGTGTAGGCGACATTAAAAACGGAATAAAAACAGAATAATTTAAGACCTTTCCACCAGTCGCCTCCGCCTTATCACACTCCTTGAATAACGTCCCCAACGATATTTTCTATAAAACGACTACAGATTTCCAGCATCTACTTTGTGTCCTGAGTGACAGATGTCAGATTTACTCCAGATAACGATACAGAGGAAAACTTCTACCTTCCTGTTAAAAAACATATACGTGCACCCCCGTGATATCACGTATACCGCTTCAGCGTAATAAGCATTTTTGGTAATTACAGATCACGCACATGAAGGATTTCTGCAATATCTAACACAAATGACGGAATCAGAGCATTACAGTGAAATTTAGTCAAAAGACTAATGAGAATTTAAAAAGTATAAAATATGTCCAAAACTACATTTTTGCGGATGTACTCCGCAAACTGCGAAGTACATATTTCGCTCAGACGCACACGCGTAAGTAAAATTATGTTATATCTAAAGTGACGTGCATTGGTGTCGTTGATATTCGTTTTAATTTCAGGTAATTATATCATATTTTAAAAGACCAAACAAAGGGGATGAATCAGATGCGTAATGGTATGCTAGAAAAGAGGAACAAAGTTTCATAAAAGCAGACGATTTTTTCCCTGATTATGTTAATAATTAAGGCGCGAGGGGCGTGCGGGGGGGGCTCTTTCTACGTTACTTCACATGATAGTCATGTTTCAAGTAATTTTTCTATCTAAAAAGAATGAGGTATTTTAAAACGTTGTATTTAAGCCCCTTTTCTGTTCTGAGAGGCTTCATATTCATATTTTGCTTCATATTTCACCTCCTCACACACACACACACACACACTCCTGATGGGGCTGCTTTAAAAGGAGATTGGGACTGAGGGCTGGACACAGCAGGGTTGCTGTGGATCACAGTTTAGCAACCTCCCCCTAACTTCCAGCTCCTTAATTAACAAGCTGGTGCAGGACCAGTCGCCGTGTATCTCTATCCCTGGGCTGCACGCAGACTCTCTTTGCTCAGGTGGTGCAGCTCCTTGCCTCAGAGGAGGCATCTCCAAAGCTTTCTGAGTGGTTTCTCCATCTTCCTCTCTCACCACCAGCCGGTAAACAGCTGTTAATGCGGCTCTTAGAATAATAGGACAGGAAACTCTGGGTAAAACAAGTCCTTTCATAATTGATGAGCATTTTTAATCCATCACTTAATCACTCTTGTTTGCACGTAGAGGGGCCGGTGGAGATCTGCTCCACAGCACCCCCTCCATGACTCAGATGGTGGTTCTGACCCGGTTACGGTTTTTGGCTTAAGCTTATACATTTCCTCTTACCCGTTGCTCTGAAACTTTATAGATCTAACATGAGGGGATGAGCAGACTTCCAAGGTCCAACAGAAAGCCCTCTACTGGGATTCAGAAACCTGCAATCTCTGCCATCCTTTCCCTGGATGCTGAGTTTGCCACTGACAGCTTATCACCTTCCTCTATACACCATGGTCAGACCAAGAGGGTATGACAGCTTTTCCACGTATGAGGGGGCACTGGGAACATCACTTCATTTTCACCAGGTTCAGGCATCATTTTCACTCACAGATAACACTCGTTCTGTTCATGTCGTAATGCTTGCCATGTTAATTACAAGACAGAATAAAATATTAAGCGAGAAAGTGAAGAAAAATGATTACAAATGGAGAACAGGTCAGAATTAAAGAGGAAAGTGATTTAAACATTTATGATTAAGAAGAGCTGATCTGCAGTGGATGCAAAGCGAAAAAGGACACGGGCTGTTAGAGAGACATGAATTAATGAAATGGGATGCATTAAAGGAGGCGATTGGTGGACTGTGGGGAAGTTAAAGGGGTTGTGTTAAAGCGACTGATTGGTAGACTGCAGAGAAGTTAAAGGAGATGAATTAAAGCGAGCGATTGGTGGACTGCAGAGAGGTTAAGGGGGTGCATTAGCATATAAAGAAAAAGCCATTGGCCTATTGAAACAGAAGTGCTACAGAGATACAGTAATGGGAGTATTGTTGATGCTGAAAATATATACAGGACTGTTTTACTGTTGGACTGACTTCTGGAGAAAAATCAGGATGGTGAGGGAATAAGAGGTTGAGTTCAGTTCTGTGCTGGTCCAACTCAAGTTCTCTGCAAGGGCAGCCAAGGACTGGCTGATCGAGGAGTTTGATGATAACTGGGTTAACAGTTGAACTTCTGCAACCGAAGGCGTCTGGCACACAAACAAAAACAAGAGTGCTGTGAGTGGCACAGAGGAGAGCCTTCTGCAGCCTGAGACACTCTCCTTTTACTGAAACGGCCTAATGATGTCAACACAACCTCCCATGGCCCCTCGTCACTCTCCGCTCTGTGTGCTTGACGTCATGTGACGGATTGGTCCTCCAGGAGGGGCGAAAATGGCCTGCCGGCCCTGTTGGGGGTTCAAAGGTCAGGTCTCATGGAGCTGGCCTGGTATCAAACGGCTGGGCACCGCACAGGGCAAGCAGAAAGAGCTTTCCAAGATGAATCCCAAACCAGTAAAACCAGTTGAAAAAAAAACTTAACTCCATCTGTCACCAAAGTGTAGATCACAGGGATGTGTAACAGTTGCACATGATTCTGAAGGACCTCGACCCCAACAGGCACTTTGTGTGGCGTAGCTGCAGGGGAGGGGGGGGGGCTGTAATGTCTCCTCAGGAAGGTCCATTACAGATACATCCTTTGTTTCTCAGACATTAATCTCCAAAATGAGCAGTGAAATTCAAAGCTGCTGCTGTTAATGTCATAGAGCAGTGGAGCCCAGGGGAGGTCCCCTTTGGACAGAGATAGCGGGATCGGCCCCCCTACCCCCCCACCGCATCCCTCTCTCTGGGCCAGATAGAAATCCGGGTTTCAGTGTCACAATACGAGTCATCTGCTGCCGCCCAGACAAGCATTAATTGTGTAATCTGATGATCCGCCGCTGTAATCCCCTGGAAACATACAGCGGGAATATAGGGAGTTACCGACAAAAGAGCTAAATAACAAACAGGGAAAAACAAACAAGGACAGCACCCCCCAGATCTCTCCCCCCACACCCCCACTGTTGGATGTGACAATGTTCCGAAGGTCATTTTTTTGTTATGTTAAAATGCCATCCCAAAGCAAATAACCATGCTCTCACAGCCAAACAGGAAGTACCTGTGAACTTCCTGTGATGTCATGCGCATGAGATTGTTTTCAGGTTGCATTACATTTCATGACTCACTTGTGGCTTTAGAAATCATTTCAATTAGCATAATGGCATAATACGAAATAATATCAAAGGAGTATAACTCCATCAAATGAAAGGTTTCCTGTAGATTTCTAATGTACCAGATGGAATGAGGGATGAAATCGCTTCATTTCACTTCCCTCCCGGACCTACTAGTCTGTGGATTGTTCCAGAAATGGACAGGCTTTTCCAAGGGCGATTCATAGAAGGCCGGAAATCACTTGAGCCGGCGATATTAATGATGCCACCAACTACGTTTAATCCTCACGGCAGTTATTTAAAAACAAGCATGTTGTTATTGGAGATCATGCTAGAATGTGCGGGCTTTAATCTGTGATTAATGTAACCTGACTGTGTTTTCCAGTGCTGCACGAGTCACAGAAAAACAACAACAGGCAGGCAAAAGCAATTGTTTACAAAACGTAATCCCTGGTGCCAAAAGCAAACAGCGACAGAACTAAAACAGGTCTGGCTTTTATAGCAAACAAAGATGCCCTCTGATGATGCCAGCTGGGATTTGGACCCTCTGCAGGAAAAGCCGCCCTTCACGGGGAAACAGACTAAACACAAACAAACAAGTGTCCCCCCCCCTCATCATAAGTGCCCTTCGAATGAACTGATACCTTTCCAGCAATATTCTCGCCAACAACAACGAGTAAATATGGTTCAAAGAAAAGAGAACAACTGTGCTGTGGTTGTTTTAATTACAAAATAATGTTCGAAACGAACTGTGTAGTATATTTATTTAGAGGGAAATCAGTCGTAAGTATAATATTGCTTATTGTTGTCTCCTGTCTGTGTTGTCTGTTAAATAGCATTTGAAAACGTATATCTCTGTAAAGCAATTCTGTAAGGTGAATGAAACCATTCAGAGTTATTTCAGAGTAGATAAACCAATTAACAAGCAAAAGACCCTGAACTGTTATGATTATGAAAGCGTGGCATGTTTCACATCTGCTGGAAATAAGCACATATTTCTCGTTCTTGGGGAAATTAATTGAATGGAGGCTTTAAAGGAAAGCCATCCTGATCATGTGACAGAGGTGCAGGCAGCGGTGATCCAGCAACTGGCAAAATGCACCTGAGCGTGCTTTAAGGACACACCACTACAGTGCAAGATTGTGTATTTAAATAAAGAATGCCAGTCTATCGACAGTCAGCACGATGACATGGAACGCGCTGAACAAGATGAATAACATCTAATAGTCACACGCTTACATTGGGTTACGCACAACGTCATCGGTCATGGAATAAAACATGACAAGCGCACCGGCAGTTCCTGCCCTCCCCACCAGGGGCAGTGTCCTGACTGGGCTCCCAACTCGCGCCTGCCTGAGTATTGTGGCAAAACAGAAGAGAGCAGGAAGGTGGTATCGGGCGGTGGAGGAGTGGGGGGGGGGACTCATTAATCACTGGGGTGCGTTAGCATGTAGTTGTGGGATAGCAGGGTAAAACATGGTGGGAGGTGAGCAAACGAGGAGCCCGTGAGTTTGTTTTCTAGAATCTGGGGGGATGGGGGGGGTGGGTTCACAAGGAGCCACAAAATGTGCTGCTATTGGACACCTGCCCTGTGTGGGCCAGCAGGTGTAGAAAGTGAGACGACAATGGAAAGGGCAACGACAGGCTACCGGAAATGTGATTCGGCTGGGTGTGAGGGACCGTTCTGAAGGTGTGGCCAGATAAGCTTTCAGGCAGTCAGGATAACGATATGTATGCAGGTCATGTGACTGCACAGCTCTATAGGGACATAAGTATTACAGGTCACAGCACTGCACACCTCTATACAGACACAGGTACTACAGGTCACGACACTGCAAACCTCTCTTTATATACAGGTACCACAGGTCATGTGACTACAAATCTCTATAGAGACACAGGTAGTACAGATCACATGACTGCATACCTTTATAGAGACATAAGTACTACAGGTCACTTTACTGCACACCTCTACACATATACAGGTACCACAGGTTATGTGACTACAAACCTCTGTAGAGACAAAGCTATTGCCTTTATAGAGACATAAACAGTACAGGTCATAGCACTGCATACCTCTATACAGACACAGGTGCTACAGGTCACGTGACTGCATGTCTCTATAGACACAAGTATTGCAGATTTTTCAAGAACACGCACTGCGTGCCTTGGCTGCTGCAGAATGGAAGCATGCAGCTTTGTTTCCTCCCCAAATTGCAGGACATGACAAACTGCAGCTGTGAAGCAGACAGATGTTTTCCCAAAACACAGCCGCTCCAAATCCCTGCTCTGTAACTTGGATTATGGGGCTGAATGGCGTCATGTGAAAAATACACGAACAGAAACACATATGAGTGGCATCGGCAGGGCCCAGATGTCACAGCGCAACTGGCCGGGGAGTGAAGCTTCTGGAACACAGGAATACAGCACGTGTTAAACACGTCACTTCACTATCATTAAATTAAGGTAGATACAGATTGTACAACATTGATCTGGCCATTAGTGTTACTTACTGCTTCCTGGAAAACCTTAAATGCACGAACAGGGCTTATTTTACATAGTCAGACTCTGGGATTGGACAGGGCAGGGCACCTCTGACCACTCAAGCTCTCCATGCAGCTAAGATCCAAACCGTAGCTTAGAACTGAAAACAGATCAGAACTTTAGCTTAATGAGAATCTTAGATAATTCAGAATGCTGGATATCTTAGAAACTGGGCCAGTTCAGAATTGATGGGGAGCCCTAGGCATGCTCCCCCCCCAATGTGGAGCCTTAGGCATCCCCCCAACCCCCCCCAGACAGAGAAGATGGCCCCATAAGTGGCCATCTACGTCATCTAATGGGTTTACTGGCACTATCACAGGTGATAGACGTACCACAACCTTGGCTTGTGCAAAATCTTGGACAGTTCAGAACCTTGGATGTTTCATGCTTTTATATCGGTTTTAGATCCCAGGACAGAAGCAGAGATATTTCAGGACCTTGGACAGGGTATTCAGGCAGCCCATGTGCAGTCTGCTCATGTGATTCATGCTCCTTTCACATTTGATGATGACTGTTCTGCTTTAACACCTGCTTGGGTTCCTGGGATCTGAATGTCTTCAGCTACAGTCACCCTGTCTTTGCATTCCTGCATAATTGAACTTATTATACTTAAAATACTGCGATATCACACTTGGCTTTGTTTACCCCTATGGCAGAAATGCATTCCGTGGAGTGGTGTGTTTGTGGCAAACTCCAGCTGAACAGCTCACCGTTGTTGCAATGTGGCGTGTTTTTGGAGACATGGAGGGTCTTAAAAGCTCCCGATGAATGGTGACATGCTCACCGTGAGTTGCGGGGGGGTCAGGAGTAGCCTGGGGAGCTGTGTGAGGCTCCCAGAGCCGTAGCTGAAACACGGTCATGTTAATTATTTATACACTCCTTCATTGTGGGAGGCTGCGGACATGGCGGCGTTTACTCTGTCCCACGGCACCTGCTGATCTCATGCTGAACAGTTCGTTTTAAATATGGCCTCCGAATCGCCCCCTGGAATCGTGTCTCCCCCTCTGCATGTGTGCCTTTCAGGGGCTCCGTGTCCGAGCACTCGGGGGACGGGAAGCCGAAACGAGCCTCGACACTGACGACGGGCGGCGCCGGAACCTCGTGGGTGACGAGTCACTCTACACCGCTCCTCCAGCTCCGGCACAGTCCCCCACACCTCCTTTACATCCTCACAGCTCTCAGGGGAGGTGGGAAATGATTAAGGAAAACAATTTCAAATACCTTTCTAGTCATTCCCCATGGCTTCGCAGAGAAATGGGCAGCATCAGATTTGGACAGATGGATGTGCACGGTGGGGGTGGGGGGGTGACCTGGAGAATCATAGTGGGGCTGTGTCCGCAGAGTGAGGTTCTGGCTGTCCCCCCCCCCTTCACAGCACACTGTGAACTACGAGGGACCGTGTCAAACACTCTCCTCCGGCAGAGACCCCCCCCCCAACCTGTTCCCCGAAAGCCGTGCCCTATTTTGCTCCACCGAGCCCCAGGACCGGAACCTAACACAGTTTAAAAAGCTACCAGGCGGCGCTGAAGCCAGACCCGGCCGCTCCTCTGCTCCACGGCGATCTCAGCTCCTGCCCCCACCCTCCTGGATCCACATGTGACCCATCGCACAGAGCTGGTGGTTCTGGAGCCGCCCCGCATTCATCCCCACAGCCGTATCATCACCGGGTGGGGGCGGGGGGGGGGGGGGGGGCATTCCTGCATGTGGCC
>JAODLC010000123.1:22196760-22212031 GCA_026781145.1 Hippopotamyrus pictus | reverse complement strand
ATTATTTAAGTGTTCTTGTAAGCCATCTAAGATATTAATGTAGCAAAGCTACTTATGAATATTTAAGAACATAAAAGGGAGACAGACACAAGGCCACACTGACCGCAATCCTGTTGGGGGGGCATCCTTAACGGATTTTATGCCCGGTAAAACAATCGGCATGTTTATGGCACGGGGGGAGAAGGGAGGAGAATGGTCTCCCGGCTGCCCTTTTAAAAGCCGGTCCTAACGGCTGCGTCTCTGTGTAAATAAGGCCAACCACGATATCCGGCATGTGCAGCATTAACAGCCCGTAGAACGGCAGCCCTGAGCAGCAAAACCACAAGGAAAAACAAGCAAAAAAAATGTATCAACCCCCCCCCCCCCCAAAAAAAAAAAAAAATGTACTTGTGCTGATTTGTGTTGACGGCAGCCTCTCTGAGTCTTATTTTTACTGCTGGGTGGAACGTGAGAAATTACCATATCTCCTATCAGGATTCATTAGAAGTCGGCAGTGTGCAGATGATTCCAGAACAAGGCCTAGGGTGTTACGTGGCCTGTTGGTGTGCGGCAAGGCGTTAACAAAGGAGGCACGGAAATGGACAGAATGGCATGAGTTTGAAGTTTGGATTAGATTTTATCATGATCAAATTTCCATCAGAGCAAAAATATTTGGTCATAAAATCCTACAAACAAACGGGTATCAGGGCCGCATCAGTGAAAATGATACTTACTGTCGCTCCAGTGTCGCCTCTCTGCCGTCAGGCCCCAAAATTCTATCATTTATTATGGTTCTATGAGGACAGAATGTGATATATACCAAAATGCTGTTAAAACCCTAAAAACATTACAGAAACTCAGATGTTACTGTCTGCTGTTCTCTAGTGTGACTGCATGGGGCTTGGACAAAGTTCATAGCTTCTATTAAGGTTCAGGATAAGTTTAGGCTTGGGGATAGGTTAGCAGCTACCGTGGGTTTGAGGGTAGTGTTAGGGTGAATGCTGGTATAAGTAGGGTTTAGGGCAGGGGTGTCAAACCGCACTCCTGGGGGTCCGCAGCCCTGTGTAGCTTAGTTCTTTCCCTGTTCCACCACAAATGATTCAGCTCAACATCTATGTGGTAATTAGCACAAGAAGTCAAATCAGGTGTGTTAAACGAGGGGAAACCCAAAAATGTGCAGGGCTCTGGCCTTCCAGGACTGGAGTCTGACACCTGTGGTTTAGAGGATCAGGGTTAGGGAGAGTTAGGGATGTAATTAGAGTAAGAGATTATGGTTTGGGCTGTTAATTGGGCTTGAGTTAGCGTTATGCATGTTACTAGCGTGAGAGCTAAGGTTAAAATTAGGGTTAGGGCTGGAGTTAATAATATTGCAGCTAGGATTAGGGATGTTATTAGGGTTAGAAATAAGTTTAAGTAATTGTACATTTGTATTTATTTATTTATTAGATGCTTTTATCCAAAGCGGCTTATAATTGAGAAAGCATGGTCAGTCAGAGTAATTGGGGTTAAGGGCCTCATTCAGGAGCCTGACAGGGACATTACTGTGCCGACCACGGGACGTGAACTGGGGCATCCCAATCAACAGAGTCCGGCTGAAAAGAGCCACACACTGATATGCCTGGCATTAGCGTAAGAGTGACAGGCCTGTATTAGCCTTAAATCTATGGCTATGGTTAGGGTTCAGATTGCTACAGGGTTCATAATAGAGTCAGCATTAGTGTCGTTATTAAGGTGGCCATATACTTCAGACGAAATCAGTGTTGCTTTAGCAATATGACATCATGTGAGTGCAGGGTACCCGAGGCGAATTATTTCATTTGTTCTGATCCCACCCACTCCCCCCGATTGGCTGACATAAATGTGACGCTGTGGGGTTGGTCCGCAGGACTAATTAAGCAGTTACCAGCATGCTTTGCTTCGCACCGCACTTTAAATAGTGTAAATTACTATGGGTTTTTACGCATTTATCATGTAAACAGTAAATCTCATAATCGTTTGCTGTGGAATGTGTGAGTCTCTTTAGCATGTAACGGGGAGTGTTGTGTGGGTAGTTGGCCGTCATCTCCTTTTTTAAAATGACTCACGCACTGAACACAATACGTTTATTTGCCCTCAGTATGTGGGTCTGCTGTATAAAAACACTCTGTGCCCTCTGGGGTTGTGGTGTGATATTGAACAAACAAGATGGCAGCATCAGTTTAAGTACACAGACAGATTGTTCTCACCGACGCGTTCGATGTCATTTTGTCTGGATTTCATTTGAGGTATACAGCCACCTTTACGGTTGGAGCTAAGGTTAGAGTCGCCTACACACCACAGGGCGCAAACACTCACACAACTACAGGGCCCATTTAGCCTCACCAATCAACCTATCCTGCACATTTTTGGACCGTGGGAACAGGGAGAGCGTGCAAACTCCACATAGAAAGGACCTGGGACCAAACCCAGGACCTTCTTGCTGTGAGGCAGCAGTGCTAACCACTGCGCCACCGCGTTGCCCAACAGCACGTCCTCAGTTTCAAATTCCCTCGTCATCTCGCGTTCGGTCAAAAACCAAAAACTGACGTCCGACATCGACGTGAATACGCAGTGATATCTGACGTCAAACTGACGCCATGAAATCAAATGTAATATTACACCAGTTTTTCTGTTAAAGTACTGTGAAGTACTCCTAAAGTAGCGATTAATATTCCACATCAGCCGGTTTAAATCGTCATGCGTTCACATCGATTTTTAACCGATTTACGATTCATTGTTACATGGCTAATTACGAATTACACCTTTCTTCCCCTGCAGCTGCCTGTCCTCCACCTAGGTCACATCCATACTCCACCTAGGTCATATCCATACTCCATCTAGGGTACATCCATACTCCATCTAGGGTACATCCATATTCCACCTAGGGTACATCCATACTCCACCTAGGGTACATCCATACTCCACCTAGGTCACATCCATACTCCATCTAGGGTACATCCATACTCCACCTAGGGTACATCCATACTCCACCTAGGTCACATCCATACTCCACCTAGGTCATATCCATACTCCATCTAGGGTACATCCATACTCCATCTAGGGTACATCCATATTCCACCTAGGGTACATCCATACTCCACCTAGGGTACATCCATACTCCACCTAGGTCACATCCATACTCCATCTAGGGTACATCCATACTCCACCTAGGGTACATCCATACTCCACCTAGGTCACATCCATACTCCACCTTGGTCACATCCATACTCCACCTAGGTCACATCCATACTCCACCTAGGTCACATCCATACTCCATTTAAGGCACATCCACTAAAGGTTGCTCCATCCCTGGGTGTCAGGAGCCCATGTAGAGCAGATGAGCACTCTTGTCATAACCAACATATCATTATGTTAATATCATTGATATACGAAAGTTTTACCCGCTGCTGGTCACGTGTTAAATCTTCAGATCTGAAACAGTAATTAAAAAAAAGCCACAATCATTCTGAAGCTCCAAACCAGCGAATAACTCCAAATGACAAGGCAGTTTAATTATATGATCGAAGATAGAAGCAGAAACTAAAAAGCAGAAATGTAAAAGTAAAATAAATCACCTTTTGGTGCAGTTTGGAGAGGGGTGGGTGGTGCTGAAGTGAAAAAAGGACATTTTTAAGATCCTTGTACAGAATTTTCAATTTTCAGGCAAATATTGCCAAGCACGGATTTGTTTTATTATTCCCAGTATATTCAAAGTTATAAACTTAAATCATAAAGACTTAAGACCCCTCCCCAACAACCCCCCATGGTAATTAACCCTTTAGCAAAATTGCACCTCCCCAACCCTGGGGCACCCCATCTCCCCCCCTAATGGCTTGATGAATTTTTAAGCACAGACGAGAAAGATAATGCAGCAGTAATCCATTAGTAAGGTCACCCCCTCTCTGTGGCTCCGCACAGGCAGGGCAGGAGATGCTGAGAGAGGCAGAGACACACCGGAACCGGCTATGGTACAGAAGCCTCTCTGCCAGCAGGAAGGCTGACACGGCCCACAGCCAATGGGCTGCCCTCTGGGGGGATGAGGGCGGGTCCTGGGTGTCGGGTTACTTCTTAATGCCATAAAAGGATATGGGCGGTGACAATGTCAAAGGCAGGGCAGTACGTGGTAGAAGTCAGAGCATTACAGCTATTTAATGTTACTTAGGGGACCAATTCTGATTGGTAGATTTGCATGTGCCTCTAAGAATTTATGCTTTGTGTTACACAAAACCAGCACTTAATTTCAATTGCAAGAACACAACTAATGCAATCTTCACCTGAAGACGTACACATGCATTTCTAAATTCCAGGAGTGACATTTTAAATCAATTTAAGCTTAAATGAGGTACCTGAAGTACATCAAAAGTGACGGCCTTTGTTCATTTGGTATCTGCCATTGTTGAAGCATTCAGAAGTTTGAGAACCAATTTTAATTAAACTGAAATTATACGAATGGTTCAGCCATGCAATTCAACCCGTCAGAATTTAAGAAGGTGGCGTCCTAATTGAGGACAGCTCCAGACAGTGTGTAATCCAGTTAGCTGCTCGATATTATTTTGTTTCATTCTTTTTACCATCTTAGAGGAATAATTTGCCTACTTAACTAGGTCAGCACTAATGCAAATGCCTAACCCAGTGATCTCCACATGGGGACATCAATTAAAACAGCCGTGGTCTGCTTGGTAGAGCTGGGGAGGAGCATCTGAGCAGCGATGGGCGGGTCTTCATTGGGAGACCACTCCCACTTCTCCCCATATCAGTGGGCTGCTTCTGCAAGCAGACATCAAAGAGGGAAAATCAACTGTGGAACTTTGGAAGACGGTGATTCACACAAGAGTCAGGCTCACTCCAAAAAACATTTAAGGATGCCTCCCTACAGGCGTGAATACTTTAATAGCAGTAACATCGTCCATCAATTTTCTGTAACTGCTTGTCATTTTCAGGATTGGTGGTGGTGAGGGGGGGGGGGGGGACCAGGCCTATCCTGGAGGCTATGGGTCCTAGGATGGGGCACCAACCCATTTGCAAGGTACACTCACACAAGTGCACCTACAGACAATTTGGTAACTCCAAGTAGCATGTTTGTGGACTGTGGGGGGAGTCCGCAGTACCTGGAGGAGACCCCACGATGACACGGGGAGGACATGCAAACTCCACACACGGGGAGCCATGGCAGAGACTCGAAACCCTGTCCCAGAAGTGTGAGGCAACAGTGCTAACCACTGCACCACCAAGCCGCCCCCTAGTGGTAACTGGAATTAAAAAAAAAAAAAAACATTATTAAAACGATAGAGCATAAACAGCATATTTGAGAAGTTTTTCTTCATAGATTGGTCATGACAGCAGGGGGTAATAAAAGAGAGGGGACCGGGGAGCCTTTGTGAGTCGCGACGCTGGCCAGCCGGGGCCACATCCGCGCCCGCAGCCCAGACCGGGGGCCGGCTCTTCGTCTTCCCGCCGTGCGTCGGACGCGCTCCCCAAGCAGAGCGCTCAAAATGACGGCCGGCAGCTACGGCAGCATCTGTAAACTCTGTCTCCGCATATAACCCAAAGCAGGGGCTGATGTATGTCTGTTTTGCCCCGCCTCTAGGGTGAGGGGCAGCGGGATGGGTGTTGGGGGGGGAGGGGGGGTCCGCATGCTTATTCACACAACACACCCTAAGGGTGGGTGAGATTCAGTACCGAGACAGAGCACTCGCAGACTCCATTTCACGCCTCTTACGGAACACGTCCTCACCTGCACACCTCGGGGTCAGTCCAGATCTCAACAGCTTCTCGTACATCAACAAGGAGGATACAGCATGTAGACCAGTCAACACATGGCACAGGCCAGGATGCTTCTTCCGGTAAAAACATGGTACTTACTGTCTTACCCTCATAAATCTGCAGTGCACTAAACAGAGAAGGTGCTGAATGACCCGGTCAGACCCGGAGGCTATGGGGGACCACACAGTTTCTCGGCACTTCTGGAAAAACACAAACCGCCTCAACAGGCCGAGCAATCAGACCAAAGGCTAGAACTTTACACAACAAAGTGTTTTCCTTTTAAATAAGCCGCATGATTAAAACGATCTAAATTTCTCTATTACCTTATTGCAGATTTGATCTTTATAGGTTATTGCAAGCCAGAATAAAACAGCTATGAAAATTCATATTAAACAGAGAATAGGTTTGATTTGTTGAGTGACTTTGCTAAATGATGAAAACATGACGCTATGGCCAATTCTTTTGTTTATGCACCATTTCTGGAGTGACTAATTATGTGTTGTGAATTAGCCAAATGTCTCTTAAATATTCAGGCAGATACTCAATACAGAATAAATCTTAATGCTGCTAATTGACCATGTTGTGTAATAAAGGAACTATGCACTGAGCACACGACAGGATTATTATTTCATGTGCATTTTTAGGATAAAATATGCTTTAGGCCCTGTCAGAATGAACTTACTAGGATCAACGGTACATCTTTATCCATTTGATTTTATTCGAAACGTAAATAAATTTTGCATGTAGATTGGCAAAAAAAAAATCCATGACTATATTTACGATTGTCATCTTACATATTAAAAGCTGATTAAGCCTTGTTCATACTGAATAATCCATACGAATAATCCATACTGAATAATCCATACTCCCTATGACTGTACCTGTAACTGTATTGAGATCCCGGGGCTTCTGTATGAAATGTTCTGAATGGGAACAAGCAGGCTGTTCTTTTATTAGTATTAATAATGCCCTCCTAGGCAATGAACCGCTAATTAAAATGGATATGGTTTATCAGCGTACAGACTCCGAACCAACTGGTAGGAAAAGCAGGCTGAGCTGTTCTACAGCCTGGAACTTATTTCAGTTACTGGGACATATAAATGACAATGAAAGAAAAAAGAAAAAATAAGCACATGCAGTCAATTTATACAAATTTTCCGCTATTATGTTTTTAAATATCTAAATGTGATAAACAGTGGCTGTTACATTTTATTATTATTAGGAACCTTACTGCTAACTGACAGTTATCACTTTGAAAAGATGAAGAATATTTCTAGTCTGTCAGTGGTCCTCAACCTCATGGTCATGTCACAGGTGTCGATCTCACTTTCTGGTGCTTCACCCTGCCTGGTGAAGCCCTGCTTCACCCGGCTAATTCTCGCCCTTGACCCCAAGACACCTTTTCAACAAACTCCTCTCCACTTTAAAATGTGCCGGTATGTTTTTTATCACTCCCACCGTCTCACACCCGAACCCACCGCCTTAGTTACTTGGGCAATCGGGACATAATTGGGTGGGATGCTCTGAACACGCTGCCGGCCATCAGCGGGACGTCCTGCTCCCAGCCGAGAGGACCCAAGGGATCATCCATCTCAGCACCCCAATCGATCGCCCGCAATTACAAACAAATCGAAATGTGATTTATCTCCCCGGGAATCATTTCAATATCAAGAGATGTGGGCTTACTGGAGGCCCTATCAATAACCCCGCCCCCCCCAACCCCCACGTACATACACACACCCCCCCTCGTACGAGTCCATTCCCTACAGAGGCAATCACTCTAAGAAATGTCAATACAACCAGCGATGCACAAAAAAGACCAAGTGATTGAGATATTTTGATTTTTTCATTCCTCTTTTTCTTTTTTTCGCAGTTAATTAAGTCAGCAAGAAGCTGTCAAGGATCATTTTCAAAGCGCAAAACCGCGTGCTTGACATTTGATGATGTCGTGCTCCGTGCTGATTGAAATTGATTTTGGAGGCTGGTAACAGGGCCGGCTGACAGCTTGCTACCCATAAACCCAAGGACAAGGGCCCTGTCGGTACGGCAACTCATATCCCTCCGAGTGATGGCCAGCGTCACGCGAGGGGGTGGCCGGGGGGGTCTGCGGGGTCACAAAACTGGAACGCACTCACAATAAATCACCTGAAACGCGAGGCGGTGGCTCCTCTGGACGGCGTGGGTACGAGTGAGGCCGCCGGTTTGCTGTGCGGTTAGTGCAATTACAATTTCAAGGTGGGGGGGGATATTAATTTGGAAGGGAGACAATAATGAAATGCCACTCAGATAAAGGAACGGGATGCCTAAGGCCATATCAATCGCGGAACAATAACTGGCAAGCGGGTAGGGTCTGCCAGCATAGCCCACGGTGGCCTGTCTGAGGCAGCCTCTCCCCTCCGTACCCCTGTTAGCTCTCTGTCAGATTCACTCCTCCTTTCCAGCCTTAACTGGATGGTACGTAACCCACTGATGCCTCTAGTGGAGGGGGCTGGGAAAACACCAGGCTGAGAGTTAGGCTAGGGGTGGGGGGTGGGGGAACAGGACTGTCTTTGTTTGCCTTTTAATGGCCAATGTATCTAACACACATTTGATGGCATTTTATCTGGGACACGCGTGTTTGCTAATTTCGATCTGTGGCATCGTCCTTTTTTGTAACGTTCAAACCCTCTCTAGCTAATGTGATTCCGCTGCTTGGGGCTAAAGAAAACGATAATTTAAATAGTAAATTGAAGAACGGCTTCATTATTTTTATTTTTATTTTTAATCACTAATCATGTATGCTGTACACTATGATGCTGACTGTGACCTTGTTCCAGATAAAAATGAACATTAACCTTCCTCACTAAACCATAATCAAAATTACTGGTCAAAATCGCTATTTCTTGGGCGAAAAACACACACCCCGATTACGGATTTACGAAGTCACTGAACTCAGGAGTGTAGATTTAGATAGAGCCGATAGGGACATGTCCGTACCGATATTGTGGGAGTAACGTGTGCGTTTTGGGGGGGGCGGGGGCTTTGGCGCTGATGTCCCTACCAATGCTGAAACCAAACCGATGCTCTTGCCAGAAATATTTATTGCAAAAGCTGTCATTCCATAGGAAAAAAATAAAAAATTTCACTAATAAATTTATTTCACTAAATTTATTCACTAATAAACTGGTCATCTTAATACATCATTTATTTAACGTTAATTATACTGTTATTCTGCCTTACAAACCAGACTGTCATTTCAATGCTTTAAGGACTTTTTAATTGCATAGAGCTCTTTACAGAAACTATTAAGTCAAGAAGGTCATTTCTATTCAGTCTGGCAGTGTAACGAACTGATGACTGTGTGCTTGTTATCAGTGGGATATCTTTCGGTCACCTGAGTAGGAAAACACACCAGATTAATAAGTGCCATTAAAATGTTGATAAACAAAAACAGCAATAAGTACACGTTCATAATATATGTCTTTTAGGGAGGGGTTTGAGTGTAATGGACGGTCCGTTTTGCCGTCTGTGGCATAGAGCACTATCTAAGTAAGACGCAGCACCAGGCATCGATCAGAACGCTCCTCACTCGGACGGGGAGGTGGGGGGGGCAACACTCTCACAACATCAGGCCTATTAACCCCCAGCCCCACGTCCTTTTCGACATCACCGCTGCAGTAATTAGGGAGTCGATCCAAAGAGCGTGTATCACTTACCCGGCGCTGTCAGTCAGCGGCACCTCTGACAGATTCGTTAGGCCTGTGCCCCGGAGCGCGGCGTGCAACTGCCTCATCAACCATTTCTAAAAGGGCCTCACCAATTGGGGGGGGGGCTTGAGAAGCTACTCCCAGTGACAATTAGCTTTAGCTCAGTGGCTGGAAACGCCGACCGCCCCGCAAGAAATGATAGGTCAGCCGTGCTGGCCCCTAACTTACTTAAGCACCACTCTCACGGGTGAGTTTAAGATTCAACAGCGGCAGGTTTTGCCTCTAACTAGTGACTAAATAACTCTCCTGACTAGGACTGGACCTGTGTACCAATCCCACCCCCCCCGCCAAAAGATGAGTGCTCTCTCTCTTCCCAACTCAAACTCAGACAGACAGATAAACCATCAAAACTCTCCCTTAATCAGAGATGGGCCTGCCCATTATTTTTCTCTGAATCATTCCAATCTCTACCTCACAAACATCACAGCTGAACACAACCCTGATACCACGTAAGCCTGTACCGGCATCCTGGGGATGGGATCACCGTGGAAACACTGTCGTGGACCATCTATCTGATCACGTCATCAAGAGGGCCCAGAGAAAGCAGTAACACAAATTAATCAAATTACGCAGAGCTATACAAAATACAAATGAGGGAGGGTGAGGAAGGAATTTGGGTGGGGGTGGGTCAACAGGCTGGAAATTAAACCTGGAATCGAACATCTTGATGCTTCAGAGCCTTTGGGCCGGTGCAGAAACACCCAGATAGAAAGGTGCTGGGCATCCAGAAAGCCCCTCTTGATGCTGTTATAATTATTCTCCGCCTTTTAGTTGATTAACTTGTAATTGTCCCTGTGAATGTTAACAGTCCCATTCTGATCATTACAGTTATTGCCTGCCATAATTACCGGTAATGTTCTCTTCAAGACATGGCCGTGATAATTGCCTGTAGGAAAGCCTCCGTTTCGAAGGTGCAATGGCACGGTGCAACACAAAGGGACGGTGGCGAGTCGTCGGGCTGGAGGAGGGCAGATGGTAAGCAATGCTCATGTGGAGAATCAGCGGTTTCTCACGGCAAGTCCTTAACGAGTCCTTAAGAGGCTGGTGTCTATGACAGACTGAGGTTAAAGGCATGGTATGGTCACACACCTTCGGCCTGGATGCAAACGATTACGCTCTTATAAGAGGAGAGTCAAAATTGGACGCCAGGACTCTTCAGAATCGCTGACACTCACATTTTTAGCATCAGACAGCTACTGGCACTCAGATACAACACGGATGGGAAAAGAGTGTAACCAGAAATGACTAACTTTCACCGTAATGAGCTCATTTTACTGATAAATAATCCAGGAAATCACACTTACATGGCAACATATGTTAGGTAATTTTTAAAACGCAGTATAATCTGACATGTCTACTGACTAATTTCTGCACTTTCACACTTGCCAAACTCCCATATCCACAAGAATGGATTTTTATTTTTTCTTTTGTTATTGGATATGTGTACACGTTTCTTTCTTTAAATCATGGGTTAATTAATTAATGAGGGGAATTACAATAATACACTATTAGTACTGAACATGTGTGCAGTTTTATTAGTACTGGTATTAATATTTCATATTATCAAATCACAGAGGGGTTTTTAGGGAGAGCCCACAGAGGGCCGGGCAGTGTACAGTATTAGGGCACATTTAGCTAGGAAAGCCATTCTGCAGATGATTTCCCTGACAAATCCTTGCAATAGGTTTTCCTTTTCGGGTGACAATTAATGAATATTCAAGTATTAAGGGATGGTAATACACTGGCGGAGCGGCTTTAGGGCGAGCAGATCCGTGTTCCCCGTCCGACAGCCGCCTCGGAGCTCTTCCCTGATTACACGCGCAGAGACGGCAGCGTGATTCCAAAGCCGGCTTAGCGCTCGGCCTCCGGCTCAAGTTACTTTGGAGGAAACTAAAAGGGGCCGTTTTAAAGTTCACCGCGATTTTCTCCTTCATCCCGGGATAATGCCACTTGGAAAAGGCCGACCTAGGATTGTATTTTCGGTCCCCCGTCCCTTTTCCAGCCCATTAGAGATATTGCAAGGTCTGAGGCCCCAGATGCTAAATCACTTAATCAAAGGCAATGGCTTGAAAATCTTGTTTCAGTTCCTTATATTTGATTCATTCCTCCAGATAAGAAAAAGTAAAAAAAGGCACATTACAGCCCCCCCCCTCCCAAACACGCCATGCATTATCAGTTAAGCAGCTGAAAAAGGCTATCAGCAGCTTTATCCGGCGGGGGTGTGCGATTGCTACATCCACCGATCATCTTAGCCTCCACCGACTGCCCCCCACCCAATTCCCCCCAGCACCGTCACAGCATAAATAAATAGCCCCCCCTTTTAACTTGAATCCTACCCTGCGTTGCAATTTTAAACTGTCAAATGGGGAAAAACCATAATCCCAACTTAAAAGAGGAGCTTGTGTCTGCCTGGTGGAGGACATCGCACACTCCCATGATGCACCTCTGCAGACTGTCTACAGAACCAAGGGCAAGGCCATTGCGCCGCTCTGCTGGCTGTGAGATGCATCTGCAGGTATGACGATGGAGAGGGTGCATTGGCACGGTGACCCCAGCAGAAACCGCTGGGCTGCCATGGAAACAGTACTGACCCAGGCCTGGCACTTCTTGCCACATTGTACAGATTCTTCAAGCTCCAAAACGCTCAATGACAGAAAGAGCGTATTATTTTATTCACGTTAATTATAGTTTTGTTAAAGCCTTTTTAGTAACCTTAACACTTAGCTGTCACAGCCCTGACAAGCTGTTTGCCAATCGGCCAAAAGACTAATGTGTTTCTTTAGGGAAATTCAGCCATGCCTTAATAGGCCCCTACAACATTAACCCTTTCTTGGTTTTGAACAATTACATATTGATTGACGCTGGTGAAAAGACCATTATCAATATCATTAGACATAGAAGTAATTTGGCCATGAAAAGACCGGTATTGATTGAGGCCGACAGCCCGTTAATGTCGGGAGTTTAATACACAGCACGTAAAGACCCTCGCTCTGCTAAAATGTAAAATATCTGTTCCACACACACACACACACACAACTCTGTCTTTGTGCCACTTTCCCTGAGAATCAATCCACACCACGTCCTCAGAGTAAGAAGTTCATACACATATCAAGAAAACTCACACAGCAGGAAGCCGGGGAGTTTTTTGGGAGGGGGGCGTAACCAATCGCGGGCGGGATGTGGGACACACCCAGGCGTATGTCTCTCAGCAGCTGTCGCCACGGCGATGGGGGCGTCCATCCACCACAAGTGTGAGGGAAGCCTACATCCTTGGAACCTAATTAGCGTGACACGCCGTTGCATTCTGTGCGGCGATGATTTGTAGTTTAGGGCTACGCGCTCCGGGGGGGGTCTCCATGCCATCTGGGTGGCCAGATCTTCCTCTGCACCCCACTGCCATACACAGCCCCCTCCTCTTTCCCCCACATGCGAGGAAGCTTGCTAAAATGAAAGTGGTACTGATCCGGAATCCATCCTTCACGTCTGATCACCCAGCAGGGGTCCTGGGCCCTCAGTCAGAGGAGGGACCCACCCCCCCGAGCCTGCTTGCTCCACGGCACGGGACATGGTGTTATTCACATGCCGCTGTGTCACACCCGAGATGGACGGATCAAAGAGAGAGACCCTCTTCAGAACTGAAAACAATTTGAATTATTTTCTATGGTGAAGGTGCAGAGTCAGAACATCCATAGTTCACCATAACTTTCAAAATATTTTTCATTTTGAGGCCGTGGTGGGGGTGGAGGTGAGGCTCATCAGCGGCCTGAGAACCCTGAAATCCCTCGAGCACCTCCGATCTGAAGGAGCACTGCCTAAATGGGGAACAGCTGCACAGGACTGCGCGTATTTGACCTGTAAATTCGGGGACATTACAGATAATCGCAGCCGTAAACAGCCATAAACAGTCTAAATCCTCCATCCTGCTCCGTGACTGCAAAAATGGGTGCTAAGGAAAGCATCTGAGGATCAGAGTAATAATATTCATTATCTGAATTATGTAAAGCATTTCAGACTGATGTGGATCAAAATTTCTATAGAGTATATATTCTTTAGTTTAAGGATGCAGCATTTCAATGAAACATTTCCCATTTAACTGGAGCCTGGCCTTCAACTTTCTCTTCAAGAACGTTGCTCCTCTGCGCACCAGCAAGGTCTGACGGAGCTTCATGTTGTTTGAATTCATTCTCCTGTAGTAGCTCGCAGTAACCAGACCTTTCTTGTGTATCGAGAACCCGCAGCACTAAATCTCCTCATGCTCTCAATGTCCATCTAAAAGTCCCCCCCCCCCCACACACTGAGAGGGAGCTGATATCAGGCCAGTGGTTAAAATGGTGAGGAGAAATACAACTAGCAGGTTTATATTCAGGACTTCCTCCCAATTCGCGTGACATGTACAAAGGAGGCTGGTATCAAAAGGATTCAAGAGCAGAGGAGAGCAAAGACTGGGGATTTACACAGGCAGCCTCTCAGGAGAGAAGCTCGGGGTGGAGGTCAGAGGGGGCCTTCCCTGATAGGGACCCTGAGTGCCTCCGAGACCCCCTTCGGGTTTTGTGAGCGTGTGGGCCAGGAGGAACGGCGTATCCCGAGAAAGCCTGCAGCTTCGGAATAATCATCTCAAATGGGGCAGCCATTGCTATGGAAAGTTGCCGAGTAAAATGCCGCCATCCCCCGCCCCCCCCCGACAGGAGACCCCACCCAGGATGACAGGATTAGGGCTGTGTGAATGGACCTCCCCCACGACGCCCGGGCAGGACCCATCTGTCCCGACCCGCACCGCCACTCGACAGCGCCGGCTCTCTTTGTCTGCGGCTTCATCTCCAAGTGGGTCTTTATTTCACCCCCCTGTGCTCTTAATGCAGAGCAGGGTGTGGGGGGGGCACCATAACACTCACTGGAGAGCATGCTGGCGGGAGGGGACACCGTACATTACAGCCGCCGGAGAGTGCAGCGAACCCGCCCCATTTTGGACCAGGGCTTTGATTTTTTTAGGAAGGACGCGGGGGGGGGGGCATGCGGGTTAGCATTAGCATATGAATGCTTTTTATCTGGAGGTCCCTGCCAATCTCTGCCTGGGCGCCAAGGCCTGTGGGGCGTCGACCTCTGACCATGAGCGGGGGGGGGGCGGTTGCAGCACTCACCCCCCCCCCCATCCGATACTTCCACACTTCCACAGATGTTTGACAATATTTTTTACGATGACATTAACCCTGAAATTCAACACCCCCCCCACAGCCACATCAAAACTGAGTTACTGTATATTTGATCTCTAAAACTATAGGTGAGCCCCCCCCCCCCACCCCTCCTGCTGAATGTCACTCTCAGCACCCCTGATTTATTTAATTACGGGCGCAGAGATCAGAGGATCGCCCGGCTATGGATGGAGATTCAGGATTGTGGAGTCGGGGCCGTACAGTGGCACCGAAGACGCTCACGGGGAAATCGCGAGGGGGGGGTGGGTTCAGACCCCCTCCTCGCCCAACATGTCCTCCCCTCAGATCACAGCACGATATCAAAGCCTAACGAGGAATGACAATCAGCGCATTCACGGCGCAGGGAAATAAATCAGGCCCAGACTCTCCCCCAAATGGCTCCATTCAGCCGGCGGCAGGCGGCACACCTAGCTGGCGCGCAGATGAAGGCCGGCGGCTCCAGGCAAATGGCATTTTTGATTGCGGCGACGGCATTGTGTTTGGCCACGTCGGGGCCACGAGCCACGCGCTTCGCATACGTAAAGCCGGTGCGTCTCGGCCCCGGCACACGATCGC
>JAODLC010000123.1:22165012-22182138 GCA_026781145.1 Hippopotamyrus pictus | reverse complement strand
GGCCTGCGCAGGTGTATGCAGACATGACTACAGGCCCAAAGGCCGGCGCAGGTGTATGCAGACATGACTACAGGCCCGGAGGCAGGCACAGATGCATGCAGACATGACTATAGGCCAGAGGCCTGCGCAGGTGTATGCAGACATGACTACAGGCCCAAAGGCCGGCGCAGGTGTATGCAGACATGACTACAGGCCCAAAGGCCGGCGCAGGTGTATGCAGACATGACTACAGGCCCAGAGGCAGGCACGGGCACACACAGACAGGACTACAGGCCGCTTGACGGCTGAATGATGGCGCACATTAACATATGACAAACAGGAAACCAGCGTGTGAGACAGGAAAGGCAGCATTTATCTATAGGGCAGGTCACTGTGAGGACCAGCTATCCAACAGGGTCGAAAGCCAGGTCCATCCTCCATCCTCACAGAAAATGGAATGACAGCGACGGCAAAATCAATATCATTCGTCTCTTCCCCCCCATGTGTAGACGCACTCCCCCTCATTGGGCCAAGAGTCACGGCCGTCCACATTTTCACGGATTCAAGGGGCAGAAATGGCTTTTTTCCGGCTCTGCTGTGCCTGTGAGGATATTCATGAAGAATGGCACGTCCTTGACTCGGCAGGCGGGCCTTCCCTCTAAAACCGCCCGCACGTATAATTACTATCTTCACACAATAAAGTCGAGATCAGGCCCCAGTGCCTACCAGAGGGGTGCCATTAAAACACCTCGCCTTGTTTCTATTGTAGGACATTATCATCGCCTTTAAACATTTCCAAAGGGAGATAAAATAACGTATTTCATTTAGAGACAGAATCACTGCTGATAAACGCTGAGGGAATTTAATTTTATCGCGGGCGCTGACTGGGAATAAGGTCCCATCCTGTCTGGTGTCTTCCTCCACCGTCTTCAGATTTCAGGCCCTCAAACTTGCCGGGCTTTGGTGCATTAATAAACTCCGGCCTTTCAAGAGAAGCGTGAACAAGTGAGACCTTGCAACTGAAACCCACGTAGACTGTAGAAAAACAGTTTGATAAATGCCTGCAACACCCCCCCACCCCCCGGCGCCCCATCACAGAAGGCAGAAAAACAATTACTAAGACACCAGTCCTTGGACACAGCTAATAAAAAATAAAAAAACAGTAATGTCAAAAAGTGAGGAAAAACTTGAATTAAAATTAAATAAAGACGAAAAAAAAAAACACATCCTTAACCTGAATATACAGTTTTGTTAAATGATTTAAATAGATTAAAATCCCCAGTGAAATATGCAAAAATATAACAGAATAGTTAAGGCTAATGGGTGTGTTTAATTCACTTTTTCATTAAAAGACATGGCCTATTGCTAAGTCCCAGTTTACAGGGGCAGACGGCCGCTCAAGGCCAGTTTGACGGAAGTGGGGGCTTTTCTGTTCGGCACCGGCCTGGTCTGTCCTGCCTCGATGCCGGCTGCTGAGACATGGGACGGTGCAGTGACAATGACGGGGCGGTGGCGAGGACTCGGACCGACAACAGAGGCGGCTGGCAGCAAATTCACTCGATCCAACACGGCACTCATGTTTCACAGGGTGGGGAATTATGTCAGGAAGAGAGAGAAGACCCCCCCCCCCCCTCATCTCAGATATAAATTCCTTAACGGATCTTATGGAAGCTTGAAATACATCCGTGTGAATGTGAAGCCACCGTCCCCGTCACAGGCAGGCCGTGTCCCTGTCCGCAGAGAGCATCCAATCCAGTCACAACGGAAGTTCATTAATGCCACTAAATGGACTGAGAGAAGCAGGGCAGGTGACGCTCCGGCTTACAGATCACACAAGCTGACGGAGCGTCTGTAAACATGCAGAGCCACCCTGCCCTGTTATTAAACATATGTAAACTGGGCTATTACCAGCTGGGGGTGGGGGCGGCTGGTCACAAGCAGAGTAATTAATTCCTACACGATTCGCTGCCTGCATGGCTCACCCATCTCACTCAGCCAATCAGAGACCAAGCCCATCACACACCCCTGACAAAGTAACACGAGACAATTGGGGAGGGGGGAGCCCTGGGCCAGCTCCCTGCCTGACAGACAAGGAGAATTGGCTCTATAAATTGGGACCAGTAAAGAGCAATGTCTCTTTCATTAAAAAGCGGTGAATCTCTATTGCTTTTCATTAGGTCCTGCCTGGCCAGACAAGATGTTTAATCTACGGAGCGTGGCCCGCTAGCCAGCCCTGGACAGCCTGGGACGACAGCAGCGTCCCACGCAAAAAGAGAATCTTATTTATTAAGGAGAGGTGACAGGTGCTGAATAACTTGTTTTGGCTTTGTTCCTCTGCCCAGACAATCACCTCGTTTGGTTATGAAGGGGGCCAATTTGGGTAAAAGCCATTTTCATAAGGCAGACCTGACAGGGTGTTTTGGGGCGCTGGCGAGCTGTCCTTTGAAATTAGCCCCACCAAGCAATGGGGTGGGGGTTTCCCTACACATTAGCCAAGCTAAAACATAATGTCTCTACAGCGAAGAAGAAGAAAAAAACATTCAAAATCCTGCGCTGGGAAAAATGCACTCAGCCCCACTTTCTCATCAGGGTTTCAATTAAAATCTGATTCCGCGTGGAGCCGAGACTCCCGGTTACCAGGAAGTGTGGTTAGTGGCGGAGTCGTAAAACAATGAGGCGACGCGTGCTGCTGAGAAGACGCGTAAACTGATCCGACGACGGACAGCAGGGCAGGCGTACCAGTTTGTGTGGTGGAATGGTACGCAAGCCTTGGGCAGGCGGCTACAAACATCACATAGGAGCATGCGTGTGCGTGTGTGTGAAGTTTGCATTTGCAGGATGGCGAGAAATAAAATGATGTGGGGGTGGGGGGGCTGGGTGGGACAGAAAAACACGCGAGAAACAATTTTGCAGCGCAAATCCCATCTTGCATGGTCTTCAGCTAGTTAGAGAAATTGACTGTATTCCCCAGACTGGGGCCACTACAAAGTCTCCATCCATTTTCCAGCGCGATCAATATTTATGAACCCCGGGGGAGTTTGCGGTATAAAACACATAAACAGAGACGTTCCGCGCCGTCCGGCGCTGCTCTGGGCCGCTACGCAGCTGGCCGTCCCTAACTGGCCGGCGGCAAACACGGGGCGTAGCCGGCAAGGCCCGTCTCGGCTTACATAACCCAAATGGCTCACTGCGGACTTTAAATCCAGCGGCGAGTAAACAGCAGCAGACTGATAAAAAGGGGAAGCCGGCTGCCTCACCGTGCATCTCCGCGCCAGCCGGCGCTAATGGCCCATGATGTCAGATTGCCCCACCCACTTGCAGGGCCCTTTGGACCCCTGCGAACGCCTATGAAAACTCCCAGCCTCCCTCCTCGCAGCAGTGATTATAACACCATTAGGTAAAAAAAGCTAAGCCAGTGACTACATTGGAACGAAGCCCTCGGTGCCAGATTCACCTTCTCAAGCAATTATTATGCGTTTCCAAGCCTCGTCGCTCGTTTGTTTGTTCGCCGTTTTACGCAGGCCCAGATGTGCAGTCGGGAGTGTTTAAACATTAAGCGAACAGAAATAACGGCGGATAGACATCTGTTTGACACGCACGGTCTGCAAAGGACCCAGAAGAAGAAACCCATTTACTGCCTGCGCACATTTCACAAATCAACTTCAGGACGCGAGGCCGTAATTACATATTCATAAATCGTAAAGACGTTTCAGCTTCAACGGGGGCTCAGGCTGCTTCCATTTTGCTGCCTTGGAAAAAAAAAAAAAATTTTACAGAGATTTTAACATAAGCGAATTACCAGTGGAAAAGCTAAGGTGGGGCATGTAGCGGAGTCAGTGGTAGGTCAACCAATTTCAGAGGGAAAACAGACAGGAGGAAATCTGCAGTAAAGTTTGCATATTTTAGCTTCCCAGGCCTGGCAGCGGAGTCCCACGCATGACAGGTCCCACAGCCGAGGACGACACACTCTCCGGCGTTAGCCACCAGCGGCTAATTAATCTCCAGATTAAACTTTCCATACTCAATGCTTTAAAAAGTGTTGTGGATCTTTTTCCCCCTTCCTTAGTTTTTTGGTTTTAGAGTGCACCTATCAACCATGCAGGTGTGAGCGTGGCGTGTAATTAACATGTCATAATCAAAATGACTAAGTCTGACACATTGTAATCACTGCATGGAGATTAGCCGGTAGCCATGGGCTATCCGTGCGGCCTGTCTTAATATCATTTGCATAATGAAAGCCAGCCGATCGTAATAGCTTTTCTTTCCCTTATTATCATAATTTCACCCTGGGCAGCGAGGACTGTGCCGACATCTCCCCATTACCTTCGAGAAACTCCCAGACAAAGTCATGCTCGGCCCGGTCCTCCGCTCAGCCGTTACTCTCACGGCTCCCGCCATGGAACAGATCGCGGCAAGATGGGGGGAGGGATGTCACCTTGTCTCTATTCAAATGTTAATGGACTCGCTCTCATTTGCTATCAATATATGCACAACATGGTGATAACAATTCTGTTTATTTCTGAAGGCATCATTATGGTATAGTCCTAAGGCTGTTGGAAACACAAGTAAATCCCTGGTAGAGCAGAACTGGCGGACTCTCAGACAAAAAGATCATTCTGATTTTGTCTCTCAAACAAGCTGCTTTACCATGTAAACCCTGTTTGTCCTTATTATGGGGCATTGCAGTAACCGCTATCTCCCAGAATGCACCTCTGCGCCAATGTGGGCTGTTTCCCAGCAGCACAGTCCACTCTCCTCATCCTGCGTCCATCACAACTTAAAGGCTGAAGGTATTACCTTTGTCAGAAGTCTCTCGCTAATCTGTGCCCTCAGACACTGCATGTCTGTCAACCATTTTACAACTCACAGATCATACCACAATCAGACACATACACACAAAAACAACATATAAAGAGAACCACAAATACACACATCTCACTTGCTTCTGAAAATAAAAACCTTTTATTCCCTTAAAAAAAACCTTTTAACAGACACAAATATCCAAGGATTATTGACAAGCGTTTAAGATGTTGGTTATAAAGAGTTTTAATGAGTCTCTCCATTTAAGCAGCAAAGTGCTTCTGGATGGAAATTACATGTAAAGATCATAAAAGCTTAATACAACATTGTAATTATCTTCCCATTTAATTTCAGGGAGAGGTTCAAGAGTGTTGATACTTGGTTATATATAGTCAGCACAATGTCCTGTCTTTCAGATAATCAGTCTCCGCAGATCAAAAGGGGGGGGGGGTCTTTCTGTACAAAGTGTAACAGACATAAAAAGAAAAATTGAAAATGAACACTAAGAATTCATTTCACGCAGCTTTGAGCAAGAGAATATAGATCACATACGCTGGTCAAATGAGAGAAAAATAATCAGTAACAATCTTCATTTAATGCTCCATCTCAGTACCTGTACTCGTCTGCTATAAAAACTGCTCTCAAACACACAAACGAAGCAGACAGATGCCCACAGACCAGGAGACAGTGGATCCTTAATCAAAGGGAGTTTCTTCTTGCAGTGTGGGGACAGCTCCCGTCTGGGCCCAAGGTCCTCTTCAGTCTCCATCCTTGGGCTCGGATGGCTCTCAGTCCACAATAGCAATTTAATGTCAACCTTGCGAGGAGGTGGGGGCGCACGTACCCTAGGCGGGACGGGAGGTCCCAATGCTTCCTTTCTTCAGCCCGGATACAACCTCACGCATATGGTCATGGTAAAATTCCCGTATGGGTACAACTCGACCCAGACAGGAGTGGACTGGCTGCTGGTTCATCTGGATCAGAGCTGCCGACTGTGACAGGGATCAGAGTCCAAGCCAAGAGGTAGCGACCCATCGGGACAGAATGGTGACGGGATTGCGACCACGGCGAGGACCATGGCAGCGAATAGCCATCATTCTAAAGTTGGCAAAGAGCCTCATCTGTGTAAGTCAACAGACAAACAGCTTTGAAAGGCATCATTTCAGGATAAGCTGTAAAAACCTCTAGGTTAAAGGCCTCTGCTGCTTACCAGCACATTTATAAATGTGAGATTAGAAGGGGTGACGTTCGCAGAAATGTGCCAGCGCTAAGATTGAACCACAGACACAAGTGGTCTGCGAGACCCCCGTCAATGAAATGGGGCAGACCCGAGCGTCGGCAGCACTGAACACAAGGCTGCTGGTCATTCGCCCTTTTCTCGATGAGGCCTTTCCCTTAAAAATAAAAATTATTAATAAATGGGACAGAATCTTAAACATTAAACAGAGCCGAGCATTGGCTGTATACAAAAAGATAGGCTATAGGTTATATGTACTACTTGCAGCCTTTGTTTCACTCTTTACGCAGAAACACGCTTTGTTAAGCTTCCTGAGACACATGGGTCTGGCAGCAGCTTTTCCCTACCCTGGAAGATAAAGGCGTTCCTGTTTAAAGCCCCCCCCCCCCCACCATTGGTCGCCCTCCGGGGGTTCCGTGTGGGCCCCCGCATTGTGTGGCCTCCCGATGCTATCCCAAAGAAAGACCTTTAAAGGCGGAACCCTCAAGTGCAGACCAGACAAATGTTTAGTTAAGGAATAATACAGGAGACCGTAAAAAGGAAGGCTGCAGCAGACAGAGGGCGAAAGGAGAGCGAGGGACGAATTCGAAATCTAATTAAAAATTAAATAGGTTGCTTTCACAGAGTCCCACCTCACACCTGGGCCTGTCTTAAGAAGGGAACCTGAAGGGGAGCAAGTCAGGGCGGGGTCCGGCCCGGTTAAGGGGCAGGGAGACGGGCCTTCGGTGACAGCTTGGGCCTGGAAGCATGACCACTTTGGAGATGCAAAAGATCTCTTTGTTGGTGGGTTGGGTGATGGCAAACGTCGGGTAGCACCGAAGAATAGAGACAAAAAAAAAAAAACAAGACATGAGAAATGTCCGCTTCTCTTCAAGTCTCTCAAGTCTCAAATCTATTTGCGTACAGTGAGCTAAAAAGCTAGATGCCCCAAACACGTGTGTATGGAGATCTGCATGAGAATTCAAAGGGTTCGGCATCTCGATGGGCGGAAAAGTGTTCGGCTGGCCTATTTCGACGCCGGCTCGCTCGGATGCCTGACGGAAGCTGGGCAAACAGACCAAAGACACAGATGGGAAGGAGAGAACCCAAAGAGCCGCACCCTGCCTTCTGCCGAAGAGAGGAGGGAACGGCAGCTACGACCGTTACACCGGGATCAGGATCCGGCGAGGGGGGTGCAGCGAGTCCTGCAGCTAATGTAACTCACCGCAAGCTCCCCGTTTCCCACATCTATAAAACCTTAACGCTGAGCACCCCCCCCCACACAAACAGGGAGGGTGGGTATCGACAGAGACATGCATTTGCTAAAACGATGATGAATATTTCATGGGGACATGGATTCAGTGCTCCTGACGGATGTAAATAAGTGAAGAGCCATGATATTTACCCCACTATAAAACTTTGATGAGTGCCTAGGCTATTTAAAAAGGCTAAACATGACATGGTGTTTACACTGGGGTCAGACAGTGAGGTCGGCCTGGGGAGATGCTTCAGCCCTAAAAGGGGGATAACATTACATGGCCAAAAAACCCCTGAAGGATGTCCCTGCAGATGCAAACTAACCCTGGGGCTCCCTTTTCAGTCCTCGTGCCCACGGGGCCCAAACCTCAGCGACGTGGAGCCTGAGGGCGGGGGAAGCTGGGAGGGACTGGCAGGCATGGCGGGCACAGTGGGCGTGACCCGCACTCAGCGCCGCACCTCTGGCCCGGATGGTAACGGCCGCAGTCGTTGTTAACTGTGCTTTAAAAATGCATCGCGGCACACTCGTTAGGCGAGTTATTCCCGCAGAGAGCGCCGAGCTGGGCCTGTTTACACACCCCCAGCATCTCCATCTGCGGACGGCGTGGCATCCTAAAGTGCTCCGTCACGCTGGATGATTTGAGCCACACCCCTGGCTCTCTCTGCCCGGCCATGCAGGTGATCCAGCGCTGGCTTCGCTCTGGCCGGGCCGAGCGATTCCTCAGCCCCGCACTCCCAGTCTGAGGGGTCCCCGGCCACGGCCCATCTGATGGGACAGGTGCTCTCATGTGGACCACTAAGGTGGGAGCTATGGGCGGAGCTGACAGGAGGGTCCCGGATGGGACAGGCTCCCCGGGGAGACATTTACAGAGGGGGGGCATAACCGGTGATGCACCAAACACCCCAGGAGAACACAGGAAGGGGTGTGACTGCTCCAGCAGAAGGCATTGGCAGGGATACAGTAGCATTACATCTTGATCAACAGATGACTGATAGTATCACTGCTGCCCATCTTTCACGAGCCCTTGTTTGATGACAGAGCAAGCCTCACCTCGCACATCTATTAGCCGACGTCACCCCCTCCCCCTGGCCCCCCTGAGGCAGGTGCATCAATAACGCTCGCGTCCGCCTGGGAGGACGACACCGCCAGAGGGCCCAGGCCACGCGCCTCACACCATTACAGGCCGCCCATCCTTCATCACCGACCCCCACCCCTGCCAACAGCAGGATGTGGTGTCCAGGCCGGTGCCCACAGCACCCCCCAAATTAACCCATTATAGCCTGGCTTTTAAGGAACAGACCTACTCTATGCTGGAGAGCTGGCTGACCCCCCCACCTTCTGACTAAAACAAAGTAACTTGCATACAGCTGACCACAGTGGCACATCTAAACATTAAAGGCTTGTGGTACATTTAAGATGTTTGGGGGGGGGGGGGGGAATCCACAGAGAATCCTCAGTCCCCCCCACTGCCGCACTGGCCAAATTAAGGTTACTTTCCTGTTGCTTGAGGCCTGCCATCCTGGGGCTGCTGTCTCCTTTCACCTGGACACTTTCTGAGCCTTACTGGGACACATGACGGTCCCTCGGGCTCCCTGCACGGGCCAGTCAGGGAGCCCCTACCAGTGACCACATCCTGGCAATTAGTGCCTTCTGTTTTCACCAATGACATCATACTGCAGTTTTTTTCCCCCATCTTATATAATCACTAGTTTATAATTACCTATTTTTTTTGTACTACTAGGATTACTGGCTTTGGATTTTTACTGAATTCCTTCTGTTTGGGGAAACATACAAACATTTACAACTGGAGGGGAAAAAAGGCAAAGCGGATGCAAAGGCAACGTTGGCTTTAGCGGAGTGTAGTTCGCGTTGTTTAATAAGCAATATACACAAAGGAGACATTTTCATCAAAGCAAAGAAAACAGTGTCCGGATGATGGAGGCCGCGGGCTGGGCGCTCGCGGCGTAATGGGAGGACCCTCCAGCACCTGAGGCCTCCGGCTCGGCCACCTCTCCATCCACCGCGTCTTTTCTTTCATCTCTCATTTATCCCTCCCGTGCGCGACCTTTCCAATTTATTCGCACAAAAAAATAAAAATAAATAAATAACCCACGTCCGCCTCCCCGACCCCCCCCCGACAAAAAATTAAACAAACAAACAGAAAAACATCAGAGAGTGACGCTTAATAGACCGCCGCCCGGCCACCCTTTCTCATTTCCCCCAAGGGGATGGTCGCCGTTCCGCTTCTCCGTGTTTTTTTCCAGCGACTGCTGCTCCATCAAAATGTTCACTTGAAGATGTGAGACTCCGCTTTCATCCACACTTATTAATTAGATTAACTCACCTGCCCGCAGTCAGCGCTGCTTACATCGCGGTAAAGCGCCGCACAACAAACAAGGCGTTTCCTTTATATTAATGAAACGCACGAATAGCAAAGGATCGGCGTTTTGCACGAACAAGCTTGAACGCCGAAGGAGGAGTTAATCAGACGAGTTTCACTGATAACATGGGGGCGATATACAGGACAGACCCACCCGGAACCCCGTGCGGGGCAGTATCTGTGCACCCGGCAGGTCGTTACTACCTTCAAAACACGCAGAAATCCTGATTGCGGCCTCCAACAAATGTTTACCCTGAAAAGGACAATTTTCAGTTTGAAAGCAATTTAAACTACGTGAAATTCGCCACAGCCACTACGGCCCAGTAACTGGCGTTTCCAAAAGCGCCCCATTATCTGCACGCCATCGCCGGTATAGTGAATTGTACATTACAAAATGCGCAGAAAAGCCACAGGTCCACTTAAACTATTCTGTTGCTTTAGACATGTCTAGTTTTTGGTACAGGGAGGAGGTGACTCTGTATATTTAAGAATCAGTAACTCCCCCTGCCCTTAATTGAGCTTCTTAGTTATTAATTTTACTGTTAAATACTCGAAGAAACGTTGCTCGCTTTGAAAACGGCGCTCATTAATCTCCTCCTCCTTTATTCCAACTAGGTGAGACTCGTTCCAGTGACTAATTATTACCTTCGTATGCAAATGTCGTTAGTCCTGCTTAAAGTGTACTTTCTTATTTAATTAATTAAAACAATAATCTATGAACTTTAAATTAGTCTGGTGTAAAATAATCTCTTTTTTGTCGTTTAATAATTAGCAGCCAGTAAAGCTGCTGTATTAATTGCGTTTAGTCTCCAGCCTCGGGAGACGAGAAAGGAGGGGGGAGACTAACCAAAGCCACAGTCGCTTCCTGAAATAGAGAATTCCCTTGAATTGTAGTCAGGGAAAAAAAGGAGAATACACTTTTTTTCAGCGTGCAGTCAGTAAATTACCCCAGGGAATCAGACGGAACCCTTAATTAGCCTCGCGCTGTGGTAAAATTGATTGAAATGCAGCACATCAATTATTAAACGTAACAGTTTTTCTCTCCCCCCCATCCTCCTCCCTCCACCTCTTTAGGTAGAAGGGTGTGTGGAACCGCTTGGGTGTTACCTTGATAATGAAAGCTGTTTGACAAGGAGGTGCACAGAAGCACGCCTCCCATAAGGAACCCGGCTTACAGGACCTTAAAACTAGGGGTATAGTACCAGTAGGCGTCCCGTATCGCTGGAGGGTTTCTTGAACGATACACGAAAATAATAAAAGACACCAGATAGCATCCTTATTAATGATGTGTAAACGGTACGTTGTGATTGTCAAGAGTTTTCTAAACACCACGGATATTTCTATGTGGTTTAAATTCGTTCACGAAAACGTTCTTAATCGATTATTACGAAATAAAATGTTCAAAGTTGTGATGACATTAGCTAATTTTGTCAAGGTCACGATAGGAAGGGGTGCGCCAAACCCTCCTCTTCGTTCATTTTAACTCAAGTGCCTTTATTTCCTTTGCGTGGCTGTCTGGTTTGTTTGTTTGCTTTCTTAAGCCTCAAGTGTAAATTAACTCTGCAGCACTGTTCCAATGAACTAGTACAGGCAAAGTGAATGGGTTTGAATGAGCGAAGAGATGCGAGGTTCATCCGCCAATCCGCGCTGCTGAAAATTGGATCACTCTGTAGGCACCAAGCTGCCTCTAATAAAAGCCTGCCTAATTCACTAAGAAAAGGACTCATTAGGAAAACGGTAATAATCTGTTTAATTGCTTTAATTACCATGCGAATGAAGAGCCCAGTACAATCACAGCTCAGAACACAGATGTTGAGTGTTCTGCAATTTGCCCTTTACTGCTGCCACCTTGTGGTTACCGCTCGCACTGCAAATAGCACCCGGCATCCGACACAGCAGTCTTGAACAGAGGGTACATTTTTTTGCCTGTTGTGGTCCTGTCGCGCCTGTTAATTTAATCAAATTTTTGTAATCGGGGAAGCCCTGTACCTTTCAAACCCGATTCAAACCCAACGCATCCATATCCTAGATTATTTTCCTCATCGAAACCAAAACACCTTGTTATGCGAGAGACTGGACCTCCTGAAGGTCGAGTTCTGAACACGTGACATTCCGTGGCTGACGCTGCCTGGTCACGGCGGCTGTGTGCAGCAAGCGGAAAACTCATTTGGGACTAATTAATTTTTTTTTCTTCTCTGGGCACCCCTGATCCAGTTACCTGGCTTCCCCTGTTCCGAAATGGCAGCAAAAGGCCGCCATAAGACATCCAACACTTCACACTGGACAAGTCGAGGGACGGGACACAAAGGAGTCCAGGGGAGTCTTTGTGATGCCCTACGGGTCAAGTGTAGGTTATGACAATGTATTAATAACGTATTAATAGCATATTAATTAGCAGCAATGACTTATACATGATGTTCTCTCCCTATGCCCAAAAACAGAACAAAAGTCTTTTCTTTTGGAGGTTAAAGTGATGGACTCCCAGCTCAAAGGGCACAAAGATCAAGAATGATCCCCCCCAAGGCCTCTTGCCAAGACATCCTCTATTCATCAAACCCCTCCCTGAATGTTTACCCATTACTCAATACATTATTGCTTCAAATAAGTAACTCAGTCTAGAAACGCCAATAGCCAACGATCACAATCCAGAAGAAGTGAACTGGAACTCAGAACACGACTTTAATTAACTGGGGATTCGGTATGTACACCAACCATATCGGACCTCAAACACTTCGACTGACGCAGCCAAATCACCTCCTTATACGTTCAGGGTTCCCTCGTTATCTTTTTAAATATCTCCCGTGTCAGTTTCCCAATGTGTGCCATTTAACTTTTCGACACCGGTTGACGTTCGGTATAACGTTACGTTACCGCGACACGTGTATCTGTGTCCACTGTGCGTGACAGGGGGGTACTTTGACGGTCTGCTGGAAACCTGACGGGGCAGCACAAGAGCAATATCAGCAGCGAGGACCTTAACCGTAGTGACAGCACGTAGCAGCGACGACAGCAAGGACAGCCGTCGCAGTTCCCAAGCAAACAGCTGCGGAGCTGATGCGGACGCCCCGAACCACAGCGTGCAGCTGCTAGTGCACTGGGTTTCTTGAGGGTGTCAATAGGACCACAGTCTACATCCACCCTGTGGCTCCAAAGCGCAGGTGTCAGACTCCAGTCCTGGAGGGCCAGAACCCTGCACATTTTTGGGTTTCCCCTCATTTAACACACCTGATTCAACTTCTTGTGCTAATTACCACACAGCTGTTGAGCTGAATCATTTGTGGTGGGACAGGGAAAGAACTAAGCTACACGGGGCTGCGGCCCCCCAGGACTGGAGTTTGACACCCCCGAGTCTAAAGACTTCCTCCTGTGAGAGCACTACCCCCTCTGCAAGGGGAAAGCAGCACAGATCTGAAAATAACTGTTTCACTCATTTTGAAACCAAACCAAAGCTGAACTTTGAACATTCAAAAGCAGAGATTGTGACCAGTGGATTCCCAAACCCTGTCCACGAGAACCAGTTAGCCGTATAAACCTTGTGCTCATCTTCGCTAGTTAAACATATTACATCAGTAATCCCGATTGAAATATGAAATATCGGATGAACACAGGTGGGGGTTCAGAAACCCAGCCAATAGGTTCCCCCGCGTAGACTTTGCCGAGGTTCTCGGGCCCAAACTGGAAGGGGGTGGGGGGGCGCTTGGGAGACCACTTGCATTTCCTGCACAGTGTACCAAGGAGGCGCAGAATTCCTTTCTAAGCGCCTGTTTACATGCACAATGCACTACGTAGCTACGTGCCTGGTCAGGAGCAGACAAATTCCAGGGAGGGTTCAAACCCGTATTTTTTATTACCTGGCTATATGCCTGGACGCAGGATCTTTCAGAGACCTAACTGTTCAGCGCCGGTCAGTCAGAAGTTGCACTCGCATCTCCTGACCCTTGTCAGCGCGACTCCTTATCCTTGTATATCGATCGGCCTTAATTTCAGATCATTAAAAGCGCACAGCTGATGCAGACCTATTTAAAGGCACTTGTCACATCTTAGCACCACCCTCGAAAACCTCTGCTCATATTCCGTAAAGCGCTGGAAAGTTAAGTACGGCCGATAGTTCATTGGCGATGTACCAAACTCACCTGCTGACAGCATAATAAAAACATCAAGGAAGGTAAATCTTCGGTAAATGCACTTCCATTAAGAGGGGAACGGGTGACAAGGTGTCCACAGCCACATAGGCGGTGTTAACACCAGCAACGGAAGTGCGCGTGAAACTCCTCAACATTAAAGATGTTTCTGTAAAACTAATTTTATACTCACACGGACAACACATAGAGTACAACCACTGCCGAGACCACATTCGGCTTGGTTGTGGGGGCATTTTTCTTTTAACGTATTGCATTTCAAATAAACAGGATATTTTGTAACCGAAGGCCCTTGTGTCGTATCAGAAATATGAGTGGTGCATTAGGGTTGCCACCCGTCGAGGATTTTCCGGGACCATCCCGGATTTAGGTCGCCTGTCCTCGGAAGAAAAAAAAGTTCTGGCACATACAGGTCCGCATCAATTTCCCTGTTAAACAGACCTAAACAAACCTTTGGAATTGTGTTGCTATGCGCAATATTTTAGGTCAATGACTGGGTGCCCAGGATTTTACGGGACTGAGGCGACACCCCTTCGGTGCATAGTTACAAATTGCTCTCCGATGAATGTTTCTCGTCTGGGCTTTGGACTGTATCTGCTTACACCATTTTAAATGCTCATGGCACGTTAATTTGTTTGTAAATTAAACGAACAGCATGGGAAAAATCATATGGTGAAAATATTCAAAGTTTTAACTCGAGGTGAACACGTGCGGAAATTTTGAATAAGGTGAGAGGGGAAAAAAAAAAAAAAAAAAAACAAAAAAAAACACACCGGCACAACTGAATAGAAACCTTTGCTAGTATGTCAACCTCATAATGAATAACCGTTTGCAGTTTAGGAACTTCATTAAAGAGCTCATTTTTAGGCCAATGTCCCCCTCTGGCGGCCGACCGGGAGAACTGCTGCTTGCTGTGTATCTAGGAGCCAACGCAGCAAATCTCTTACCCGTCACACCTCACACGTAAGCACAAAAGTAATAATAATAATAATAATAATAATAATAATAATAATAAAAAATCCGTTAGCTTTTCATCACATATTTAGTCCGTTCCCGGTGAACGGAGCACAGGTCCAGGGGGGCTGCGGAGATACAATAGTGAAAGGGGACAGGGGTCTTGCACCTCTTGGGGGCTGTAAACAGCACAAGAAGGTACTTAACCTGAATATCGCGAGTAAAAATAACACCCAGTTTTAAAAATGGGTGAGTGAGTCTAAGCTACAGTTGCCACTCAGGATAAGCATCTGTCAAGGTACTATGCAAACGTGATCAAACTGGGCCAAGCTGTCCCATCTAGAAGCTTCCCTGGGGCACAGAACTGAGGGTACTGCTTCCAGGCTGGGACCAGGGTCAACTCACAGTTCAGCATGTTTCACCCACAGACAAACAGCCAAACAAAGCAAGAGTGATGAGAATTAGAACCTTTATTAGTGTACTTATGAAGTCTGCATATGCAACACACCTGAAAAGCTTATTATCCGAAGGTCACGTGTTCTACCAGTCCCTCCCCAGCCGGTAAAACAGGCCTCTAACAGTTAAATGCTTTGCCAAAAAGATAAAAAATTAAAATTATACACACATATATGCATGTGTCTGGTCCACTTTCAGTTCTATTAGCTACCCTTGTCACACCCTAACCCTCCAAGACGAGCATTCTGCCTTGATGGCCGGATCTCCGTCTGTAATACTGGCCAGGTCAGTTTTCTTCTCTGCTTGGGTAAGCAAACTCACTAGTTGCACTTGGGAAGTACAATCAGATGTGTATTTAAGAGGAAAGAGACGGGAGAAGCGGACAAGAACATGGATAAGAGAATTCGCCACTGTCACGAGGAGGACAGCACAGGGGCCTGGAAGATGGGGCACTCCCATCTCACAAGGTGCTCTCAGTGCAGGGTTCTCCTCTCCGCAATGAGACGCACACGCCAAGTGTGGTGGCAGATGTTCTCAAACCAATAACATAAGTGCCCCGGCACAATCAGAGCAACAGAACCTCAGCAAGAACAAAGGAAAATGAACGGCTTGGGTTAGAGGCATTCTGTGCAGACTGGCTCAGTCAGTACGGCACAGCCTCGCAAACAGGAAGACGCCTCCTTGAGGACTACAAACGCCACTGCGAGCAAACGCACACTCCCAGCCACTTTGGCTGAACCTCTGATAACCCCACTGCTCTTTATCCACTGGGGGAGGGGGTCCTTTCTCAAGCTTCGTTCCTTAATAAATAGGACGCGGCCTAAAAAAATATTAAATTCTAATAAAAAGGAAGTGAGCTATAGAGATTTTAAATATTTATATATAAAAATACATGAGAATACAAAAAGTAGCTGAAAGGAAAAACAGAAAGGAAGGAAAACGGAAGCTAAGGGGTGACCTTTCGGAAGGCTCCCCGACAGCCATGGGAGGGTCGGGTGACAGCGCCACACACAGGGAGGGGTCTGCGCAGCCTCATGTTCCGTCTGATTAAGGGAGTGAACCTGCATGCTAATAACTGCATGCCTCCAGTTTAAAAGGTAACGTTCTCTTACGTAGACAACTGGAAAAAATGGTGGATAATTTGAGGTTCCACTCAGAAAAATGAAGATTACCAAATCAAAACATGGGCTCTGGTTCTTCCCGTCAGAAAGAGGTCAGGAGTTCAGCTACTACAAGGTCACCCACACAAAGCAGGAAGGAACTGGACCCTAAGAAGGCCCGGACGCCTGGCGCCGTCCCAAGCCGGTCCTGCCAACCAGCCACGGTTCTACATCGATACATGTTTCAGTTCTACCACTAAAACACTTAATATACAAGCTTTAGGGGAGAGAAACGAAAACAAGGTGCATAAAGCTGACAACACAGTGAGTGCTGTTCTTTTTATACCAGAGAGTGTGTGTGAGAGGGAGGGAGAGAGAGAGAGAGATGGGGCTGTAGCGAGTCTCTTCTTTCAAGTTGCTGTTTTCAGGCTGGCCTCCTTCGTGGGGGCTGCCATCCCTGGCGGAGTGGGCTGGGCTGGGGGGGTGTTATGACATACTGGAACAGCGGACAGAAGGGGAGCCCATCTGAGTAAGGACCTTGTCCAGCCACTGCAAAGGTCCGTTGAGGTGTAGTTCGATCCAGCAGGGGGTGCTGGTCACTGTCTGTCGCCTGGGGACAAGCATCTGGTTAGACTCTCACAGGCGAGTCGCAGGCCGCATAACGGCTGCGGGGGGCTTCCCAACACACCTGTACTCGGCCCCCCAGCCTTTGACGAAGCTCATGCGGATGGTGCACATCCTGGTGAGCTGGTACACTGCTTCAAAGCCCTGGTTCACCGACTGGGCCAGGAGGGCGGCAAACTCCTGGTTGTTGAATATCTTCAAGTTGCATCCTGAATAGAGT
>JAODLC010000123.1:22136047-22156047 GCA_026781145.1 Hippopotamyrus pictus | reverse complement strand
CGGTACAGCCTTTGTTGTCCAGTATCAGTGTCAAGCCTCTGGTGGCAGAAAAATCTGAAGGGGGCAATAAAGTTTTCTGCGATTAACCATTTAACACAGACACTGTTCATGCCCTGCAGTCAGGAATAACTATTTACATGTATTCTAGAGCACCGCCCAACGCTGCAAAGACAGTGGGGAATGTGAATCCAGGCCTGCAAAGAGATTTTTTTAGAGAGGGGAACATTATACTGTAGTACCACCCAAGCCTACTAACAACTTCAAGACTGTTCATAAAAATTTATCCATCCCACTACACTGTTTGCACTCGTGTTTCTTGCAATATATCTGCCCTCTGCTGGTCTGATGGAATATCATTACTGTACGTGCAAAGCACGACCGTGGAGAAATGTCGTTACACGACAGTCTGCATGCAAGGCTGAACATGGACTGTAAAGGCACACAGAAAAATGAGTTAGGCTTTAGGGACACTCTAAATATGCAAGCCTGGGGAAGAGCAGGACTCCATTGAGTAATGACTGTAGTATGGTACATCCTGTCAGGATGCACAGGTCAGACTCGCATCTAGGGCCGGGCAATTAGTCAAAAATTAATCACACCGATATTCGGAACCTCTAATCAACATAACGAAGCCCTTGTTGTTTAATGCCTAAGAAACATGTGAATACTTTTCACAGCGTGTGTTTATGTACTGTCACCTTAAAAACATACTACTCAGCCCCATCCAGTCTGTGACATGGTAGCAACATGGAGAACTCAAACACGAAGCCGACTGAGCAGCTCCAGCAGCTTGTTACAAAGAAAAATCCGGTGTCCCTCATCTGGACACATTGTGACTTTAGTGAAGTCGACACTGAACAGAACAAAAAAAAAAAAAGGTCAAATGTAATACTACAGAAAAACTGTTTCTGCTACCAAAGGAAATACCACAAATTGGTTTCAACACTACCACTAATTAAAATATTGTGGAAACCACTTACAGTGATCACGGTTATAGTGGATCAAAAAGCTTGGGATAGAATCATTCCTGCACAAATGCTGTTTAAATAATTCAGTTATAGCAATCAAATAGTCCACGTACAGTGTTCATTTTGGGTCGCTGTATACATAACATAAGGAAGAAATTAAAATTACACGGTAATTTTTTTTTCCCCCCACTTGCCTACTTTGCCTTGCGGTAATCCGTCTGCTTCCGGCTAGCTAACTGCTGTGTTCATAGAAAATATGACGGGAAAAAGAAAGTAATTTTCTCTCAATTACAAATAAAGACTCATCAAAGCTTATGATAAACTGCCAATACTGAGCCAGTGAGACGCAGCAATGAAACTACAATAAGCTATATTTTATGTACTGTACTGTATTATAGCGTAGTTGAATTACACACAGTTCAGTAGGTAACTTGTACAGTACTGTAATTTCAAAAACATATGAAACAGCTGTACTGTATTTTGAAGGTGTCAAAATAGCGTTTTATTACCCAACATACAAAAAATAAATATACAAATATCAATTAGATGGTAATCTGCCTGAGGCATAAAGAGAAAAACAACAGTTATTACAAACGATATTATGGTGATCAATTTCACCCAGACAGACTTGATGACACTGTTCCCACTGTAATTTATTTTGTTTGCAAGAAATGCAAACTATTTTCTACTTTTTTAGAGAACTTGTTTTACATTAAAACTAAAATATGACATTTTTCATAAGAATTTTTTATTTCAAGTGATTGTTCTAAATATTCGTTATCCATAAATTGTTTGCCTGTGTGTGTTTCAATTATTTTAAAATCGTAAAGATATACATATCAGAGAAAATATCCCAGCTTTAATAGTTGAGCATATTTACAGTATAAACCTTGTCAGTGAAATATGAAGGCAAAAAAAATAATCATGCATTAATCGTAATCCAGGTAAAATGTTCACTTAAACGTGATACTGATTTGAGGTCATATCGCCCAGCTCAACTCTGATCAGATAACTGGTTTTTGGAAATGGAATGGATGAATAATTATTTTCAACCATGGCACACATTAAGGAGCTAAGACACTTTCGTCACGTCAGGTGTGATTTGAAGATAGGGATATTCAACATGCCACCTCATGTCAAAACATCTCTTTAAGGTTATACACAACACCTAGAACATCGCTGCAGACGAGACAGGCACTGACCACATTGCATTCCTACTGTAATCATATGTCTATCTCGGGGGCTGAAGTATGGCAGACCTGTGGTACAAGATTCAGAGATAACTCCAAAAACAAATCTATGTTCCATTCCACTCTCATTTCACAAGTACAGCTAACAAAGAACGAAAGTCAGAAGACTCTGCATTTAGCACTCCTCTTGCCGGGTAAACACACCAAAGTCAAAAAGAAAACAGCCCTCAGACAATTTCAGCAAAGACAACATGCACATCAGCCCACACGGTAGCCTGGTTGCAGGAGCAGAACGGTCTGCTCAGCAGAAGTTAACATTCGATGCGCTGCAAGCATTCTGAGGTGGCACCTTAATTCAGTGATGTAGAGAGTGACAAGACAGGGAAATTCAAAGCCTACATAGACAAAAAAACCCATCGACATACCAAATCGACCTGGTCACCAAATGACATCCAGTGCCAGGTAAATGCTGAAACTGTTACCAGACAGCTAGGTAAGCCTCGAAAGCAACCTTCCTCTCAAACCAAACCAGGCTCAGGAAAGGCAAGCTTAGTCTCTCTCCCCAATAAGTCTATTAAAAATAACGAATTTCAGATCAGCCTTTAAAAAAAGTACACAACAAGCAAGGCAACACGCAAATAGTCACATGACTCAAGCTAGCATTCAAGTGCATCCCAAGCTTCCAGATTTAACATTTATCCATTTATTCAATTTGATATTGTTACTGAAGCCATTCAGCTGAAACAAGCCTCCTGCCTGTCGGGAGGTTAAACTTTCTGGGCACAAATCCTGTCCCTCAAGCATTGTGCTGCCAACTCAGAGCCAACAAGGACCAAACACCACAAATATGCTGCCCTCCTGAGTGCTTCTTCATCCAGCAAGAAAAAAATTCTTCAGAGGGGATGCTACAAAATTACCGTCTCATTATAGTACCTCTGCATCCGCACCATCCAGAGAACCGAGATAAGACAGGAAAACCCCTGAATGCAAAGGGGTTAAACATGCTATACCAGTACAGTTTTCATCAAAAGGGCACACTGAAGCCTGCCAATGGGGCAGGGGACTGTAAAAGTGAGATCTGGCAGCGGGTCTGTTCAGCAAACTGCAGTTTCACTGCTGGTGCCTTTTCCCATATTCATTTTTAAACTATAGTGGACGCCAAGCCACAAGTCGTTGCATTTAAGCCATCCATCCAAAACAAAAACCATAACCCTGCTTACCCTCTGTGCTATACCCTCGGCAGCACGACTCTAATAAGAAAAAAACTGCTGGGAAGAGGTTCCTTATGACGGCCAGGGTTTTCTCCTGTCCTCTGCAGGTCAGGAGAGTTGAAACTGATCAGTGTTCATAAAGTCACCTTGCAGCGTCGCCCACTGGTGGGAATGTGTTGGTGGAGGGGGATCACTCAACAATCAAGGGGAAAAATGGGAAAACCAGTGATACTCATTCAAGGACACAGACCAGTCAGAAATAACCATTTCCAAAATCAAAATGCACACCACCACCCTGAAACAGACTAATAAAACAGACAACCAGCCAAGAAGTGAATAACACAAGAACACACTGCCAATGAACACACTCCAGTATTAAAGAAGTCGATGATAATACAAGACAGGCAGACCAAATGTCCTACACTGGATTGCTCAATATCAAACCTTTCATATGCACAAGGCATGCAGAGGGAAAACGACAGTGCCGCCACAAGACAAATCCAGACTCTGGATAACAGTCCTGAAACACAGCCATCTTCTCCCCACACTGATTCCTTCACATAGAGATCGCCTTACTTGCTCGAACAGTAAGCAGGAAGTGAAACTTAATGCCAGCGTTTATCTAATTAACGAATGGGCAAAAGTCAGACTGATGGATTCATCAAGACTGAAATGGATTGGTTTCATCAACTCAGCCTCACTGCTCGCCCATCTTAATTTGCCTGAAAGAGATTAGGAGGAGAAAACGAAACAGTGCACAAACAGGATGAGGCCCGGGTGAGAGCAGGCATGGCCTACCTGGGGATGGTGACACACTTGGTGTTGCTGTTCTGCGTGGTGATGGCCTTCTCCAGCTCGTCCAGCTGGCCCGTCTTCTTCAGCTTCTTCACCAGGCTCTTCACCGCCTTCTCACACCACTTCTCCTCCTGGCCATTCTGTTCGCCCCCCCCGCTGCCGCCACCAGCTCCACCGCCCGAGCCACCCGCCGACTTCTTCCAGCCCAGAAGTCGCTTCACCGCAGGTGGGGTGAAAGGCAGGATGGAGGACATGTCCAGGAGTCAGGTGTGCACGCCCTCCTTCTCCGAGTATAGACAAGGCACTGGCACACTCAGAGGGGAGCCAGTCGGACTGGAGTGGACACACTCCTCAATGTCCAGTCCAGCAAATTCTTGCTGTTTGCACACTAGTAACTATAGGAACAGAGGCAGGCCAGAAAAAGGAGGTGTCACTGCGGGTACCTGGGAAAGCAAGAAGGCTGACAGGAAAAGAAAAAAACTTTCAGAGATTACAACTTTGTTCCTGTCCTCCCCCATAATCTCACAAAAGCCCTGCCCTTCCTTAAAGCCAACCCTTTAATGATAGCATTGTATTGTTACTTGAGTCTCAACAGGCCCAGCAGTTTATCACATCACAGAACAGAGAAAAATGCAGCCAGATCGCATCTGGAAACAAGAACTGGTCTGCAGATTAAACTGGCGAACATCTTGCCTGTATTGTAAACTAAATTTCAAGGACTAGCATTAATTACATCATGCCAGATCAGCAGAATCTCCCTATACTTCAAAAGCATGAACATTACGTGTAGACAAGGCTGGAAACTAGCGTTTCTTTGCACATAAAGAATTAACATTTGAATCAATAATCAAAACGAAGATGTACCTGAGAATTTACTACAATTACCTTAAAGGATTATTTGATAGGCATTCACATTATCTTAAGGAGTTACGGGAGTGACGGGGATTAGGTACAGGGACACTTTTACAGCAAATCAAGTATGTCGCGTTACGAGCAGCAGACCGTAAAGCCTCTTGTTGGCCTGACGCCGGGTTCTGAAGAGGCGACTTGAGCGAAGTCAAATGGCAAAGTCAGGCAGTGAGGCATGTTCAGGCAGTGATCAGAGAGGCTGCTGCTATTAAAAGTTAATCCAAACTGCCGCCAGACATAGACGGACACATAGACGGATGCTGCCGGCACAGTGAAATGTTCAGAGGCTTCGCGTGTGCAGATCTCTAATAGCCGGCATTTCCATCAGCGTATTTTAAATCAATCGAAGTAGCAGCGCATCAACGAGCTTTCGCTCAAAGCGGCCTGGCTGCTAAACCGTGTACATTACGGAAAATCCGATTTCCCATAACTTGAAAAATTGATTCAGGACTATCGTTGCGGGCAGCTCACGTTCGCAGCCGATTCTGAGCATCGTTTTTGTCACAGTATTGCAGGAACGTTCAAAGTTAACAGCGAAATCATAAAATACGCCAAGGACTAGGGGGCGTCTGCAGGTAAATTGTCCGTCATTAACAAAAAAAAATGAGAGATTCGACAATGCATAGGACGCGTGGTGCTGAAAACAGAGACCCAACCGAGGGTCAGATGCAACTATCGGAGGTGACATCAGTTTAATGGTCACCTATTAAATTCGATCCGCAGCAAAGGTATTCGAGCAATACCCATGCAGTTTAAACGGACCTCTCATCAATTACCGAGGTAACCGGATCGGATGACTATCCAGTGAGTATCTACCGATAACCTGCCCCCCCCCTTCATCCATCCTGCTCCGATACCAAGCATACGCCTATAGGGAAACTTCAATTCATTTGCCAGTCATGTCATTAAAACGTGAAACCGACTCAAAAATAGCAAAAGGGCAAGAAAAAAACAGTTCAATCGCCAGTCCCTGGAGTATATGAAGGGAACGGAAACGTACTGACGGGGCAGCCGTCCTGCCACACAAGCCTCTGTTCGTTTAGTCCAAATCAGCCAGATACTACGGACCCAGCCATTCTTACCAAAAGCAGGCCAACCCGATCCCAAAGAGCACCAAACACACACAAACACGGGCCATAAAGTCGCTAACAGAGGAACTGGGGGCGAGTGCAAAAAAAATAAAAAATAAATAAAAACACTCACCTCGCAAGGAAACGACTCAGTTCGGGTCGTGATTCAGGTCCGGTTTCCGCGGCCACCTCTCAGACTAACACGAAACAAACCGGGGACATAAACACACTACCACCCACAAGGCAGCCTCCGGGAACTGGTGGGGGGCGCGACGCGTTTAACAGACCCGGCCCCTAGTTAGGCCACTCCGCCAGCTGCCCCCCGTTTCGAGAAAAGCACGATAACTGAAAACCAGCGAATAGCGTCGGCTGGTCAGTTACCAGCGCTGAGGAGCGGCCGGCCAGTCCACTGACCAGCTCTACAACATGTCTGAAAACCCGTCTCGCTTTTCACCACCCTGCAAATATTCGCCCCAAATACACGTTGTGTGAATAATATGAGTGCGTATCCTCAAGCAAAACTAAATCCCCCTTTCTCTTTTCAATAGTTTTTTTTGTGGAAAAATACTTTCTTTCCCCAACCTCCCGATACACTCAAAAATATTCACCCCCCTCATACAGTAGTAAACCTAACCTAGCTGCTAATGACGCGAACCTTTCCTGCGCTCGGTCCCGCCTTCCGCCTTGCTATTGGTTGAGCCGCACGGACTTTCTTGCCATGCATTGACTTGACGCGTCGTCAATCATTTTGCTTTGTGCGCAGGCCGGACGTAGGTGGCGTCTATCGGCGCGGCTAATTGGCTGTTGTGTCACTGTGACTGGGAGGTGCAAAAGGCTGTGTCCGGTTTGTGGACGCCGCTGTCTGTCGGATGATGTCATATCGCTCCTGAGGGAGATGGGGGAGAAATACCGGCGTTCTCAAAACAATGTAATGGGATGAGAGTATTCTTCCGCCACGCAGCAAAAGGAAATAGTGCTAAAATTCAGGCTTAAAGGTTTTTCAAAAAGAAAAATTATAAAATAATGGGATGAATATCAATATAATCCCCCTCGCCTGTAAGATGACATTTCTGTGAGCAGTTTCAGGTGAAATGAAAATTATTTTCATTTATAATCCACTAGGTTTCATACAGTAAGTTGTGTATGTTCCGTTGGTACGAAGTTAATTTCAGGCTTGTTTCCCTACCAGGTACAAACTTAAAAATAATAAGTGTAACTCTTCAATGTATGTAACCCACAAAGCTCCAAACCCTGGAATGACATTTTGATAAAGTGTAAATGCTTATATGAAATAAACTATGAATCTAATCCCACAACTCCCAATTACCCTAAAATTGTTTGAAACAGTACATTTAGACCGGATCAGTTTCAGTACATTAACACAGAGTTTGTTGACAACTGGACTGACAACAATCCAGGCCTGAAGGGGCCTCAGATCACTAATGGCCATGAGTCACATGGCCCTCATATACAATGCGAGTTAAATACCAGAGACCTCTGCATCTATAGCAAGAGCTGACCACCAGCGCCCCTGGGCCCTTTGGCACATACCGTGTAAATTAACCATCAGGGCCCTGGGTCCCTCAGCATAAACAGCACAAAGTAACCATCAGGAGCCTCCAGGTACATGTACAGTGCAAATTGACCGCCACCAGCCCCTCAACCTATACAGTGAGTGTTGATCATGAGGATACTCTGCATCTATAGCAAGAGTTGACCACCAGGGACCCAGGGCCTCTTGACATACACAGTGCAAATTAACCACGAGGGCCCTGGCATACAGAGTGCAAGCTGACTACCCCCCACCCCAGGTGCCTCACAGGACCATGACCAGGCAATGCATAACCACTACCCCCCCACCCCTAGTGCAGGGCTGTTTGCATGAGAAATGATATAGGTATATGAAAGTGTAAATCTGCAAAATGTATGCAAGTAATTCAAGTAATTTTTGGGCAACTATTCATCATAATGGTAACTGAAAATTTCACCATGGAATGCGAGGTCAATCTAAATTGCTGGTGTATTGCTCATATACAGATCCATCTGTTCCTGCTTTGTTGAAAAATGTTGTGTAGCTCTTGCTTCTATACTATTTACATTTGTAACTGGACAATCATCAGAAGGTCAACATAGGTGTACCTATGCCTAGTCGATTCCTCGACAGCCGTATGTTTGTAATATGCTACTTGCCTCACTTATATGTATATTTTTTAAGAGCTAAAAATTAAATTTGAAGCTAAATATTCAGCTGAATAAAAAATAGAATGAGAATTTAGGATTAGAATTTAGTGAGCAGTGGTTGACACACCACAGCACACAGTGCACAACAACGAAATGTGTCCCCTGCATTTAACCCATATGTGACATCCTGACAGCAGGAGGCAGCTAATTCAGCGCCCGGGGAGCACCGCTTGGGGGCGGTACTTCGCCCAGGGTACCTCAGTGGTGGCTTTCTGGTCGGGGATTCGAGGCCAACTAACGTTTCACATAACTAGTTACTTAAAAAATAAACAGCTTATGAAGGGGATGAGATCAATAATGTGATTGACAACACGCACCCCCACTGCCGGACGTCAATTTTTCAAATTCTGGCTTCGGCCCTGTCTGCTAAATAAAATAAATGTAAACACATATACATCTTTTGTTCCCATTCAGCTTAAAATTTACGGTAAGTATACTCATCTACTAAAATAACTTGTATACAGTTAGACTGTATACAAGTTGACTAACACCGCGGACGGTAAGTGTCTCCTCTGTTCCTAACCTGCAGTTACCGGAGTGCAGATACGCTTCCGTTTCCAACCACACTCTCCGGAGCTTTGTGTAGACTGTTGTCAAGCGCACTCTGAAAGCGCACGTTAAGTCACCAGTGAAAACAACCATCGATTCTTGCTCGTAAAGAAACGTCTGGCATGCGAGGAGAAGGGGTTCCCTTCTTAAATCGTCGTCGTACGTGGTGATTGAAGCAATACCAGAAATTTATCAAAAATGCACTGGCTCTGAACAGAAGCTTTATTACGCCACGACTCTTAATTTATAGTTATGGATTTATCCAGATGCGTCAAATGCAATATGAAATTCTCCTCTTTGCCTTTACTGGAAAAACACATCGAGAAGTTCTGCATTGGAGAAAGCACTAGGAAAGTCGATCAGACCGAAAACTCTGCAGACATGGTATAGTAAACCGCAATCCCGCAAAGTATTGAATATAAATGTGCCAATTAAACAATACTTAGGACAAGTTGGAATTATAGTGCATTATAATGAATTAATTTTTTTCCCTGTCGGGCCAAGTACAGATGGTTTTGATAATCTATGAAATGTAACGTTGGCAGGTCAGAGCCATTTTAATAATTTCATCACTTTCTCAGCGAAGGCGATTATTTTTACTCGACTAGGCCTATATTAATTTGCAGTGAAAGAAATGTCAGTACACGTGAAAAATTGTTAGTCTGTTCAATTTGTTTTTAAAGCACGATGTGAAACTTAAAAGTGAAAAATGTGAAAGGAACGATGCATTTTCATTTCAGAATCCAAGTTTGGCTTACATTGCAAAACAGCAGTTTTAAGTGTGTTTACCATATTTTATCAACACAAACATCAACACAAAGGATATGTTTCAAGGCTAATATATAGAAAAGCTGGAGTTGTAGCGCTGAAAATAAAAATCTTTTAGAGGGAACTGGTTTAGTTGATCAACATTCAGCATATGTAATTTTTGTGTCTTTAGAAAAGATGAATATTGGCTTGCATGAGGCATGTGTGGTATCTGAGACTGCCAGCAAGAAAACTGGGCAAATGTAGCCTAAAGTGGGAGACAGCTGAGCTGTGATGGGTTTTGTAGTGCTGTCTCAGGATAATAAGTAACTGTATCTGTCATAAAAACTAATGACATGATTATAAGTGGTCACCCCTCTGACAGTCCATCATCGCTACAAACACACTGAATATAGAACACTTTGTTTTTGATACAAAAGTGCTTACTATTTATATGGCTATTTATGTGAGTTGATCTGAGCATCCCTGCATCCCAGTGGAATTCACACTCGCAACGGCAAGCTGCGTTCCCTCCAGGTGCAGAGGCTGAGGGAGTACAGAAGGAGGCGCCAGGAGAGAAAGGAGCAGCAGGAGCGAGAAAAGCTATTCGACCTTGGGGAACCTCATGTAAAGCTCCAGGCCCAGGAAACGGACCTAGCTGATACCATGAAACCCAACAGTGAACCCACAGACACGGGCATGCTAGTGTGTGAATATTACGTTGCATATTTTAACGCACTAGAATGATTAAATAAGTCTTTGGGTCATAAGTCCAGTTCTTGTATTGTAGTGCAATTTTTAGAATAGTTTCATACCTCAGGAATGTCAAAAAAATGTCTGTTGTATCGTGGGTGTTAATGCAATGGCCACAGAGGTGAGTGATCCTACATCTTGTTCTCAGCAGCGGTGAGGTTTAAGGTGTTGGTTCTCCTCCATTTTGCGTTTTCTGTAGAGGGACTCCAGATCCAAAGCTCTGCAGACACAGGAGAGGGAAGCACGAGCGAGGGAACTTGCTGAGCTTCACGGGAAACGAGCAGTGGACTTGGAAAATGAGAACAGGCAACTGGAGGCACGGAGGAGAGGTAAGCAAGAGAGAGCTTTGATAGATGACGGTCACATTCATAGGTGAAATCCAAGTTCCGCTTTTTCACAAATCACAGTGCTTGTGTTCGGTTGCTGCTACAGACATTGACTTGAGGATGCAGGAGCTGGCAGCCCAGACAAAGAGCACATCTCACGTGGAGAGGATGCTGTCCGAACTGCAGGTACAGGAGCAGAGAAACACAATCCTGCTAGAGGCACTCATGGAGCAGCTGCAGCAGGTCCAGATGGGATCAGTGTGAGTTGGGTCCGGAAACTGATTTGTACATTGTCCTGCGGTTAAATGAATCTTTCATAAGAATCTTTCGTCGTACTGATGGGCCCCGAGAGTGATTTCTGAGCCACTTCACACACAGGAGAGACAAACCACACAGCAGACACAGCGAGTCTCACCTCTTTTCCGCCAAGACAAAAGAGAAAGACTCGGTCCGCTTTCACAGCTACAAGGTTGCCCACGGTGATGGAACGCTGTCTTCGGAAATCAGGTGTGTCGGCCATCTCAAAGCACATTTCTTTTGTCCAGATGAGAAGTTCCACTTCCGGGAATTTATACTCACATGTGCAGTTGACGTATTCTGTTTCTGCCTTTTTTGTAAACTTAGAGTACTAAATGTGACCTGTCTGAGATTCCTTCCCCCGTGTTTTGCAGTGCCCTGCAGCTGTCATACTTGCAGAGTGGGGGAAGTGACCATCTCATCTTAGTCCAGCTGCAGGATTTGCTAAAGGAGGCCTTGGAAATAGAATTGCATCAGGAGATGCAGACTCACGCTCGCCCCTATTACATGGACAGAAGTAAACGTGAGTGACTCTCTGGGGGCCCCCTAATGTGGTCTATTCTCTGGACCCCAGATCATGTTTCTGGTTCAATATGCAGGGGCGCGGCATACAGACAAGCTTCAGCTGAACAGAGACCTCATTGCCACGGAGCTGCAGAACTGGCGCCTGGAAGAGCAGATCATGAGATCTCAGCGGAAGAGGTGGAGGGATTCCAGGCTCATCAGTATGACCGGCTGCAATGAAACCTCCATATAGTCTACATGAAGTGATGCACATGACCTTGGATTGCACTGAAGGTGACCACTGTTGCATGGAAGGCAGCAGTGCTCCAGGTGATGTCACTGTTATCTGTCTCTTCCTGTTTCCTCTTCTACCAATTCAGGTCAGCCCACCGAGCAGAATATGAAGGCAGTGCAGACTGACATCGACTTGCTGAAGCAGGAGATTGAGATCAACCATATGAGGAGGAGAATGAGAGCATATGCGAGACCTCTTCACCATTCACCACTCCCCCCGCTGGTACAAATCCTTGGAAAGGGGCCAGATGCAGACTTGGCCGTTGGTTTACCATCATTACCATGGTCCTGGGAAAACATATAAAATTTAAAAAATTTTGAATCAAAACTATTGTAAGCATATTGTTACTATGAGAGATGTCTGGTTAAACCATGAGTTTATTTTTTTCAGGATGATGTCAGATCAGGTTCTCCAGCCCTTGGGAGGAACTTTATGGACTTTTCCGACGGCTTGGAGTCTGTCCCATATGATCCAATGTAAGCTTACCAGCCATGCGTGGCTGCTGTTTTATTCATGAACAGCAGGGAGCATGATGATCAACAACAAAAGAGGAGTTCTGCTGGGGCACTTAGCTTGGATTACTCCAGAAAGGTCTCCGTGTTGAATCCCATACAGAGCAGGCTTCGTGGTGTTCTACGACTTCCTGCTGGGGCTCTGCCCCTCGTACCGAGTGTGTCGCTTAGTGGCAAAGCTGAACGACAGAGATCAAGAGATTGGCGCCTCCTCACTACTGCCCGTTGTCTACTGTGAGCCAGCCAGCCTATCTCCTCATGCCCCCCAACACAGCAGAGGGAACCTGGCCACCCTTGCTGCCAAGCAGGCCGCACCCAGGTGAGTAGGGGCTGAATCTGGGTTGCTTTTAAATAAATTATAACCCTGTCTGTACGTCTTACCCACCGATCTTCTCCCCTCCGCACAGAGTTTTTCCATCCCTGGGGGTCTCTCTGCTACTCGAGCTACAGGCCTCCGAAGGATATGACCCATACGGACAGCAGGTCACGGGCCTGCTTTCCAGGGGTTGGGTCAAGGTGGATGTGTTTGACGCTCAGAACCATTTGATTAGCGGAAAGTGGAAAGTGCCAGTCCGCGTCCTCCCAATCAGACCGTCTGTGACCACAGTGGAGTTGAATGCTGTCCCACAGGTAACCCCATGCCATTCTTAATTGCTCCTTTTAGAGTTTCACAGTCTACAACCATTCACAGTCACAGATGATTTGACATGGATCTGACAGGCATCCGACAAAGTTGATTGGCCCATTTGACACCCTGGAAATGACAAAGGCTGCATCAGTGAATTAGGGCTTGGTACTGCACAGAAATGAGTGTTTGAATTGTTGTGACTCGTCTTTCCTCGTAGCTGGACAATACTGAGCTCTACTTGAGGATAGTGAATAGCCGGGATACAGAGGTGCAGAATTCTGCCCCCATCAGCCACAGCAATTGGAGGCTATACAAATATCCTTTGCCGGTGGGTGTACCCAACTGTTACCCTGACCTCCTGCATTGCCTTTCTGTTTCAGGACAGTTCTCAGGCTAAGCAAGTGAAAATGATGATAAACACCTAGCAGAATGAAATCAGCCCACACTGGATGGGCCTGATATCCACTGACAGTTACTGCCTGGTGATGTGGCAGCCAGAGAAACGCCTGCTGTTGTCACAGTAATGGGTGGTATAGCAGTTTGAAGGGATGTAAAAACAGCTTTGATGTTCTTAACTCTGATCCCTGACTCCTTGCATTTGGTGGTTTTCGTCCCAGCTGAGCTTCTAGTTAATTAGTTTGCTTCCGTTGGTGATTAAATGAATTGGCAATTAAATCTGAGGTGTAGTGGGGAGCTTTGTAGTGTGTTAAATCAGCTTTTAAATTTGGGGAGAAATACCTGCAAGCCAGTAGTGAAATAATATGGAAACTATTTTGTCCTCATAAAATCTGTTCCCTTTAATATTTTTATATAAATATAAAACTTAATTAGATTGATTTTTTATTCAAACAAATGAATCATTTGGTTTCATAGACCAAATTAATGAAATCAGCTGACTAAAACCAACTGATTAATTAACCCCTACAACTCTGACCAGAATATGTACTTAGATGGATGGATGGTTGAGTAGCCTAGGCAGTCAATAATAAAAAACAAAGTGTATTCATTTTAAAGGACAGAGAAACACATTTGCTTGTCATGATTTATTTATAGATGTCAGAAATTCAGTTTTGCAGGACTGGAAAAATAAAAAATCCTGAGAGTTTGTTGTGGTTTTAGCAGAGTTGGGTAATTCGGGTACAGAGAATAAAAGTCCAGACCAAGATTTTGTTTCAACCAACCAGTTGATCATAAAGAGTGACAGTCACAGCGTACTCAACTGGTTGGTTGAAACAAAATCCCAGTCTGGAATTTTACTCTCTGCACCCGAATTACCCAACTCTGGGTTTTAGTTATGAAATGAATGTAATTAAGACCTTGGTTCAAACTATAATCTAGCATACACAGGTGGTATCCAGGACCAGGACTGATAACCACTGTTTTAATGCAAACATGGAGAACATTCTGAGCTCCTCTGGACACCACTGTGCTCATTAGCATTCCAGATGTTGGTATTTCTTTTCCTCCTAATACAGGTGACCGGAGGAACTTGGCGTGCTGCTCGTGATTCGCTCCGCTCTTCCCAGTTCTCATGTGGCCAGCCCAGGTTCCCAGCATGCACCCAGACGCTAAACCCCCTTACTCCACCTGGGCCGGCTGAGGAGCTGGAGTGACCAGTGCTGGGCCAGCAGAAAAAACCTGCAGAGAAGATATAAGGTTTCCTGCTAAATCAGCCTCTGATCTTCTCAATGAAATCCAATATGCAATTAACAAGCATGAAGGAGATGCTGTTATTATATCCAACTTACAAGAACTGTACATTTTCATATATTCTCACTTTTTAATTAAATGCTGGAATTGAATTACTGTAATTAAAGTGCAAAATAGTTACATGATTAAATTCTAAATGCTTTCAGTTAAAAGGGGCTGCATCTGTTGCAACTATTAGTGCACCGGCAGCCTGTGTAAGCTGTTCTCTGTGTAAACTGAAATGTATGTATGTACACTTATTGTGAATGTGGCTATTTAAAATATTAAGTGATTGGTCACTCAGCAGCCTCTTATGAGGTCTGGTTTTGTGGGAGGACAAGCATAGAAATGACACAGACCAAGAAATGGTGACTAATGGCTGCTAACAGTGCATTTTCTATTATATCTTTCAATTTAAAAATATAAAAGGAGGTGTAGGCTGGTTTTATTACTGACGTGATTTGGAACCTTCTAGAATGCATGTGATAATGAAATGAAAAGGTATTGTACCAGTGAAATAAAATTACTATCCATCCATCCATCCATTGTCCAACCCGCTTATCCTACTGGGTCGTGGGGGGTCCGGAGCCTATCCCAGAAGCAATGGGCACGAGGCAGGGAGCAACCCTGGACGGGGGGCCAGCCCATCACAGGGCACACTCACACACCTAAAATTACTATATTACCCATAATGCTTTAGTAACTCTAACACAGGTGACCAGCTTACAAGAGAAAAGGTACTGCTTTACTACACATTCCAAACAAACATGCTTTTGCAAACAGGAAGGTTTTAAAATTCACCAGCTGGACATCTGAAAACACCTCAGCTCCGTGACTAAAAGTCTGAATCCATCCCCAGTTCTATGTGTGTGATGTCTGGATGCTCTGTGTATCTTCTTGAGTTTTTGATTCAGGTATTCTGTCCTCCCCCAGTCCAACAACTTATCGGGATATATGGGTGATGCTGAATTGCTCCTGATGTGTGATACCTAAGTCTTTAACCAAGGACGAACATCCTATCTAGATTGTAATCTGCTAGGCCTATATATTGTATCCTAAGGTCATAGAAAAGCCAGTAGGATTCTTAGCCTGTTACAAACAGATATTTAATGAACAGTGTATTTTGTTTAGAAACACTTTTAGGCAATCATAAGCTGCAATGATGGAAAATGATATCTTAAAAATAGTGTACTGTCTAAAGTCCAGGTTTTCACAATTTTAATAAACCTGTTTAGTATGTATGTACATCGACCTATTAACAACATACACAAATCAGAAATTAATTTAATGTGGTGCTTCCTTTTAATGATGCAGTGCGACACAAGCTCCATATACAGTACTTACAATGAATTTAACTTGTGTCACCCTTCTAGGCCAGGGTTATTCTACTCATGGCTGTGTATTGTTCTTTTAACATTCAACTTTTGCCAGGGTTATTCTACACTGTCCCCCTGAACAAGATTTAGTATTTAACCTGAATTATCAGAAAAAAGAAATAAGACCCTACATGAATCGATAGCCTTCAGCAGGAATAAAATTATACTGAGATCTTTCGAAGAAGATCTGGATATACTGAACATCTTTCAAAGTCTACAAACAGCTGGAACGAAGCTGCGTGTATAATCTCCGACTGATTTAAACAAAATGGGTTTACATTTTTGCGGTTCACTAGGTTTTGTGCTGTGAAGAAAACTCCACTCTAAAAGACTGGAATAATGGCAAATATAAATGGATACTATGGAGCTGGTCATGTTTATTTTAGTTTGAAGCAAGTGAGATCATTGTTATCATCCCGGTTTCTATGTGGGTAGCGATCGTTGCCTGCCTGGGTGTTCAAATCAAATGCCGAGGTCCTCCCCTATAAAATGTTATCGATATAAAACGTTCGGCGAACGGGCTTCTTTGAATTTCCCATGATGCCCCTCTGTGACAGCACGTTGCAGAAACGGAGCTGACTGGTGGCTCACAAAATTCATAAATGCATCAAACATAAGGAAAACATTATATGCTAAAAAGAAATGTCAAAAGTTGAATGTTAAAAGAACAATATACAGCCATATAAAATATATTAGATATTCGTGAATGAGTCCAGGATGGTGGGCTTATGGGGATTTGTTCTACTTGGACCCCCCCCCACCGGACGGGGAGGGTCTGGGAACGCGGCCAAATGCCCATGTTTAACCCGTTCAGTTGCAGAGGGTTGTGTGTTTCACTCCCCAGGCTACAGAATCGGGATGAAGGGTTTTTGCTGCCAAGCATACGGGTATTCCCAGTCACGCCTTTTAAATTGAATTATCACATGGTACAATTATTTGCCCTGCCATTAGGAGGCTTGTCCTAATTGATTTATTTGTTTATAAAATAGATTTTCAGACAGCCATAAAGCCATTTGACTCAGACTAAGTAGATGGGCGATCATGGATTTATTACGGTTGCTGTGTATGATTGCATTATGGACTTCGAGAGATTTATTAGGTATTTTGAAGAAGATATTAAGACGTTAACAAACACGTTTCATTTTAACCACCGGGCAAACACTAGTGAAAAGTAATTTTCAGCAGAATTTTGTGGCGAACACCAACGAACCGTATTTATAGGCGTTTTTCTTGCTGCACTTACTGTATTTTTCTCCAACGGGACAGGTTTGAGTCAGAATTGTCAAAGAGATCAGTGGCAGTGTGATGATGGAACATGCATACCAGCGTCCTGGCGCTGCGACGGCATAGGAGACTGTCTAGACGGCTCTGACCAGATAGACTGCGGTATGTTCGATAACATATTACGCGGATATCAGATTGCTTACAGAATCTTTGCTGTATTAAGTATGGTCAAGGAATATCGTGTTTATATTTTTGCTGCTGAAAAAAACTGCTTGATTTCCATGCTGGTTTGGTGCTGGAGGACCAGCGTAGCTATGTTATGCTGGTCATGTTGGTAACCAGCTATGCAGCTCTGTGCCATTTTTTTTTTTTTCCCAACACGGTTTAGATGAAGGCGCTTCAAAATCTGACCCTCAATGCCAAATCCAGGCCTTGTTTTCAGTTCTCCCAGGTACTTCGTTTAATAATTACTGGCCACAAAGGCTTCACACCTGGCTCACAGGTAAAGAAAGGCTGGAAAATCAGCAGTGCTCGGACCTTGAGGGCCGTGATTTGAATAGCTGTGGTTTAGATCAAACTGTCCATGTTAAAATAATGCGTTCAAACCAAGTAACATGTCTTTGTTATATACTTATAATGTATTTTTGGACAATGCTTTGTTTTTTGTAGCTGTGACATTCTGTATGTTTTCTAAAGGTGTACATAAGTAACGATGCACCTAAAATAATACTTAGTCTATCCCCAATGCCAGGATTTTAGGCTACTGTATGGCTGCAAAAACCTGTTCTCATTCCTTCCCAGCATGCCCGGCGTTTCTGTGTTGGGATGGCTCCAAGTGTGTGAACCATTCCCTAGTCTGTGATGGCCAGCCAGATTGTGATGACCGCTCGGATGAGGGGGAGTGTCTCACAGGCCCAGGGTGTCTCTCCAGTGAATGGCGGTGTAGGAATAAAGCGTGCATCTCCCAAGCCTCCATGTGTGATGGGAAAAATGACTGCATGGATAGCTCTGATGAAGAAAACTGTGGTAAGTGTTTGAAACTGGGAGATTTGTTAAACCTGTGTTCGTGTTCCAATTAGCTGTTGCCTGCTTGATGCAAGCTCATGCAACACTTGTGCAGATTTTAAAATGGCTTATGCCACACCTACAAGTGTATATATGCTGGAGTTGAAGGAGGGCAACCTTGTGAAGACGTTGGTCTTGACTTCGAATGAGGGCATCCAGTCGTTTGACATCGACTGGAAGTGGAACTGGATCTTCTGGGCCAATGGTACAGGATATTTGAAGGCAAAGAGTCTCCTCCAGGAAGGGTTGATACACATCCCTGTCCTGAGCCCTGGTGAGTGACGTGATCAGTGCATTTATGGCAAAATACTTTTCCTGAATAATCAACGAAGGTTCAGGGAAAGGGTCTAAATGGGTTTCTGGTTGCCTCTTGTCTTGTTTACCCTCCATATATTGTTTTTGAAAACAATGTTTGGTAAACCCTTAACATTTGCCCAGTGCAGTCTTTGTGCACCTTGATTTGTTCAAATATATTTTCACCTGTGCTCATCTCTTCCCTTTTTCAGCCTGTTTGGTAAAAGTTGACTCAAGATCAGGGAGCATATACTGGCTGTCCTGTAGTAGGTTGGACCTGGTTATGACTACAGTCAGCCAAACTGACAGTGGCTGGGTATCTAAGCAGTTGTATAAGGCTAGGAGTGAGGTCCTTGATGTGTGCATTGACTGGCAAAGGGGGAAGCTGTACTGGTTGGAGGATGGCAGAGTCTTCAGTGTGGGCATGTCTGGTGGGAATGCCAAGGCCGTAATGAACGTTCAAGGAGATGTCACCAGCATGGTACTGGATAGGAAATCCAATAGCTTCTTCTGGAATTTCAATGGTTAGTTCCACATACAGCAAATAGTAGAGCATCTGCTTTGCCAGATGCTGAACTTGAGAGCAGCTGTCTGATGTTTGACAACCGGATTGTGTTCTGTTCAGGCTTGAAGGTGGTGAGCCTCTTAAAGAAGAGACAGTACACTGCTGCTGGGGGGTGGAATTTAACTGGCACAGTCATGGCTGCCCAGGAGCCTTTTTTGGTTTCATTGCTTGATAATGTCATGGTTCTATGGGATCGCAGAACTGGCAGACGTGTGAGAACGGTCTCAGTGGGGAATGTCCTTGGAGCTGCTGTGTTTGGTCCTGTGGCTCAAGGTAAATATGGTGCCGTTATCGGTGCTCATCATAGCTGTTAATGTGGTGGCAAATAAAACTTCATGAACTTCATAAATGTCTTCGCAGATAAAAACACCCCTCCTGTCTATACCTTGGTCTCGAGCCAGACCCGCTTCATATCCTCCGTACATCAAAATGAAAGTGTCACCTATAGAGATGTTTCTCCCACCCAGACACTGAGCTGCAAAAGTCCGTCAGTTTTGTGTCAAGGGACACGTTTGTGCCTAAACTCAAATCAGCTCTGTGATGGGCAGTTGGACTGTCCAGATGGGTCAGATGAGGAATTCTGCTACAAGGCTTGTAAAGACCAAGGTAATACATTTCTGCATAAGCACGATTATTTGAGCGCAATTGTTTGAGCAGGAGTTTCAGGACTCTGTCTCCATCAGCGGACTTCTTGTGCAAGGACAGACGGAAGTGCGTGTCCAGGGCGCTGGTGTGCGATGGCCATGTTCACTGTTATGATGGCTCTGACGAGGTGGGCTGTCCCACGGCAGA
>JAODLC010000123.1:22109770-22120131 GCA_026781145.1 Hippopotamyrus pictus | reverse complement strand
GGATTATGGTTTTTCCCATAGAAATGAATGGACGGTCCCCATTTAGATAGGAAGACCAACATGTGTGTGTGTGTGGGGCACGCACCCGCGCACTAACTTCCTACCTCGTGGGGTCACTTGGTTTTCCACAAGAATAACTAACTTGCATTCACAGATTATGAAATGTAATCAAACTAAAAAATGTCAAGTTTTGCTTGGTTACTTATGGTAGGGGTTAGGGTTATTATAGTCAGGATCAGTTGAACCCATAGAAATGGAGTCCCAATAAAGGTGTGTGAGTTCCCAGGGGAAATCTTCTATGCAGTGATATCTCATCTGATATAAAATCTAGATCAAAACTTGATCTGTTCACTTTCCCACATCCGTCTAATTTACATCAGTTGCTCAGATCATAAGAATCCGTCACGCTGCAGTAACCCTGAGACACTTGGCTTGAAACTACGAACTATCCTGATGTCAGCTGTGTGGAAATCCTTTTAATTTGGAAGCTCAAAGCAGCCCAACAGCTACCTGTAATGCTTGTAAATCCATTCTTTTCAGACGAGGTAATGTCGTTTTAACACAAATCTAATTGGGCACTTTTTTAAAACTTATTTTGACATTGCAGGGACCCCCTTTTCAGTCCCCACAAGGGGAAACTACAATCAAAAATACCGAAAGTCTTGTATTTGGTTTAGTTACTTAAGGTTAGGGTGGCCTCAAATATTCAAAAACATCAAATTCCTTTTTGACCAACTGTGCAGTAAATACCAGTTGCCGCTGTGCGCACACTGGCCTTTCACTGACACGTGACTGATTTTTGTTGTACAGGTTCCAGGGACGATGTCACCAGTTCATTTAAACGCCTAAACCCAGAGTCCTGGGTTACAGAGCATCCCCCAGGCCTCTTCACAAGCCCTGCTCAGCCCACACGAGAGAATGATGGTCTCCGGGAGCTGGACTCGCAGTCGTGCGATGCAGAGCTGTGCCACAGTCACGGCCACTGCGTCGATCTCACTGGGGAGACCAGGTGTTACTGCATCTCTGGTTATGGTGGTCCATTCTGTGAGAACAAGCTTGGTGGATCCGCTGCGGTCCTGGTCACCCTGGGTGTTGTCGCCGTCTTAGTCGGTGTTTTCGGAGTCGCATTATTCATCTACAAGAAAAGGTACCTTGGGATTTCTAGGCCAGTTTTAACGTAATTTTGGGGTGAAAGGTCTGGTCTATGTGGCTTTTTATAACACTGCTGTTTTGAGGTACAGTGATTGATAAAACATTGGTGTTAGTTGACAAGAATTCAAATGAACAGTTCCTGCTACTAATGTAGGTGGGGTCCTGAGGTCAAGGTTTCCTTACCATTCTTATCACTTTATCCCACCCAAAGAGTTGTTTACCTGCCTTAATTGTACTTCAAGGCTGAAACTTGCCTGGGCAGTACTTCCAGTCATAATCCACTGACTACTACATCTTATTGTGAAAGTCTACACATCCTAAAAGATTCAGATATTCATATTTACTTCCTGTTTGTATGCCACATGTCACGATCATGTGACCTGATTGTTTTCCACAGGTCAGCTTGGTTTATAAGGATCCTAAGAGTGGGTAAATCCAGTGAGAAGGAGAACCTCATGTCGAGCATAGAGGCACGCTTGGCCTACTCTCAGTGCTTCTCCAATGATCTGTATGATCCAGACGAGGTAGGCCCCGAATGTCCAAGTTGCTCAAACTTGGCGGCTTTTTCCTTCCAAGGGGGCAGTGTGGTTAAGAAATTTTGTACAGCCTAGTTAATTGATTGGGACCACCGCCCTCTATTCTTGCAGTCAGTCACGCATGTAGTTGTGAGAAACTGACTATAATTTCTCTTTCAGGATTTGTCCATTTCAGACTAAAGGACTGTCAACTGGTTTGCTCATGTGGTTTGGGAAATAAAACCTGTTGTCACTAAGCTCTTGTGTTGGAGTTTGTTCCATTAACAGACACCAGACATATTGGGATATCCTGCAGGGGTTGTGAACAATAGGGTAAAGTCAGGCCTAAAGGCTCGTAGCATAGTTTACTTGCCTTTTGATGACTGTTTACTCACTTATTATGCATTTTAAAAATCCTCCGCTCTCCCGCTTCACTCGATGAGTCAGTACTAGCAAGCAGGCTAATCAATGACAGTCCTGCAGCATGCATGGGGAGCAATGTACATCAGACTGTTTGCAACTGCAAACATCCCAAAAAACTACAAGTGGAGGTTGAAAATGGTAAACAGTGTGTTTGTTTTTCATTTAAGCTAGCAGTTCTGGAGTACTGTAACCTGCAGAATGTTTGGAACATTTACAGTAGCTGGCTAATAGACAACATTAAATAAGCAGCTGATTTGAATCTGTGCGAATGCATTTCCATTTCTGCTAGCTGGACATAAACTTATCCATTTCCACATGATTTGGTGTCAGTGGTAGCACAGTCCTGCATAGATGTTAGGTGGCTTATACACCTTTTAACTGCATAAGGGTGTGTCCACAGGTATGTATAGTTTACCCACTGCATTGCAAGTTTTTTCTATTTTTTTTTAAAATTGCATTTCACAAAGGGTTTAACATGGGGGGGTGGGGCTGTTGGGGGCTGTTGTACACATATTTGGACTCATTTACAGTTTGGCAACTACTGGCCTACTGCCCGTGGTTTAATTCCGATCCCAGATGGAACGGCTACTCTTAATTACTCTTCATACAAAACAAGATCTTAAATCCATTGCCTTCCACTGCCGTGAGCGTCTCACATTCCCTTAACTTTCTTTTGACATGCCTATTTTTGGAAGTGTGCCCTGTGTTTAGAAAACGGAAGCGGTGTGTTAAACTGGTTTTTCTGCTTTTACGCAAGTGCATTTTTCTGATGGTGGTGGGGGGTGGGGGGTTACACAAAGGATTTGTCGATGTGGGCGAATGCGCAGGTGAGGGGGCTACTTGTCATTATGACCTAATTAGGCTTCCCGTGGCTGCAGGGTGACTGTGCCGCATGAAACACTTTCCTCTGTTTCCTAAGGCAGTGAAAATGCTGAAAATGTAGATCAAGGCTTCTGGGGTTTCCCTGCTGGTTTAGCTAGAACAAAACAAAACTGAAGTGTAATGGGTGACACAATGGCCTGTGGGTAGTTGGGGACTGGGCCCGTTGGCTTTGTTGACGATTACATTGCAGTGACAAAAAGTAGAGATTCGACAATACAGAACTTCTCACCACCTATTTCATATTGGCTGCAAGTCAGGTGGGCTCTAAAGACTGCCCTTCAGGTTGCTGGTGGCGTCTTAAATCCCCCCTGATCCCCAAAGTCCAAATTTTGTTGCCCACGCAAAGTCAAGGTGTATGGGGGAGGTTCCCTTCACTGGATTTTACCTGGGGGGAGGTCAATTGCATGGCCCAGTTTATACTATTTTGGTCCAAATGTGGACTGCACGCTCCCATTTCAGTACCCATGCACTTAAATTCATCTGCAGGAAATTCTGGCTGTGTGCACCATGCAACGCATAGCCATGTTGGCAGGATCAAAACTTCCCTTGCTGAGTGGAGAGCATAAGCCAGGGTAGCCTCCCTTCTCTGTCCCGCCTGTTGTACAATTTGTGGAAAGACAAGTCTGTAGCAGACTTTCTTTTCTGCTGCATCTTGTCTATATTCCAGTTACTAGTGTACAATGTCCATCATGGAACATCTTGGGTTTTGTCTATCCTTGATTAAATGCTTTTTAGTTAAATTTTTCAGGCTCTCTTGCAGGTGTTAATTGGATATTTATAATATACATTAAATGTTACATTTGTTTAATGGCATATCTTTTTGCTTTCCTTTAAGACCTGCGTGTGTATACACAGGTGAGAGTGAAGTCTGGGGTCAGATCACAAGGTCAGCCATTTATCCAACACCCCTGTAGAATCTTTCATGGAGTTAAGAGCCTAAAAGATATGACTCTTCTGCCGACGATGGGATTCAACCGGTAACCTTCTGATCTCATGCATGGAGGCCTGACCTGCTGAGTCGCATGCTAACCCCAACGCCTGCAGAACACAGGTGCAGATCTGTAACTGGGAATTGACATAACCATCACGCATATATGCTTTCCCTGTATAAGGGCATGCATGTGGCAATTTGTCATAATAGCTCAAATACATACTTATGTGCATTTGCACTGTTATGACAAGAATTTATCGTGCATATTAACCTTCATATGGCAAATGGATATAATAAAATGCACGGTAATATCAAGTCATAACAGTGCAAATGCACAAAAGTATGTACTGGCATTACAAGAAATACCCGTGCGTATCACTTTCTCTGGCAAAAGTGTACTTGCATATCAGTTAGGTCAATCCCTCTCTATAACCTTGTGAGCTGTAGATTCCCACCGGTGTTCCAGTCTACGCACCCAACTTGTCTTGAGACCCAATTTCAGCTGCAGATTTTACTTCTGTGATTGACGCTCTGGTGCAAGTTGAAACAAGCTGGGGCAGTTACTGGCTTCGAGCACATTTTAAGGGTGTAGTCTTCAGTTTCCTGACAATCGATCTGCTGCTGCATTAGGCTGAAACCCTTCCTCTGACTTTCTCAATCTTTTTACCTCCATGAAAGTCGCAAACCAGGCTGCATTCAACGCTCTCTACTAGCCAACAGCCATACTGTATCTGTCCAGCGATACATTTGTTTAGTCTTCTTTTCTTGCGGAAGTAAGCATCCCAACATGCTGTAGGAAGCGAGTCGTTCTCTGAATCTGTCTAGCCCAGACTCGCTGGCGTTTTGTGGTGCACAGCTGACCTGAAGCACTCGCATCGAGGTGAGTAGTGATTATTCCTGATTTGAAACAAGGTAGGGCTGGATGCTTTTTGAGCATGACCCTTGTCTTCTCGTTTTGTCCTCTTTGGAAATGTCGCCTTCATGTTCCTCATCCCTCTCAGTTTGTTTTACCCGACCGTCAGCCTCTGAAGGGTTTATCTCATGCCGCAAATCTCTGCAATCCAAGGCTTGCTAGCAGGTTTTTCTTCTTCTTCTTCAAGCGTTGAAACAGCAATTGAGCGAAAGTTAGTGTTTTTGCATTCAAATTTCGCATGCTAAGGTAATGCTTTTGCTTCTTTTTTTTTTTTGTTTTGCTGTGGTTTCTTTATACATTTTTTCTGGATGAACTTGATTTACGAGTTGGGGACTTCTTAAATTACAGAATGTGAGACTGAAATTAACCTGAAAGGAATTTGTACACAGTTTAGTTTACAACACGGTGGTCACATGTACACTTATCCAGTTAAATGTTAAGATCATCTCTTTTTTTTATGCTTTATATGTTTTTGTATGCATTGTGAGCTTTTGGTAGTGTTTTTCAGATGGGATACAACCCACACAGATCTGATAACCTTCCTCTTTGTTATAACCCATGCATGCTATTAGGGTGTGTGCACTTTTTACTTCTCTTCACAATAGTCTGCATGTCTGGGTGGGGTTTATAAAAGCACCTGAGATGGAGCCTAAGATTCCTATTTATTAATGCAAGCAAGATCTATTTGTCATTCACATCAGGGTTCATCCCAAAACCACTCAAGCCTGAACCTCAAGACGCTACATCTGAAAGCCACTGACTTCCCTCTCGCTGAAAAGATAGCATGGCCAACAATACAGGAGCCTTGATCCCATGCGATAACAATCAGTGCAATGGGCACGGCCATTGTTTTCTACTGAATAATGTCATCAGCTGTGAGTGTCGGCTGGGCTATGATGGAAACTTCTGCCAGAACCGTGTCAGCAAGCCCATCGGCGTGGCCCTCACCCTGGGCTTTCTTGGCTGCATTATTGGCCTTCTTGTCCTTGCCTTCCTCTTTGCCTTCATCAAGAAAAGGACGAAAGCACATAAAAGGTACCCCATCTGTTTCAAACCCCCTCTTCTTTCTTTAAGGGTAAGCAGGGATGCATCAGGGCCAAATGCGAACCTTAATGTCTACTGATCTACAGCTCCAAGCATTATAGGTTTTGCAACTACAGAAGTCCAGATCTCTGTGCTGCTCCATCATTTTCTAGACCATTTATGCCTTTCCAGTTAATTGCCCTAAAACTGACAGCCAACCCCTAGAATATTGCTCTTTATCTCAGGTTAATGTATAAATGAACTGGTGCTGCCGACTGTTAGCTGTATGGTGCTTTCTGCTGTCATGGAAGTGCTTCTCTAGATGGCCTGTTTAAATTATTAGAATGGGTTGTTTCTGCATTGACTTAGCCATTTCGTAGCAGCCTTTCTGTCAGCGTCTTTTATAACAAGGTTCTGTGCACTTTGTCTGCAGACAAACAGTGACTACTCAAAAAGAGGTCATGAGTGAAAGTATAGGTCCTCTCTAGCAGAAAAGTCTGGAGCAGGTAGGTCTTTGGTCTTTGCTGAGCCGCAAGTGAAAGACATCTTGCACCTTGTTGACCACCTCAAAACCGTGAATGCAATTTCAAATACAATGTAAAATTCCAATATTAAATAAATTTCATTCCATAAATGCATGCAGCTGATTCTAAGAGAAAAATGTTTCTTTTTTTATGTCTGCCTGGTCCTATTCAAATCTGAGATTTCTGGAGGAGACCGGACCCATCCACCAATCAGGGACGTCCTCCTGCTTTCGAAGGCTAACGTCATATCCTCTGTATCAACACAAACACCAGTACAACATGCTAAAATTGTCTGACATTATCCTGAGTCACATGTTTCTCGTGTTTTGGGCAGGTTTTGTGGGACCTCAGTTATTGTAGACTTCCATGTTTTGCATCCGCATTTTTCACCTGTCACTCTGAGCTAAGGTGACGTGTCATCAACAGGACCAGCAGGTTCTGCAGCAGTGCTGAAATTCCACTTCCTTGAACACCCTAGGAGCTGCCCTTTGAAGGCAGACAAGTATCTGTCTGCACGGGGGCTGGGTTTGGTTTTTACTTCACGCGGGTTTCGATTGGTGTAGCTCCAGTCTTGCAATAAGGCGGCTGTTGCGTAAAGAATTACCACGGTGACCTGACTTTGGTTGACATCTTATAATCCAGCAGTGTTACTCCTTTAATGCTCATTAATGCAGCAATTTTGTAAACATAATTCGATGTAACTGGTACACTCATTTCAAATTTTATTGCAATATTTTGGGGTTTTCACACTTATAAATGGATGTTTGTCCACCCATTGTATTTTAATTACTTTATAGGTGTCAGCTTTCATCACTTAACTTCACAGGACTCTCAACAACACAAAGCAGGCTGGAGATCCAACTCTTAGTGTGTGCTGCTGTCAAGCTCGTCCACCTCAGATTATTATTATTATGGTCTGCTTCATGCAGGGTAATAGTATAGTTCATGGGATTTTTCTTCTCCACAGTTACAATCAATCAATCAATCAATGTATGTGTGTGGGAGGGTAAGAATAAACATGTTTTGCTAAGTGTGCTGTCGTGTACATGATATTCTGCCCTCCTGCCTATAGTGTTTGATTAAGGTGTTTGCTGTCCTGAAGGCTTCAGAACCCTGACCTTACTACACTCCCACAAAACGGATTTGTCCTGTCATGTCTGCCTGTGCTGATTCTTCACCATTTCTACATTATTTTGTGAGATTCCTTTTTGAGGTGTTTTTAAAAAGTCATTTGTCGTGGACAAAATCCTGTTTTTTTTGGGGGGGGGAATCCGTTGTGCTGTTTTTTTTGTAAGGCTAGACAGATATTGTTGGGATAAATAAATTACGTGGTTAAGTGGAGTGATCTAATAGTAATCAATTACCTAATTACCTTAGTTTTAAACGGATGGACAATTGAGTACCTGAATTAAGCATAGTTGGAGCAGATTTCTTTAAAAAAAAAAAAAAAAACTTTTTATATGGAAAAATCAAGGTGATGTTTGAAATTTTATTGACAGAAAATTCTTAGTAATGCATTTAACAAATACTTCTTTGTATTGTAAATCGACCTACAATCAACAGCTCAGTCCTTCAGTAATACCGTAAAAAACAACCTCAGAAATTAGGGGGACACCATTAAATTCACCGCACATGGTCTCCGTTCTGGGTGGGGCCATGTGGTAAAGGTATTTAAATAATTTACGATACATACAGAGTATGTTGTATGCTTTAACATGAAAGTCAAAAAAACCCTTTCGATTAGGTCTATATTACTTTGTACTAATTTAATTCCACTTCCATAACATTACCCTAAAGTGCTTGAATAGTGCATACAACAGTTTTCAAGCGGTTTAATTGTACCACCTAACTACTTGGAGTATAATTCACTGAATAAACATTCGCATCACAAATGTTTGACTACGTCATAGTCCGATTCTGCCAGAAGGATGGGCTGTCGGGACGGACAGAGATTCGCGTCGGTATTGAAGTGTCACGGGTGAATGTACAAGTCTGGAATTCCGTGTTCAACTTCTCGATGGCTACGATCCTAACCTTGCATTGTGACTCCAGTGCTGTGCGTCGGGTTACACTCCAGAGACGTGATCTATCCAGCGTTTCTCCTCGTCCTACAGAAGTTGTAGAAGCATGCCATTAAACAGGCTCCTCCGATCAACTGAAAACTGCTGCCAATGAATCCCATCACAATGCAGTAATCTGCATGCAGATCCGTGCCGCTGCTTTCCATTACTTTCAGCTGACTGGTGTACCAGGCAAGCGGGACGAGCGAAAAAACACCGCCGCAGAACACGGCCACGCCGCCCAGACCCGCGAGCAGAAAGTCCGGCGTGCGGCCCCAGCAGCGAAATCCCAGCACAGTCAGTATCTGAGCAAGGCCGGTGAGAACGACCGAGGTTATCATGAGACCTCTGGCCGATATCACAACTTCCTCGGCGAAGTACTGCGCGTCCTTCTGCTGGCAGGTGAGGCCACCCCCAGGGACCTCAGTACAAATGTCCCAAAGGCCCTGGTGAATAATCGTCCCTAGAGGTACTCCCAGGATCGACCCTACAGCCCTCCAGGCGGGCGCGCCGGTGGCGATCAGGTTGAAGAGCCAGCCCAAAAAGCTGGCCACCACTCCGAGAGCCAGGATACACACGTCTGGCATCGCGATCACAGCACGACGTTCACGAAATTCACTTCGAAATACTGGGGTTAAGTAATATGATTCGATAACAAAACCTTTTAGACGAAAACAGCGCAGCTGTCTAGAGGAGATAGATGGGTAACTGACGCCCGCCCCATGGTACAGACAGCTCGGAGTGAAAATGTATGGGGTGTCATGTTTCTTTTTTTTTTCCTTTGACATTCTTGCAGCGTCAAAGCATCGTACTGGTATGACGTAATTACACACCCCGGTTAATTAGTAAAAAAAAAACAATATGAATAACACGCAGCTGACATTTCAGATAGTGCCGAATAAGTATACTTGTTAAATCCTTACATGAACGTAAGTGAAAACGTAGACCAAGACGCTTTTTAACTCGTAAACATTAAAGTAAATATAAGGGGAAAAGGTTAAGAGGATAAAAAGGGTTAAGCTTTTTCGTTCTATAATGAGAATTGCGGAAGGTTATTGATTGAGGAAGTTCAGATCGATATTCAGGATAAAGATCAATTTATTACAGTTCTTAGGAAACCCTACAAGAAATACATGTCAATCGTAGACTACTACTACTAACTACTAATACACAGGTTTTAAGAAAAATATTTACAAAAAGTTCTTACAATAAATATTTCAATATAGTGCTGCATAGCGAATGAACTGTATGTTATGAAGTGTTAGGCCTGTACTTAGCTAATCTCTCAAACACACATTAAAGCGTCTTCTAAGGTTCACATGCATGTACGTCAAGGACAAACTAACAACAGCTGTTTAGTGACTATTTGTATAAACTCACAAAATGTGCATTGTGCTTTACAACGATTTTTTTTTTTTTTTAAATATGCGTTCTACCAGCCCTTAAACTACCACTGTCGTGCAAAATTCGCAAATAAACAGAAGTGGCCGGAACAGTTGGCTCGTGGCTTAATATTTTCTGGCATTAATGACCCCGCACCTGAACCTATACAAATATTACAGCAATTTGAAAAATATACTTACACCGTAACCTTATACTCACTATATCAGATTGCCATAACTAATAGTGCAGCATAACAAACATTTTGATCAATTTCTTTTGCATGTATAAACGGATATAACGTACGTTTGCCACAAGGAAGCTGTTTAAAGTGGCCCTTTAACTCCTATGGAACGAGCGTAACACAAAGACGGAGGAAACACATTGTCAGTCTCAATCGCCCCTGAATAAATACTTAAATCATTAAAATTAACTTCAAGCATATTCGTCACCCTGTTGGTTTTCACAAATCAGCGTCGCACATTCTGTTACTGTACGTGGTGTTGATCCTCCCCGGAGTCTTTGCCCGAGGAAAGTCCCGGTCGTTCAGAGTGTCTC
>JAODLC010000123.1:22019547-22045933 GCA_026781145.1 Hippopotamyrus pictus | reverse complement strand
AAATTAATCCACAGCAACCCTGTGATTAATCTGATTAAAAATTTTAATCATTTGACAGCACTAATATATATATATATTTCTCACTGAGATCCTGTATTGACAAGTAAGTTGAACCACTCCATAAAGCCTCCTTCAGCACATCCCAAAGACCTTCAATGAGGTTAAGGTCAAAACTCTGTGGTGACCAAGTCATGCGTGCAAATGATTCCCCATGCTCCCTGAACCCTCTTTGACAATTCAAACCCAATGAATCTTGGCATTCTTGTCCTGGAATATGCTCATGCCAACAGGGAAAAAAACCCCACTGATGATGGATGGAGGTGTAACCTGGCCAGTCAGTAGATTCAGGTACTCAACTGACTTCACTTTATTGCTGCCTAACATTGCTGAGCTGTAATAATGATCCAGTCATTGGCTCTTAATATTTGCTGATATAAATTCAAATGGCAACTCTTTTTTGGCTGGGCAGAGTGTGTTTGTGTGTGTGTGTGTGTGTGTGTGTGGTGTGTGTTTGTGTGTGCTTATGTGTGTTTGTGTGTTTTGATTTGTTTTGGCTTTTTGGTAAAAGTTGTAGGGAGTTTTTTTTCTGTTAAGTTAGTTAAAGTAACAAATAATGTAGGACTGAATTACACTTTTGTTTCTGAAGGTTGTGATACTGAATTAGTGTGAACATCACATGTGAATGTAAAGTGGCTTAAATGTCATGGTGAATTTGTTTTACCTTTTAGCTTTTTTTCCCTTTTTTGTACCTTTACATTAGATTTCCTTGAACGCTGAATGCTTGTTTTGTATTTGTCCTCGGCGGTGTGGTAATCATGTAATCACGTGAGAAGTTAGTCACAGAGTGATGAGAAAAATATAAAGTTGCTCATGAACCACAAGCGTTCAGCCCACAAAAAGCTAATCAGTCATTGGCATTAACGTCTGTCTGCTGATTAACTCTTCCGCTGTTACTCACTGACAGGGAGTATATTAGCAGGATGTCGGGCTCATCAGGCTGCCAGAAGAACAGCGAGTGTCTGCTGAGGCTAAGGTAATGCTTTTAAATTATACGCCAGCCAATGGTTTTGTTACAGGAAGTTGTTCTAAAAATATGACATTTTTCCCCCTGAGCTAAATATAAATGTATGGGTGCATGGTGTTCTATTCAAGCCTATAGTCTAAATTTTAAATGTGTGGGTTTTTTTCCACACTACAAATGTCTGTGCATATGCAACATAAGTTGTGGTAATGTTACATATAGACACAGACATAACTTTCATTGTGTTCACAGGACTAATATATCCTAAGTAACTGTAAATAACAGTGATTCTCTCTCTCTCTCTCTCTCTCTCTCTCTCTGTGTGTATGTGTGTGTGTGTTTTTTTAAGAACCCAGAATTGTGAAATGAAGATTTGGAAGACTACACTTTTTGCTGTTATTATTGTGGCAACAGCATCAGCAAAGCCAGTAAGCATTATTTACAATTATGTTTCCTCTTAGATTTTTCATGGCATAAAATATGTAATGTAATTATTGTATCTATACATGTAAATATTCAGCAAAATTCAGCATTTTCAGGTTGCCTGTTGTTCTGGCCAACAGCTATATCAGGCTGGCAAAAGATCCAAATCATCTGAATCGTCGGATTCCTGGTATTTGCCAGCATCAAAAAAATCATCAGAGCTTTCTCTGTCATCTGAATCGTCAGAGTCCTCTCAATTACTGAAATCATCAGGGTCATCAAAATCATCGTTGTCAGAGTCGTCCGAGTCATTAGAATCAAATGAGGAAAGCACAATCACATTAATTTCTTCAGGAACAGAGATGACGACTCAAGGGATCATCACAGAAACAATGACTCCGGGGATCAACACTAAGATGACGACTCAAGGGATCATCACAGAAACAATGACTCCGGGGATCAACACTAAGATGACGACTCCAGGGATCAACACAGAAACAATGACTCCGGGGATCAACACTAAGATGACGACTCCAGGGATCAACACTGAGATGACGACTCCGGGGATCATCACTGAGATGACGACTCTGGGGATCAACACTGAGATGACGACTCTGGGGATCAACACTAAGATGACGACTTCAAAGGCCATTGAAGCAACAACAACAAGTCCTGTTTCTAGGTGTATCACAATGGACATAACGACTACAAACAGTAGAGGGGACAACTGAGAGTCACTCTGATGTGACACCCATTACGCAACCATTTACAAGCAGCACATCTTTCCAAAAATAATGTTATTTGCTTCTGATTCTTCTCTTACTTTCCTATTGCTTGTGCTTATTGTTGCCCTTAGATATGTAGGCCTACATAACCTTCCTTCAGTGCCATTTTGAAGTGAAGAAGGGACCACTGTCTTTTTATATGCATGTAAATTGACAGTTCTCCAGTGCAGACTATCTCTGTCTATCTTTTATCATAATAAGGGGTTTAGTTGTGATTTAGGAATGAAACTGTTAATGCGGAGAACTCTCTGCTCCTTGGATGAAGATAAGGACTGAACAGCATTTTCATAATAAAAAACAAAAACAAATACTGTAATTAATGACAAATAATAATGATAGTATATTTAAATAACAGGTGCATTAATGTCGTAATATGTTAGTATTTCTTTGATTGCGGTAACGTTAACTGCATTAATTTTATAATTATATTATAGTATGAACAAAGATTTTAAATAGAATTTAATGGTATCCCTTTACAATTATGGCTTCTTTTTGCATCTTATATATGGTAGTACCTCGTTAATAATAAAAAACAACTGCTGTAACCTGTTTATAATTGTCTATTAATGATTTAAAAAGTGTTACAACCTAATTAACAACCTGAATATAAACCATTCATAAACCCTTAATAACCCTTAGTTTCTATACTGAACATACAGACTAAAAATCTTTTTTTTCTGTTGGTACTGCAACATATTTGTGTATGTGATTAATCACCAAGGTGTGCGAGGTGTTCGGTGATGACGTCACAGAGGACACACTGATTCTGACAGCCAGTTTAACTTCGGAAGCTTTATCAAGGGTTGCTGAACGGTAGCAACACAATACATTCAGAGGGGATGGTGATTAGCAGTTTCCCACAGTAACTGCAGTGGCTTTAAATCCCTGGTATTTTTCCACTGGGAGTTTTGTCTGGTTTTGAATCCTGGAAGAACACATGCATTTTGTAGCCGTCAGCGCAATTCTGCGGCTTTTTCGAAAGAAGAAGATTAACCAGAGGGTCCTTAGAGACGTCTGGATAAACAGAGTCATCCAAATCCCTGAAACCCCAGGATAAAAAGAAATGTGATACTTATGCACACTTTTTTTGCATATGGTACATTTAATATACTTTATTTTCAAATTTGTTTTCTGCGTAAAAATAAACCACACTGGTTAGGAAATACAGGGATTTGTACATTAAAACCCAATCTATCAGACATATCAGAAATCAAAAAATAAAATCAGTTGGGGTACAATTTCCTGTTTTTCTCAGCTCCCCCAGGTTACCTTCAGAAGATGTTTGTCATTTAACATTTAAAGAGAGAGCAAGATCTGTGCTAGTGACAGCAATACAATTTTGTGTCCACTAGAGGGCCCACAAACTAGCAGCTGGGTGGGTTGACATCATACACCTGCGGTCAGATGCTTGTCTTATTTTCATTGTCATCTAAAGAGAACCACCAAGGGCTGGTCTCTTGTTAGTTTTCTGATTTCTGGGAAGGGAATACGAATTCAAACTGGAAGTGATTAGGAGAAGGGTCAGTGTAAGATGCTTTTTAAAAAGGGCTTCTTCTTCAGTGTCGTGTTGAATCATGGTGCGTTCCCTCGTGGGCCCACATGGATTCTTGTGTATTTTTAAACAGCAAAACCGCAGTGAGGGGCACCACGGCGGGGGTGCTTTGGTGTGTTTTTGGCCTGGTCCAATCACACGTCAACCAGCTGCCACACCCCCACGTGGCAGAAGGCCGGCGGAAGCTCATTAGCGCTAAGCCTCAGAGAATGGACAGGGAGGGCAGCGGATGGGGCGGTGCTGGTGAAGTTCATGCACCAGCGACTGAGGGGGCAGTGCCGTAAAAATGCGAAGGTGCAGCTGTACAAATGACCAACAGCAGTGACACCGGGTTTCCGGTCAAAACGGCGCTAGACTGAAACGCACACACAAACTGACAAAATAAGGGAACATAGAGATCTGCCAGTGTTTACATGGCACACTCTGCAGGGACAATGCAGGGTATAGCATGACACGAACTTCAAAGCATGCCCACAAGCGTACCCCAGTCATTACACAGCAATCCATCGGATATAAATAATGCTGGACAAATATAATTACTGCGACAAGGGCTCCAAGTTTGGCTGGGAGCGGTTTGGTCTGTACAACGTGAACCAGAAGCAGAGGAGTGGAAGGTGAGGACTTCCAGATGGCATCCTGCTATGAAGTGTTTGCTTCCAAACTAATAGCCGGTTTTAATATAAAACGCTACTTAAAAAAAAATTAAGAGGTGCTTTTAAAGAACGCACCTCACATAGCTTAGAATGATAGAGATGTTGTCCTAACTCCCCCCCCCCACCCCTTACGGTGCCCCTGCTGGAGCGGCTCGTTTATGATTAATGCCCAACCCACGGGTACAACAGCATCTCCCCCTCTGTGACTTCCTGTTTTCCTAACCACTGTGTGATCCGGTAGTTCTGCCCATACATTTTTATGATGGCCGTTACATCACGCCCGAGCGGCGAGCATTCGTCTCAGCGGCGGATGCTGCTATCAGGGTTATGGACTGTGGGCGTAAACAGAGAAAAGGACCCAAGGTTTGTGATGTTATTGTCCGTTTCAAAAAGGACATTTATTTAGAAATAATCAAACATGATACAAAGCAGTATAAAATACTTTCAACAAAATAACCACTTAACATAATTCATTGTGCAACCAACGAGGACCAGGCGTCCCTGAGAAAGGAGCGCTCCTAACAGCTACTGCAGCAACAGGGCCTACAAAGCCACTTTTGTTACTGCGTCTGTGTTGTTTTCTAGTGGTGGAGACATGCAGGTAGACGGCCCCCAGGTGGCGCTGTGGGTACACTCGTGTTCTTCACTGTTAATTGCACCTGGGGGCACAGGACTGGGCGCTGTAGGTATGGGAGGACGGTTATTTGGCAGTGATGACTTCAGGTGCCACGCTGTGGTCCTCATTCGAGTCGCTCTCCTGACTCTCGGAGCTCTGCGAGGAGTCGCCGTCTGCGGCCCCGGGTGTGGCCGTGGCTTCTTCGCTGCTCTGGCTGCTCTCAGAGCCATCGGCGGCACTGGTGCTGTCGCTGCTAGTGTTCGTCTCGTCGGTGCTCTCCGTCCCCTGGCTAGCCGCCGGGCCCTTGCGCTCACTGGAGGGGTCGAGGCCCTGGGACTCCATCTCTGGGGTGCTGGTGTCCTCCTCAGTGGGGTCCTCAAAAACCTGGACTGCCTGTGGGGGATGAAAACCTAAGATGTACAGTCGCTCAACAGCACCATCTACTGTGATGTCAGGTTTGTAGATGCTGAGGCTAATGCAGAAGCTAACAGGAATATAGCTACATGCAGAGTAAAAGTGTGCACTTACCTTGTATACTTTCAGGGTCTTCTCAATGTCGTTCCTGTCCTTTTCAATATAGACAGAAGACTTCTTGTTCACCAGGTTGGAGTTGTCATCCATTTTGTCAGCACTGTAGGACTTGTAGGAAGATGGTCCCTTCTCTACCTTGTTGCTCTCCATGAACATGATGGATTTGTAGTCGCTGGGGAAGCCCAGGCTGTCCCCTCTCCCGTTGTCGCTGAAGGGGGGCAATGTCCATACCGGCGGGGTTGGGGCCACGGAGGTGACCTCTGTGGTCTCATCACTGTCACTCTCATTGGTGTCCTGTGGAGACAGCAGTTTCAGTACAGGCTCCTGCTTTTTCCAGTGACACTAGTGACTGGTTCATGGGTAGCTACATTTGGCTATCGCAGCTATAACGTTATCGGTTTGTATAAAGACATTAATATCTGAGGTGTGTCAGTCTGCGCTGTGGAATGTCAGCAGAGGGTTAGCGGTTTTGCGTCGCAGCAGCAGATGTGATAAACGGGCCCAGTGTTTCTGACACGCTACAGCAGTGTCCTGTCGCGCCACCGTGTGTGACTCACGTCGTCATCGTCGCTGTCATCTGACGCTGTGTCGGACTCCTGAAAGACAAGGAGGAGGCCGTGAGTGTCGGCATGGATGGGATCTCCTTCAGAACCCAGGACACAGAACAGGGAGAAGCGGTACCTTGTTCTCATCGGAGCTGTCAGAGCTCTCATCAGAACCCGCCGTCACAGCCTGAAACGGAGAGTAAGATGAATGGGATTTACACTTCCAGGTGTGGTGGACGGCTGTGGGCAGCGTCTGCCCTGTGGAGGTCCCCTACCTGCTCAGGGGCTGTCTGAGAGAGATCCGCCGCGGCTTTCATCAGCGACAGAGCCGGCTTCGCCTGGCCAAGAGGGGGACACAGAAGGGGGCGTTGCATTGTTTAATCGCCATTTAGCAAAACACAGCTTTGCTCGGGAGATTGGCTGCTTCTGGGAAGAGAGCTCTCACCTGCTCCTCCGAGCTTTCTGAGCTGCTTATAGATCTTTTCACCTTGAAGATGGACCCGGGGAGGGGCGGGGGGTGGGGAGGAGTTAGAGAAGTCATAAATAAGACAAAATACATGCCAGAATTCCTCCACGAGTTTTTACACGAACACTTCTGAGTCTCACGTCGCCTTTGTTGAATTTCTAGTTCCTTATCCCAGTTGAAGATATTTATTAATTTATTAATTTCAAAGCACAATTATAAACTAATTTGTTGCTTACAGGATGGCAGATGACTGTTGCTAGGAGAACAACAAATATGACTGCAGTTTTCATTTTCTCTGGCGTTTTCCTAGAAAACAAAAGGCTTATGTTAAGCACAGTCTTTGTAGCATTTTAGTAGTGAAGAGGACATAACCAAACCTTCCCATATGATCATTTCTTCCTTAAGGGGGCTGAGTTGAGACCTTCCCCAGGGTTTTAATCTCCTAAAATGGTTATTTCCAGACAGGCGCTTAACTCATTTTCTGCTACATATGTCTGTGAGACTACTGTTGTCGCTAAATTGCTGCTAAACAAAGTGCAGCGTGAAAGGCAGCATATTACTGGATTGGGGGATGGAGTTATTTTGCACATACATTTTGTGGGTCCTATGGCTCTGTAGTGTATCTGTAATTCTGTTTGGTATAAGGTTGAAATCATCCCTGCATTTCATATCTATGAATATAATCAAAAATAAACATCTATAAATATAATTTAACATATCCATAAATACATCCCAGGTAACTGTTTTGTCAGTAGAGCTTTTATGGAAAAACTGTACTATAAATATAAAAGTATATTCAGAATACTCATTACATCTACAAGTAAAACAAAAAATGATACGTATAGCTAAAGTGGAACATGGAATTAAACTGCTGCTTATTCTGATGCGCAAGGTTCTATTCTGGAAAAATTCCCAGCAGTGGAATTCCTCTGGAATCTCACTGCAAAGCTGCCCAGTCGAGCAGCAGTGTCAGACTGCGAAATCTGCACTGGATCTCCCTCAGCTGCACCTGCCGTTCCCACATGTGTGGACCTCCAGAGCCTGCAATGATCTCATCCTGTGGAGCATTTTGGGACCTTAATGTATATGTTTCTGAGGGAAGTGCAAATCATCCCAGTCTTATTTTGGTAGCTCTGGAGCGACGCCCCCAGGCTGGAGGGACACGCTGCCCTGTTTGAGAAAGGTTAAGACAAGAAATGCTTTGAAGTTTTGCCAGCCACCAGGTCATCTCCTTGCAGCCACTCTGCCACCTCAAGGGATCCTTCTCCCATCAGATTTAGGACAAAGTCATCGGAGCGTTCACGGGCCGGGCCGAACCGAAGCCCTCGTACCTCACTACCGTCACGCCCGGGGACAGACCAGCGGAGGGTGTGGCACTTGGTGCCGCTATACCAAAGACTGGGGTGAGTAAACACACATGATTTAGAGAACGTGTCTGCAGGGCTCTGCAGTTGGGGCGGCTCTCGTGGTCATGCGTTTGTTTACCAGTCTGGCCAGCACCACTGTGCAAAGACACACCTGCACAACACGTGCGCTGATGTTACTGTGCAAGGGACACCGGCCTGAATCACACGAAAGCCAGGCACATAAAGTAACTTATTATTTATCCATCTACTAATAAACATGCTTGTCCCCTGTACCTGAAATGTGATTACTACTCTCAAACTGTATTAATAAGCCAAAAACCAGGAGTCACAATTACCAAAACAGCCCTCAACTGTCATTTTCCGATAGCCACTGAATATTGTGCACTGGTTGCAGAATCCCAGTAGTGTCGTAGTACTGAATGATCATCTGCATTTTCCCCCTGTTATTATGACGGCTATACTGGCTGCATTGTGAGAGAGATCACCTCTTACCTCTGGAGGTCTGCAGAGAATTCCTGAAGCTTCCTGCTGCTGGCAGAGTTGGCGTCAAGGCTGCACGATGTGCTGTCTCGGATTCCTGTGGAGGACTGGCTGTCCTGTTCCGATGCTGCTTGGGGAGATGCTGCCAGTCAGCTTTTTAAACCCTGTTGCCTGGGGCAGCAGCCAATAGCAGCACAGGCCGTGATGTCATGAGGTTTACCACTGCCCCACCTCTCTTCTCCCACTCTTCCTGTGGTTAGCAAAGCCAGTCAATGCAAACACTCACTAAAATGGCATAACGAGTGGGGGGGTCTGGAAGTTGTTATTGTTTCAACTCACCCTTATGTAATGCAGAGTGTGTGTGTGTGTGTGTGTGTGTGTGCTGTAGATTTGTTACTGTTTGACATGCATGTTCATCATGTGTCTTTATATTCCATAATTAAAAGTCTATCATGATTATCCGTGTAACATCTTTCTAGCTGTGCTGTGGAACACTGCCACCAGGCTTCTCCGGACTGACTGGGGGGGGTCCCAGTCTCTTCTCCATGTCAGCAGCAGTGAAGCTACCTGAACTGGCCCCCAGCAGCAGGGAGGAAACCAGTACTCCAAATGAAATGGTGAAAGCATACCTTTCTTTCAGATAGTGTCGCTTTGCAATGTTGGAAATCTGTGGGAAGCTGAGACAGGGCGTCTTCTGTTGCCATCCTGTCTGTCTGAGGCCATGACGTCAGCTCTCTCATGGAGTGTTTTCGGTGGTGGTTGGGAGACAAAATAACAGAATCGATTACAGAACAGGTGTGTATGAGTTTCTGCGTGACTAAAATCCAGGAGACACTTTCAGCAATGAGCAAGACCCTTTCACCCATCCCAGATGCCACACTGGACAAGGACTTTGAGAACATCTTCAGGTCTTCACAAACACAGTGCTCTGTGGGACCAGGGCAGAACTACATGGAGACCAGGATCAACAGTGCCAGTTATCCGACTTAACTGTAAAGACGAGGATTCGATTCTGGGGTGAATTAAAACGTCAGTCAAACGAGCAAACCGCTTCTCACCACTGAGCCCAGAGTTTACATGACCTTATGTTAGTGAAACAGACTACTAATCACTGACTATGCAGCATGGATGCAGTGCGTATGCAGTGCATATGCAGTGTGTATGCAGTGCCAATCGAAGCCCATTAGCCACCCTTGGCAAGCTTTCCCACCCAATTTCACTTCAGAAGATGCTGCCCTGAGCAAATGCCCATCTTGCCCTTGCCAGGGTCCACCCCTGCATGTATGTACATACAGAGGAAACTCTTAAAACTAGACAAAGCAGTGAGTGAAATGGTAGATGATTTACCTGTTTACCAGCAGGTTTCTACTCATGTTAATCTACCACTGTTTAGTGACTCTTCTTTTTCAAAGAAGAAATATGTACTTCTCCTGTATGTGGATGGTAGGGAATTCCAGACAGCTTTACATACCCTGGATTTCAAAGGCAGAATTATTCATCACAGTGTCCCCCGAGGAAAGCGTATTTCATGAAAAGATAACCCTCCCCTGGGCAACAATAAAGCAAGTCTCAGTCTGTGAGTGCGAATTTGGCAGGTGAAATTTATACATAGTAATTTTCTGCTTTTTACTTGCGATTCATCTGCTGGAGACCACCATCTCAGCATCTCCATATGGCTCTGAAACGAAATTCTCGGGACGGTCGTCTCGAAGACTCAAACGAAGTGTCAAACATCTCGAGCCATGGCTCCTCGAGTGAGGTAGAGTCAAAAACCAGTGGGGGAAAAGTGAGTGGGGTCAAAGAGGCAGGGAACGGAGGAGCAAGGGCAGACACACAAACTGGGAGATGAACTACGGCTCCAGACTCGTGGCGTGAGAGGTGAGGCAGCCCGACTGAGAAAATAACTCCCTCGCCATCCTGTGTCTCATGTCACAACAACCGAGACTGAAGCTCCTGTCTGGAATTTTAAACTGAGAAAATAAGAGTCTCTCTGACTGCAGCCAAACCACGCATAATCCATAAAGAGATCAACACAAAGATGCTCCATAAGCACAACCCAGGGCACCATACTTACGAATATTTTCCCTTTTCTTCTGAGATATACTGAATAAATTCCTTTTGGGTTTCATGCCTCCTCCAGCATCTCATTAATTAATCACAGCTGGACTCCAACTGGACATGTACTTATGTCATTTTGGGAAATAAAAACAATATATGTGTACTGCATATTGCCCAATTAAGTTGCAATTTTAGGGAACAAATATTTCACATTTTTATAAAAATTACTTATGAAAGTCAAAGTCTGGAGTGGGAGAAATACCAGAATACCAAAGATTTCCTGTATTTTCAAAAAGTTCAAAAAGCGTTTTGATGCTGAATGTCTGGGAATGCCTTTGGAAATGTGAGGTCCACATGGTTGGTGCTGTGGCAAAGGTGCAAGGTTGAGATCTAGCAGGACCTGATGAAGATCCAAGACTAGGCTGGAATGTTTGTCAATAAATTTGCTGAGTTCTTTCATTCAAAGATCAAATGATCACTTTAGTTAAATAGTCTAGAATTCTGTTATCTTCTCAATAATTGGAGACACGGATTGGCAGAAGCAGGCTGACTGCACAGGATCTGAACAGCTCTGCAAATCCAAGACGGAAGACTAAGGCGAAAAAGATAGCGTTTGCATGGTTGATGCCTCTGTTGTAGGACTAGCCAATATGGCAAAATATTTTGATAATTATCAATAACAAAATATGACAAATTGAATAGACTGCCAACTGAAATCCAATCTAATAAATAAGCCGTAAAACCAAAGTTTTTTGTCACGTGTCTCTGCCTCGCTGATCCATCCAAGGAACTGGTTTTACATTGCTGGTAGAGTTGCCGTTTTGAACCAATACGGAACACGATCCGTCCTATTTTGCTTCAGATTGGAAGTGGAAATCCTAACTGCTTATTTCTGGTACTGTAATCGCTTCCATTCTACATGTTCTGTGCTTCAGATGGTGAAAAAAGTTCACAGCATTTCCAGTTTTAGTTTGTACGTGTTTTCACCAGAGTTTACATCACCAGTCAGTTACGTGTCAGACATTTAAGTTCAAAAAGTACCACCACGCCACTGACGTCTTTTTTCCTTGTGAAGAAAGGGCCTCATTCACCAACCGCTCTTACGAACAAATTTGTTCTTAAACCCCACGTGCGCACTTTTCTACGAAGATTCTGACCTATTTATAATCCGCATGATCGCCGTTACTACCACGAAAATAATTTTTACACTTAAAAATTATTTTTTATATTTCACTTTTATAAATTATTAAAATACTATCATTTTATGAACTATAGAATGAACAAAACTGCTATAACCAATTATTTTGAACAAACTATCATTACTCAAATGTGCGTACGAATGGTCTTGAGTGTGCATAGATTCTGTTCTTAGTTAAGAACAAATTCAGATAAGAAAACACTGGGGAATGTCAGAATCTTTGTGCGTACGTGGGGTTTAAGAACAAATTTGTTCGTAAGAACGGCTGGTGAATGAGGCCCAATATCTCCTTTTTTAAATGATGTCATGGCTGCCCAGCTGCCACTTTCTCCGCTGATGCTTCTCTGAAGCTTCCTCTGAGGATGCACTCATCTCTTTCCTGATAAAAGTATGTGATGAGTTCCGCTGACTCAGCCAGCCTTGCTGCTGGGCATAACCTCTCCCTCACTCACTCTGCACACATCTTTATCATCTACTGGACAGCATATATTTTCATGCTTTTATATTGAAATATTCAATATACCTCCCTTCCTTTTTATATCCTTATAATTACTTTTAGTATATCACATGGCCTGCACTGCTTTGCACCATTTTATTCCTTTATTTTATTATTTTATTTCTACCTAACTATTTTTTTATGTTCTTCCATGTTATCTGTGCATGTAAGCACCAATACTGCCAAAACAAATTCCTAGTACATGCAGTTGTACCTGGCTATTCTGAATTCTGATTCTGATTTGATTGGTTGAAATTGCATTTGTTTCTGTGATTGGATAGACTGCTGTGTGCTACCAAGAAATGTTTCTTTTCCGCAATTTATAAAAGTTTTTCATTTTCTTATTGTTTAAATTTTATATAACAATATGTCAATATGTATCATTCATATCTTCCTCAGTAGATTTAAGCGCACTGTGGTCTGTCTTTAAAAAGCAGGTCAGTAGGTTGACATTAAGCTCCACAATCCAGAATAACCGTAATTCTAACATAAACATGTAGGCTGTGTTCGAATTCAGGGGCTGCATCCTTAAGGATGCTGTGTACAAAGGATGCTGTCATGCCCCACTCATCTGATCCTCCTGTGTGCCACGCCCCCTCGTTAACCTCGTGTGGAATCCCCGTGTCATCAGCTGTTTCAAGTTGCTTTCATTATTCCTGTGCATTTAAGTCCACGTCAAAGTAAGTTTCCCCAGTCCAGTCATTGAAGTCGCTACCTGTATTACCCCGTGTGCCTAGCTGTTTACCCTAATAAATCCCACGTTTCCCGATTCTCCGTCTCTGCTCCTGCTTCCCCGGTCCATGTTGTGACAGAATGACAGGACTCTACAAGAAGAAGACACCTTGTATGTCCGAAGAGGAATATCTCAGCTTGACGGACGAGGTAATATACTGGCTCAATCATGCCCTCAGGTCAAGGAAGACCCCATGGCTCAAGCTCTCACTCTCAGGATGACGGATATTTCAGAGGAGATGTCTCCGTCCGAGGACATGCAACTCGCCGAAGAGGTGCGCAAGAATATATGGTGGCTTAGAAAAGGGGTGGCGGAATCCATGATGCGGTGGGTAGCCATGGACAGCGGACTACCCTATGGTGCCCCAGACTTCGCCACAAGCTGCAGGAAGGAAAAGGAAGTGGAAAAGCCGAAAGCAGGAAGACGCGCCGGGGATTTGGCACTGAAGGGTGCCAGGGCGCTTGGGGATGCCATTTTGTGGGTCCCCAAGTTCCCTAAAAAGGTGGCGCCTGCTGCCGAGCCTCAAAACCCGGCTCCGCCCCTCCGTGGTTCCTGTGCCGGTGGTTCCTGCTCCACCCCCCGTGGTTCCTGCTTCACTTGTTCCTGCTTCTCCAGCTCCAGTCCCCCCAGTTCCTGCTCCAGCTCCCATCCCCAAGGAGGTCCCAGATCCAGATGTGCCTGTTCTGCTGTTCCCTGTGGTGCGGTAATGTTCTTGCTTTTGTTTCCCCAGGTGCTGTCCCATTGTGCCCTTGTGTCCCTTGTGTTGCCCATTTGCTCCCTTTACCTGTATTACTCCATGTACCTAGCTGTTTACCCTAATAAATCCCTTGTTTCCCCATTCTCTATCTCCCTGCTCCGGCATTCCCGGTCCATGTCATGACCGTGCCGCTCCTATCGCCAAGCTGGGACACACCCACTTTACCTCTGTGCAATGAATCTTGGGATATGTTGGGCTATGAAAGATCCGTCAGGCGCATCCTTCATGACTCAGCAAAAGTAGGATGCATTTCTAGACCACATCTGAAGGAGCCTTTGAAATGGGTCGGCCTTATCGCACCACCGTGACGCATTCGGTCTTTTAATGTTGCAGCTCCTGAACTTGGACACAGCTGTAATCTGGATTCTTCTCCCATTGTGGTACATGCTGGCATTTAAGTATCGCGCATTTTAAATGCGGAATTCCATGTGTGACATGGTTATCCTGCACTGTATCTATTTGGCCTGGCAGCTGCTGATTTTGCATAAGCCAGAAGATGAAACAAAGTCATTAAGATGCCACTGGGGCTGCGATGAAGACGAGGCAGAAGTTGCAGCTCCAGCAACAGACCTTGACTGGTCATGTGCCTGACTGACTCCTGGGTGCCTCGGTCTGAGGTGCAAACCCCAAGCCACTAATGCCCCCGGAGGCAGCTAGCCTGATGTGGAAATCGGGAAAAACATGTAGCTTCGACAAAGCCCGTGTCCACAGTGCGGGTTTATGGCGCTGAGGTCATCCATTAAAGCGAACCCGCACTGAGCCCTAGCATCGTTAAACTCTGCCGGAGCCGTCGAATGCTGCAGTCGTTCCGTTTGGAAATAACTCCTAAGCCCGCTCACTCATATGCACGCGGGCTTTCGATCTTGTTTTTAACGGAACATTGAATTAACTCTCCGGATTCCCTTATCATAAAAAATATACAAGCGTATGAATATTTGGTGGGAATGATCAGATGTGGTCGGTGTCAGCCTGATTTATAGACCTCGAATAACTCCTTCAAGATTTAAAGGCTGTAAATTGGGACATTATACTAACTGTTAAACAATGGAACAAGCAAGTACAAGCCAACACATTTAAGGCAGAGCTGGAAAGAGCCTCCGTGTCTATTTGGCTGACAGACTTCGGCCGTCTGCTCTGCAGAAGGATTTCCCTCTGTTGTGGTGCTCAGAGATTTGTATGTGTGTTTGTCCTAAAGCCTAGAGGTGGGAAGCATCAGCTGTACAAAGGCTTGAAGGGGAGTTTGAATGTCAAGGATGGGGGGTGGGAGATTTACACCAAGGCTAAGTTAAGTTCCCCAGCGATGGGCTGCCTTTAGGGCCACCTGAAGCCATGTCGAGAGCGGGCTGTCCGCTCTCCAGCTGCCAGGCTGCCAGCAGGCCTGTCCACCTTCTCTGTCTGCACACGTAAGCTGCAGTATGAAGATGAGCCTGTTTTTAAGGTGTACATGGCACAGCGCTGGCGTGCTGACTAACGCGGCCCCCCGGGTGGCGCCGCAGCCCAAGGCAGACGCCAAGAGAATACTTTAATTCATCGCAAATTCAGTAAATCATGCCCCAAATGACAGTAATTTTATGTGCTGCTTACCGCTGGCTGTTGGCGCTGCTTGCAAGGACCCCAGGACGGGTGTAAATATGAGAGGAAAGACAGGTAGGAGGAGAAAAAATAAAACAGCTCATCCCAGACAGCACAACTGAGTACGACCCAAACAAAGGACCAAGGAGAGCAGGGCAGCGAGACGGCAGGCCGCAGAGAACGTCGCGTGAGCTGCCACTTTAAGAGATGGTGCGCCGAGACACTCCATTACGACAATTAGTCACAGACATTCCTTTGGTCTTTTTTATGGGAAAGAAGAAATAAAAAATAATAAAGGAGTAATCCCAGAGAGGGGAAGTAGTCACAAAGTTTAAAAACATTGTGGGATTCGCGTTCAGGGGCAGACGGGCACGACTGGGTAAACACGTACATTTGATGTGTTAGGTGCTTTTGGTTTGTGAAGCACACCTTGGTGCTGGGATTTATGAGCGACCTGCTTGATAATTCCGCTGCAGAGTAACAGGGACAAACACTCAAATGCACACACAGTGTAGCAGAAATAAGGTTTGCTGTAATAGATGTTTCATCGCTCACATGTACTACAAGACGATTTCTGAGTGTCATCGGAGAGGTCCCATGGTCCCACAGAACCGCGCTTCAGAGTGGGGAGGCCAGCTGTCATCCCACATGCTATTACATGCTATTACATGCTATTTCATGCTATTTCATGCTGCTTCACACCCCCCCCCCCCGACATAGCAGGCTGACACCGTATTCCCGGCCTCCTCCTCCAGTTCCCTAGCAGCCCCAGCTCAGAGCCCCTTTGAACCCGTCGCCCTTCCCCGTGAGTCATGGTGCCACCACAGACCCGCCACAGAGGGACCACATGGGTTTCCGTTAGTCCTGTCTGTCAGCAACGGAGGCTTGGGGCAGCATGACACCCCCACAGGAGGTGGGGGGTGGTGAATACTTCGTCGCCTGACTTATAATCAGGCCAGTTCACACTGAAGCTGCTGAATGAGAGATCAATCTGTTCAAGTGTTCAATCTGCAGAGATACAGGCCAGTTCGCTGTCTGCGGGCACGGAGGCCTGCCCATGGCCTGCGCAGATATAGGCCCCTGCGCGGCCTGCGCAGATAGAGACCTGTGCAATTATTAAACGACGTGCATCTTCTGCAAATGAAGGTCTGAGTTGTATCTTCATGCTGACGCCCCCCTGCTGATGAAGGACTGCATGTGCAGATTCTTCAGAATGGTGAGAAAGAAAAATGAGGCAGGTGTCTGTGGAAAAAGGGGGAGAAGAAGATGGCGACAGCCAAGCGGAAACGGAGTAAACTGCGCTGTCCTCGCGTCTGAGTAGACAGCAGAGATAAAACACAACTGAGAAAACCTCACTGGAGCCACACGCTAAGAGACACATAAAAAAAAGCCCCAGCTGGCGTCCGCTGTCATGAATTACTGGGAAATATGAACAAGGTTGAGTACAGCTCAAAGTGAACCAAGAGCTCACAAGGATAAAAAACGCATTGCTCCTGCCGCCCACTAGAGGGCATGACACTAGCACACCAGAGTAGTTCTGTTGAAGGCCTTCATAGAGGATAGATATCTGAATACAGAACAACAGATATACTTACTTTATACTCACCTGTTCTTTATGCTATTCATGTCTGGTGTGTTGGAATGACTTGGGTATCCTGTCCATGATTTCACTGGCCAGTAAACGCTGGAAGGAGCAGGTCGTAGGCCAGGCCTCTGGGTCTAGTGGGTGTGATACACAGCAGTAATCTAATGTTGTTTCAACAAGTGCTCAGTAAAAATCAGTTGTAAAAATCACTCAGACTCACTTCACTTAGGCGAAAAGTAAGCGCAGGCTCCGACTTTATGATGACATTAAAACATAGAGCCACATTAGGGAGGCTTGCTGAGGGAAGGCTGCCTTTGGCTGCCTGTGATGTAAGGCTCTCCCTTTTTATTAAGCTAATGATACTGGTGGTTATTGCTCCTTAGGTTTCTTGGCTTTGGCTGCACCGAGAAAGTCTTTGCTTCAGATTTCAGTTTATCTGCACGGGCAAAGCAGCGCCAAACAGCCATGGTCTCCACATTTGATGGAAATGGGAAGCAGTCAGCAAAATAACTCGCATTTATATAAGAACATAAGAACATAAAATCTATTTAAAATTAAAATACAGGGACTTGGAAGTATAAGGACCCACTTTATAGGACTAGCAGACAATGGTAAAATAATCAATGTGCTCATGTGTGAAAAAACAGGAAAGTTTAATGAGCCTACAGGAAAATTTGACTTTATCCGGTCCCATAAAGAGATATAAGCACATAGATCGCCACATGTCCCCAGTTTCTGACAGGAAATGTTTTGACCCTTGAGATGTCGGCAAGGCAGTAGGTACAGGGTTGAGTGAAAACCACAGGGGTTGCAGGGACATGATCTCAAACAGCTCTGACAGTTTCAATCATTTCACATTGGGAGGAGGGGTTGGCTAGTATCCCGAGGCAAATTATATTTCGACTGCTTCGGAGCAACACCACGATTAACTAAAAAAGGAATTTAACGTAAGTGAAGGCTATTTTAATTTTTTTTTTTTTAAAAAGCAGATTTAAAAATCCAAGCTTCCGGGTGCCAAGCCTACAGGCCCCAAGTATCAATGAGGTTTGTTTTTGTTCATTATAAAAAGAAAAGACACAAACTTGGCAAACAGCACAGGCTGAAGAGCAGGAGAGTGCCGTAGACGTCACCAGGGTTACGACAGCATTTGTACGGAGAGTGCAATCCATGCCTTCTGATCCTCCAAAAGAGTTCCTGGGCCTGTTTTATTAGTGTACTGCAGCAATACGACACAAAGAAAAGACATTTGAAACAGCTGCTGCTACCTGTGATTTTTAAAGATTAATTATTTATGGTATGAATTACTGTCCCTGCATGCCTGTTAAAGACAATATATACCACCATAAGCATGCCTGTTAAAGACAATATATACCACCATAATTACAAGGTACAACACGAAAGCGAAAGATTAGTCCAGTACTATTAATATACTGGGTGTACAAGCGAGCCAACAATATTTCCTTTTAGGGAGTTCAGTTATTAGAATATATTGTCGTCCCTCTATATCCATGGAACTGCTTAACTATTGTTTGACTGTTACGCCACTGTTTTGGGGAAAACCCTTATTTAAAATGGTATATATAACCTATGCACCTCCTCCCATTAACTTAAAAGTATCACTAGATTACTTATAATACATAATTCAATGTAAATGCTATGTAAATAGTTGCAGTACTGCATCGTTTAGGAAATGATGACAAGGAATCAAAGTCAGTACATGTTCGGTACAGACCATTCAATTGTTTTAGCAGCCATTTTTTCACAGAAACAAAGGGTGCGAACAACACAAGAAGCATAAGGACAAGACACAGAGTGAGCGATGCTCAAACAACGAGTCGTGTCTGGCTGCAGACACCACCCTCAAGCTTCACCCGACTTAGGGCCCTGCATGAGCGAACGAGAATAAAATAAAAGGATAAAATGATCATCAAGTAACGATATTTTTTCAGTCAGCTCTTGCAATCCTGATGTAAATGCATTTAATGTATCCAGAATGAATAATGAAATAAATAATGTGATAGATGTTTCCAAAACATTATGCCATTGAGAATATCTAGAATGCTTCAGATCTTAAAAGTGACTAAAAAATATCTAAGCAGAATTTTGACAAGTAATCATAGACAATTCCTGATATCAATAAAAATGCTATTTGTGTATTTGTTGTGTGAATTTTTATGCAGAATCAGTAAAACTTTAAACATTTAATCATTAAACATTTAAAAATTTAATGATTATATTAAACGTTTAGATTTAAAATAGATTAACAATTATGAAACATAGATTGTATGCAAATATATGGGCACATTTTTTTTCCCAAACAGGTTAAACAGATAAATTAAACTTTGAAAACTTGTGAAACCAATAAACAACATGTTTCTTTGTTCTCTGCGTATGTGTCACCCCCAACCAGAAGGGGCCTGAGAGTGGCACTGAAAGTCATATATCAATGCAATGTCACTCCTGGGACAGGCCTTACCTAAGGGCCCAGTGCTGATATAATCAGAGGTGGAGATTTCACATCCAGAGAGTACAAATCCAGACCAAGATTTTGTTTCAACCAACCAGTTGAGTACTCTGTGACTTTGACTCTTTATACTCAACTGGTTGGTTGAAACAAAATCTTGGTCTGGATTTGTACTCTCTGGACCTGAAATCTCTACCTCTGGATGTAATTATACTGCCAGCCCCACAGTGCCTAAGCCACTGAGACAGACACTGTACCTGAATGTACTGAACACAGCCACGTGGCATTACACATCTCCTCTTTGCTCATCACTTTCTTTTGCTCCTTCCTTTTTGATGGTAGTATTGCTTTATAGTATTCCAATACAAACAGGAAATGAATGGCGGAAGCAACAAGACCCAGTATATAGTCCAGTTCAGAGGTTTTCTTTGTCTTCACCGGTTTGTGGTGGGTCGTGAGTCGCCAGTGTTCTCAGATTGTTTCTCCCATCGGGTACTGATGGGGCAGAGGGTCAAGCAAATGCCCCCCACCCCCCGCCCCCGCAGGATCATTTCCCCTTGAGGAACTGGCGTCTCATGGCTGTGCTGCGTTTTCATCTGTCAACATACCGTTTACGACCCCAGTTAGCATTCAGGGAACGGCATAATTGAAGGGGAGTTCGGTCGAATCGCTGGGCCAGTCGGTGAGACCTGCTGTTATGCTCGTGGTTTATGGGCGTGGGCAGAGGAGAAGCAGGCCATCACACACTCGGAGCGGAAGGCTTTTCCTTCAGTGAAGAACCTCACCAGAACCCGATCACGATGAATGAGCATGTATATACAGGGTAACTTTCCAGGAATCTTTGGGTGTGATCTAAGCATCCCACAGAGGGACTTTTTCACTCAGCCTACGAGTGCGGCCGGAAGCAGGGAGGATATCTGGCAATCTACTGGACTTGCAGCTAAAATGCTTCTTCCCAACTCCGATGAGTAATCATTTTCCAGGAAAACATTTACCTTCTTTGAGTGAAAGACCATAAGCAATGATCTAAATTATGATTTACTTCATGAATTCATGCATTATTCACTGCATTAGGAAGGATCCAAAGCCAGGTAATGCTGTCTGACAGAGACTCGCTGTTTTGAAATAGTTCTATACATCATAGTTGGTAACTTTCATGGGCCGGTGCTTTGTGAGACACAACACACCCACGGTGCCAGGCCACACTGCTCCCCAGTGCTACAAGGAAGCAAAGACCAGCAAAAGCCTGCTAACAGTTGAAAGGCATTATGGCCCCTGGCATCTCCCCCTAGACTCTTCCTGGTTCCTGTTTCATCACCTGCCTGGTCGTGCCTCCATCAGATGTGACGCAGACTAGTTAGTCCCCAAACTAAAGACTAGGTCCAGATGTTGCCTGATTTGTAATGCTGTGGGTATCTGTTGGATGTTTTTCCCCATCTCCTACATTTAATAACACAGTCATACGTGGGTAGTGGTGGCTTAATGGTTAGGGACGTGTATTTGTAATTGAAAGGTTGCAGGTTCAAATCCCTGACCAGCAAGGCATCACTGAGGTACCCTGAGCAAGGTACTGCTCCCCGGGTGCTGAATTAGCTGCCCCCTGCTATGTCATGATGTCATATATGGGCTAAATGCAGAGGACACATTTTGTTGTTGTGTGCTGTGGCATGTTAACAATGCTCACTGATCACCACATTCCAATTGCTTGGTAGGTAGTGGCTAAAGCACAAGATCAGAGGTATGTGGTCTGGGTGATTTAAAAGACCTCCTCTGTCTGTCTCTGAGAGCTGGATTCTCCCATTGATCTACACTGCCCTCAGCTACCATGGTTAAACTTCTCTCATGCCTCACTGACATGGGAATTGTGTAATGGGGAGTGGTGCACAATGGCAGTAACTGAGAAAACCAAGTCCAACTTGTGCTACTTCCTGTTAGCCGCAGATTCACTTCTTAACTATCATGCCACCTAGTGTCAGTATGAGGGCAGATTTGCAAGCATTCAGTTGTGAGAACTGCATGGAAACAAAGAGGCAGGATGATCGCCTTGGCAGGGCACCTGCCTGTTTTTAGCTCCTTTTGTGAATAGAGGACAGACTGGGGGCATGAAGAATAACATTGTGAGGTCATGTGACCTGAACCACGGCGTCATGGGCACTCATGCATGTGTGGGAGCAGGGGGTGACTCATGCTAAATGTCACTGCGTGACCTCTGTGTGCCATTAGCATGCTGCCTTTGTTTGTGGTGCAGATTAGCATGCTGCCTTTGTTTGTGGTGTAGATTAGCATGCTGCTTAATGTGGAAAACAGATGGACCATTAATGGGAGTCCTAGATGGGGACCAGGTTCACACTGAAAGCAGCTCAGCAGACAGCAGATTGTTTATGTCTCAAACGACTTCTCTTCTCCGCCCTGGTTCATCAAAAGAAAAGGACTGGTTTATGGAAAATGATGTCCACAGGATGGCAGGCTTAACTTTGGCGCCAGATTGGGGTAACCTTCACTGACTCAACAGCTGAAGAATCTCAGCAAAGCAAATCTTTCAGCAGAGAAGTGCCATCACAGAACCAAATAAAAATCTGAAAATTTGTTATTGAATCATCATGCTTTCAGTTCCATCTTGAAAATATTAGTGTATTGCTTTGTGATACCGCTTACATTGTCAGTATCTGAGAGGTCAAGTCATTGATTCAATCGATTGCAAGGTTTATATAATATTTCAAGTATCGGATGCCTTCACCAGTATGTAGGCATGGTATATCCTTAATGAAACACCAGTGCCATTTTATGATTGAATTGGACCATCCCCGGCACCGGGTATATGTCGGTGCTGATGGCTGTCAGATGACTTCACATCCATCCAGTGGTCAACCTGCCGGCTGCTGGAGACAAAGATGATTGCAAGCGGGTCGGTGAGAAAAGGATGAGCTCAGACCTCAGTCTCTGCTTAATTGCTGGGAAAAAAAACAGGGAGAGGTCATTGAAACTGTTATCCAATAATTATACCAAACCACAATTCACCAGTGCATCCCCAACAGTGTAGTTATATAACGTTTGGGATCAAAGAGCCATCCATCTGTAAGGGTATACGCTGGTACAGGTGGAGTTTGGGATCAAAGATCTGTCTGCCTGCAATGGTATATTCTGGTATGAATGAAGTTTATGTCTGTCCAGGCACACATTACTAAGGTGTATTATTTATACCTCAGAGTTTAGATTTTAGCTCTCCATTGCACACGTAAATTACTCTTTGTGCTGTGTTTCGCTAACCCCTGTGTCCCCTATAAAGGCAAACCAGATTGTCAATGAGCTGATTGTTTCCTGCCCCAAACCTCATGTCACATGAATCCAGTCGCTGTCTCAGCTCTCACATACATATAACACTGTGGCTGGTAAGCAGGCAGCAGCCGTATCTACACGGGCATATTTGTGGAGCTGTGGTGGTACATGTTATATACACAATAATATGATATGTTACTATATTTACACTGTGCCGTATGTTATGCTATAATTAAAATGTAGACAAGGATGTTGTCTTTGTTTGTAAACAGTCTATTATGGGAGCGTTGCAGCCCCTTCAGAGAGGTCGATTGCACTGGGACTCAAGCCAAGACAAGCGGATGTGTGTTTTCTTTAGGGGTGAAAGCAAACATGTCTCACCACTGACAGGGATAGGACATGGGGTGCAGTAGACCAACATGCACAGGTGGGCGGCAAAATGCAGACACAGCGTGGAGGAGGCATGCAACAGGATGTGGTCAAGCGGCTGGAATCGCATTACGCTTTGTCCCGCGTTCTCATTTTCCACCTATGACCTGCAAAAACCTTGCAGTGCGGCTTTGAGTGTGTCGGGGGTCGGTAGGCGGAGGGCTCAGCGATTTGTGTTGCCGACAGTTTGACTCGTTCAGGACAGGATGCCGGGCGGCACCATGTGACATAGTGATGGAAGGAAGTCATACTAATCCCAGCTGGAGCAGCGAAAATGATGGACAGCCATTTTGGTGTCGGGGAAAACAGATACAGAGAAAGTGTGTTTGTTGGGGGCGAGAAAAGGCGCTGCAGAGGTGGCATGAGTGAGTGAGAGAATGAGTGAGTGAGTGAGTGAGTGACTGACTGAGTGAGCCCCTCAGCTGAAGTCACCATGCCCAAGGACACACATATGTAAGTAAATACAGGGGCAGACTGACCGTAAGGCAAGTACAGGGGGCGGTCTGAGGTTCCAAAAACCAGAAGCCTTGTGAAGACAGAATTTCCACAAGTTACATTTATGGATACTGTATATTAAAATATCATCATTTAAATGATGTCTGTTATTCGCATTTTTAGCGACAGACAAAGTTGGTCCCCGTCCTGGCTGTAATGGACTATTCCTACTTTAATACTTCACAATACCCAGTTTAGCAAGGCAAAGATACAAGAATAACATCACATACCCTGTGTCTTTGATGCTGTCACACTAGAGTGGTCCACAGACTGTGAAAAGAGATGGAGAGAAGACAATTAAACAAACAAAAAAATCAAGATTAACCTTAGCATTAGGGGCAAAGTAAGTTATAGGCTATCCAAGGCTACAGCCTAGGGCCACGGCAAAAGAGGGAGCTGTAAACTTTTTAGTTTTGCCTCACTGATCCTCCAGTGTGATACCCCGCTCCCCCCGATCAGCATATTTTTCCGACAGGACTCCTACGCACACCCTGATTAGCAACATTTACCACAGTTATATAAGCAGATTATTGATGTTCCATCATTTTTAATTCCCTCTCATTTCTCTTTCAGTTTACTTAGGTGGCCCCTGGCCCATGTCAACCTAGCCCCCCCCAGAGACATTAGTCTGCCCCTCATTATGTACTGTATTGCTGTGCTCTTCAGTTAAATTCATGGAGGTTCAACACTGGCTAAATGGTAAAAGAGCCCACCATCTAGAGTCATGCCGGTGGAGTTTAGGTCTTGGGCTTAGTCTTGGGTTTTCTGAAAGCTAGTTAACAGGATCATCCCAACAAGAGCTGTCAGGTCCAAATGCACAGGGCTACTTAAAAGCAAAGTAAAAATAAAAATATGATCAACATGTCCAAAAAAACGATACGCTCATTATAATCAGCTTTATTATTATGCAAAACTGAAATTTAACGTTAATTTTCTAAAAAACGTAGAAGACCAGTATGCTGTGAAACCTTACAGTCAGAGATGAGACTGAAAGCCCACTCACTCAGTGTGAAGGGAACAGGTCATCGTCCCATACGAAGGTCATACGGTCCCGCCATAAACCTGCTTCCTGTTAAAGGAAGTAAAGATATCAGTCTGTGAGGAACACTGTCTGTGAGCTGCTTGTGCACACACATGGCACGTACTTCCAGACTGCACATTCCTACTAAACTTGCATTACGACACTCATGGTTTTATATCCGTTGGCTAGTAGCCCATCTGGCTGGCGTGGGTTGAGGATCACATAAATGAGAGGCTAACCCAAGAGAGACCAGTATGCGGCTTTTTGATATTAGCTTTGTGGTAAGATAGTCTATTTGACTTCCTTCCCAGCTGCTGGTCGGGAGGGGGGGGGGGCAGTGTCTTCTCTGTGGATGAATGTGGAACACCCCCTCTCAGCCGGGGGCTGTGACGAAGCCCATGCCATCAGTGGCACACATGCTGTACGTGATTTCTGAGAGGTGAGCAGAAGTCATAAACAGCTTTATTCCAGCAAGGAGCCCTTAGGTGAAAGACAACAATAATTATCCTCGATATGACTGTCAGATGCATCAGGGCCTCATGAATAAGACCGTGATTTATGCATTTATGTACAACAATCAGTATCAATGTTATTGCCTTTTCAGAAGGTTGTAATCTCACTGGACTTTGATGTGTCGGTGTGAGGAACATAGCATGGGAGTCATAGCATGGGAGTCACAGCATGTGAGTCACAGCATGGGATACAACTGGCACAGCTATATGATAGATATAACCGGCACAACTTTTAGTCTGCTGTCCCTGTAAAAAGTATATGAGGCGGATTCAAGTTTAAGAATAAGAATTTCAACCTTTTTCTGGAGCTTTAATAGGTTAATATTTTTTATTTGATGCTATACTGGTTTCATGGAATTGCTATTTTGAGCTATGGGATTGTGACATCTTTTTTCCATTTGCTTACAAGTTTGTGGATCCAGTTAAATGTCTGTTTGGAGGCTTTACTGGTGTGCCTGTGTGTGAGAATCCCACCAGTGAGTGTGGGGGCACGTGTGTGGGTTTGTACACCAGTTTTGCGGTGCAATCATGTTCTTGCACGCCTGCCACTGTGTGTTTGTGTGGCGATGTGTTTCTGACTGTATATCTGAGCAAGTGTCTGCTCATATACATGCGACTCTTGTGTCTTCTTGCTAACATGTGTATGTGTGTGCTGCTACCAGCTGACCCCCCCTCCCAAAACAACGCCCCCCCAATACTTCCAACCAAAGGCCATGATGCCACAAACTTCATTAAAATGCTCAAACTGCAATCAGTTTAACAGCTCTGTTTTGAAACTTCGAGGAACACACATCTTCTCATTTTGGTGGAACTGTGGCATCTTAGAGTGATGCAAGGAAATGAAAGTTGCCCCAGGACTACGGGTAGGAGCAGCATACAACCCATGATGGAGAGTGTCACCACCCACCCCAACCCAAAAAAAATAATGAGGAACATTCTACTGACACGTCCTCACAAACACTATACAGTGGTACATCAGAACTTGAACTTAATCCGTTCAGAACTCCAGATCGAATCCTAAAAAGTTCGGGTTCTGATTAAATTTTTCCCATAAGAAATAATGGAAAACCAATTAATTGGTTCCCGGCCCCAAAAAATTACACCTAAATATACTGTACTAAACACATCTAAGGACATTTTTCAAAACAGTAATTTGTAAAGTAAGAAAATAAATGTATCCAAACAATGTGTAAACTTAAAAAAAAAAACAATGTGTCCTGTCCCGATTGTCCGCTCCTTCCGTGTGCCACGCCCCCTCGTTAACCCCATGTGGGATCCCCGTGTGATCAGCTGTTTCTGGTTGTTGTCATTAGTCCTCTGTATTTCGTCTGCGTTTCAGTTTGTTTCCCCA
>JAODLC010000123.1:21985721-22015366 GCA_026781145.1 Hippopotamyrus pictus | reverse complement strand
AGGCCTTCATAAAGTATTATAAACATGGGTATAATGTCTTATGCCTTTTTATGAATAGTTATAGCCATGTTTATAATGCATTATGAAGGTATCTATAATGCGTTACGCATACAGACTTTAAGTGTTACCAATATTTGCATTCAAAAAATACAAGATAAACCTTCATTTGCCAAAGCTGCTGAACCAGAAGAAGTAACTGAACATTGGTAGACTATGATCAACCAGTGGCTGTAAATGGCAGGTAAACAAGAGATAAAATGGAGAGCAGGCAAGGTGAGGATATAAATGGCATATGGCGCTAACACACCTATATCAGTGCCTGACTGCCCTCACCAGAGGCGGACATTTCAGGTTCAATGTCTTGTTACCAGTTGAGTATAAAGAGTCACAGTCACAGAGTACTCAACTGGTTGGTTAAAACAAAATCCTGGCTTGGATTTTTACTTTCTGGACCTGAACTGTCCTCATCTGGCCGTCACTGCCCCGTAGTTCAGGGATCCTGGCAGCCGGGAAGGTCAAATGCGCTTGGTTCTGCAGCTAAGCAGTGTGAGTAAACTGTTCCATCGAAACTACATGTACCTCTTCAGCTGTAAGAGAGCAGGATGGATGGTCTCAGAGTCAGTGACGGCCACATTTCACAGGAAGTCAGGGTCTAGAGTCCATACCTTTGTTCTACTCATAAAATTGACGCTACCGAGCTGCTAAGACAAGAACACGGAAGTGTATTCGCAGCTGCAGACACTGAGAGAGAAAAACAAGTCAGATTGGCTGCCAGCATTATGTGAGTCACCTAGTCTTACCCCAAGTGGACTTGGGACTTTGACAAGAGGTACAGGACTATTGTCATCAAGTTAGCTAGAGCACTCTTATTAGCCATGTTCTTAGAAGTACAGCCAAAATTTAGGCAATAAGATGAATATTTAGGGCTATTTTTAGCAATGATTGAACTTTTGCCTTCGTTCTCTTTCTCACTGCTTCGACGACCTTATCTAGAGTAACCCTACCTTAACTCACCACTCCCACTTTTACAGCCTCATCCTCTCAGCCCAATTCAGATCTGGTCACACGGTCACCAGGTCACTGGCAGGTTGACAGAGTGGCATTGCAACATGGTCAAGGCTACAGTCGTGTTTGTTTTTTGAGAGGAAGTGATCTAAAAGGTCCTGCGGACTCAATATGAACTGTGGTGAGGAAATGTCCAGCTGCATGAATGGGTAAGACCATGTGTTTGCTATGACGGAGTTAAGCTGCTGTGCCTCTGTCTACAGGCAGGGCAATCGTGATGTGTGTGTATGTATGTGTATATGTTTGTGTGAGCAGGTATACCTTACCTTATGGGGACACAATGTCCCCACGACATCATGGGGACCAGTTTCCTGTCTCAATTTAATAAAACTCTGTGACTGCAATGAAAAAACTAAAAATGCAAAAACTCTTGTATTTTGCTTGGTTACTTATGGGTAGCGGTTAAGGTTGTCATAGTTAGGGTTAGCATTTTTCCCATAAAAATCAATGACCAGTCCCCATAAAGATATGTTTACCCGACATGTGTGTGTGTGTGTGTGTGTGTGTGTGTGTGTGTGTATGTGTGTGTGTGAGTGTGTGTGTGTGTGCGTGCGTGTATCAGTATGGGAGGAACTAACACAAGGCACTGTTAAAAAAAATAAATAAAAGTAGCAAGGCAAGGAAGTGGCCGCTTCTGACGCGCGGTGCAAACCGCTAAGCAGTGAGTGGCTCTCCTCCTGCAGCTCTCAATGGGTGAGTACTGCCTTTCCTTTAGCTACACGCTGTTTCACGCTTAGCTGATTGCATCGGGTCTCAAACCCAGTAGAGAATGCTGGATGGTGTGTTACGTTTTAAACCCAAACTGTTTGGACATTTAACACCTGTTGTCGGTATCTGTCGCCCCAGGAAGTCATGCTTATTATGGGTTAAAGTGCAAGTCTGTTTCCCAGGGGGATGCTGCTGTGGTATCACTGATCAAAGAAAGCAGGATTCGAGCTTCACAATACCCCCCCAAAAAGACTAAGGAAGACAGATCTTGGTAAGTGACTGCTTTTCTGTGCTCTGAGCGCATGTACCATGAGGGATTACGTTTTTATACATTTGTGATAAGAGTTTCCCAATTTACCCGATTAGGTTAAAACGTGGGAAAAAATCAAGTAGAGTAGAGTAGCACAGCAAAAAAAAAAACGCCTAGATAAGAGGCTTACTGAGAGTCCGGCTAATTATTGCAAACAACAGCCTGGTTACAAGGCAAAGAATATGTAGCATTTTAGACAACACCTGGATAATATTACGAGGATTAAGGCCAACATTAAACAATTACAATTTATAGAAGTCATTGCTGCTTATTAGGTCAGGATAAGTATGTCATGCTCTCTGGATGTTCATCTGGCTCTCAGGTTCCCTGAAGTGGCACTCACTGCACCTTGTCCCCACCCCAGTGCTTTGTAATTGTGTAGCGTTTCTGGTGCCTGGTGTCGTTCCCGAGGCCCTGAATTCTCCTTATTTTGAGACTTAATCATGACGGGCACCCAAGCAACAGCAGAATCAGAGGGTGGTGTGTCACAGTAATGCAGGGGCTCCTACCTTCCAACTCTATGTACATGGAGAGCTACTGATACTAAAATAATTGTGTTTCACAGGCCATAGTGTGAATTCCTCCTCTACTGACATTCTCTCTCTTTCAGTCTCTCTCACACACGCACACACACACACATATACACACACAGACCTATACTTATATCTTTGTGGGGACTCTCCATTCATTTCTATGGGCAAAACCCTAATCCCAACTATGACAGCATTATCCCCTACCCAGCCTTAATCTTAACCATAAGAAACCAAACAAAATACAAGTTTTTTGGCATTTTTAGTTTTTTGACTGCAATCACAGTTTGTTTTTAATAAATTTGAATTTCCACTTGTGGAAACTGAAAAAATGGTCCCCACAATGTCAAAATGACAGGTTTCTTTTTCACATTAAGGGGACATTTGTGTCCCTAAAATGTAATGTACATCTGTCCCACACGCATACACACACACACACACACACACACACCTACTACTTTTGAACAAAAGTGCAATGGTAACAATGAAAAAACTTGTCAAGCGGCGGCTGATGATAGTTAGATTAATTCTCCTTTCACATCCACTCTGCAACACGTTGCTTCACCGCGGAGCTCATTGTACAAGGCAAAGTGAAATGCACGCGTATATGAGATACAAAATAAAATAAAATAAAATACATGCAATTTCCGATGCACTTTTTCTTGATTGCTTTGGCAGATCTCATGAAACACGCTTAACATTCTCAAGACTATAAAAGCATTTCTCAAAATAGTTCATGCATATAGCACAACACTGTGGTTTGCTGCCTGTAACTTATCCAAAACAATTAACACGTGCCTCAAAAGCAACTAATTCCACCAATGAATTAGTCAGTGCCAACAAAATGACTTAGACATATTGTCAGTATGCGAGTGTAAATATGAGCTCCAAAATCTGAATGATACTCAGTTCTCACTTTCTTATTGCCACTGACTAATGATTTTTTTTTTTTTAGCAAACTGTTATGTATTCATGTCAGAGATACCAGTTTCAGCATTGCAAGGCTCTACATTACTGCATGTAATGTTCACTGGCAAGAGAAAGCACTAACATGCACATGTAATTTCTTCAGATCTCAAGACACAGTACAATAGCAAATAAAGAAAAAGTCATGCAGCACCGTATAACACAAATCAGCAAAATGACAACACAAGAACAAGAAATCATGTACTGAAACACAACAATGCTGTATCACTGCAATTTACGGAATATATTTTAAAATAATTTTGACAGCTTGGTTATCTGTTTTGCATGTGGTGAGTAACACAGTAGTCACATACATATATCGTTTTGGGCAGAAAATTAATACAATAGGAAACTACATAATCTGTTTTGATGCACTAGAATAAAGCAACAAAAATATTGCTAAATGATGACAATTGTACAAAACCATTTATATATATATATATATATGTACTAAATCATTTGGAAATTTATGTGACGCAATGAGAAATGTGGGATTACACTTGTTTTGCAACCGTTAATTGTCATTTGAGAAATGCTCCAAAGCAATCGGGAAAAACTGTGAGTGTTATATGAGCTGCTATGGATCGACACACTGGCCATCACTGTATTATTACTGTATATGTATGATTACTTGAGGAAAAGGGACACAGCCAGTGTACCTGAAGACCAGAGAGCAGCATTTAGGCTGACCAGGAAATACATTAGAGTAAGACAGACAAGTCTGCTATAGCCACTGTAGGAATAAACTGCATGTGTATACTAAGAAAACAAGACCTTCATAAATCGCAAGCATAAAAACTGCAGTGTTGACATTCAGTTAACCTACATGTTCATAGTTAACCTGTAATTTCGCTATTGCATAGTTACCGATGCCTGATTGTGGCTGTATGGGGTTTTCATTCCCCGGATGGGAAACAAGGTCCCTGGAAAGGTGGAAAGGAGAAAGGGGAGCCTGCAGACCTGGGGAGTGATCTTTGCATATGTACGGGGGCCAGCGAGGCATTATGGGGACACACAAGTGTGACAGCAGGCCACATCTCTGCCAGCCAGGACACATTTCTCGCCAAATACTGAAAGTTCTATCGACTCAGTGTGTTTTATCACTTTCTTCTTTTTAATGTCAATATTATTTACTCCTTTATGAGTTGTTGACTTGAAAAGTAACAGCTAAGAAAAGGTTTCAAAGAAATCCGTTATTAGTGGAATTACTAGAGTTATCGCTGCAATGATTACTACACACTTCCCCGTCCTGCTTAACCCTGAGTCCTGGCAGGCATCTCACTGTCAGTCCTGATCTCATGCTGCTTCCAGAGAGTTGACTTTTCAGCTATGGACAAGCGTTTTATACTATCAGTGCAAACATATTTAGGAAATGCATTAGTTTTAAGTTACTTCTGCTGAACACATAGAACAGGGCTATTCAACTCACGGTCCTCAAGGGCCGAGCACTGCTGATTTTCCAGCCTTCCTTCACCTGTGAGCCAGGTGTGAAGCCTCTGACCAATCAGAATCAGTAATTAATAAATGAACTACCTGGGAGAACTGAAAACAAGGCCTGTATTTGGAATCGAGGGCCTGAGTTGAATAGCCCTGACATAGAATGTCTGTTTGCAAGAAAAGCCTGCACGTTCAATTTCCACAGTCTTGAACAGGCATGTTTACCTGCCCTATTTGTGGAAAAACCAATAGATTCTACTGGAATTTATTTTTGGGCCTGTAACTGTGTCAGCATCCATCTTCTTTACTGCTGACCCAGCACAGGGTCACGATGAGCTGAGGCCTTGGACTGAATCCCGCATATTTTATTAGACCCCATACTAAATAAGCAATAGGAAGATGCATTGTTTTATATCGGTCTTCTGTCACTTTTTCCAGCAGTATGTTGATCAAATTCAACCTCACCTGCAAACACTGGATAGACTGTTAGACTGTGACTTCTGCCCACCCAAGCCTGCCTGGCACAGAGACAGGCTGTTAACTCCCCCACTGCATCGATACCTGTGCAGCTACACGAATACGTCACCAGATCAGTCACCCATGTGTCTGCTGTCTAGCTGGGGGACGTCAGCACAGGTCCTTCAGTCTGAAAGACAGCCTACATTAACATCTTGAACTATTAAGTCTTAAATGCCGGTGGGGCGAAGGGTAAACGTTCACAGCATTGACTGGCCTTGGTAGCTGTTGTCGTGCTTGGCGCCCGCAGGGCGTGGACGGCAGTCCAGTCGGCACCAGAAATGATGTCGAGCTTGGCAGAAACCGCAATCTATTGTGAACAACGTGTATAATACTCTCATGCACGTTAGCCAGCGCCACGGAGGAAGCTCAGCCATCCGCTGTAGGCAGCCCAGAAGGCGAGATCGGACTGCGTCGGATGGATGACCTGCAGCTGTGGCGTACGCTTTGGGTAAACACGGCAAAACTGACTCAGTTGCGGGACCATCTGACTGGCTGATTACATGCAGGGGTTTAGCTAGAAATTCTGGGTCACACAGTAACTATCCAAGGCTCCTGTGGCAGACCGGCCCCGCAGCTATGCAGACAAGCCGGTTCCCCTCATTACCAGCCAGTGCAGATGCGCAGGCGCTCGCAGCTGAAGCAGGTGCGATGGCAACGCGACCCGCATCGGGGGCAGCAGAAATGATGGGCTTTCTGCAATTTTGAGGTGCCACTGGCTGCTGTTGGGTGGTTTTTAAAGTCAAACGTGCTGCTTCCTCACTTTATGGGACTTCAGTCCTGCTTCTAGGAGCCTGATACGAATCGTCGTAGCAGTGCACTTCACACCTGCACTTGATGTTTCCCATTCCTTTTGAAGGTGACTTGAGGTTATGAAGATTACAATGACATTTCTCAGAGTGAGTGGAAGGGAGCAGCCCACCTCGCTCGTTTGTTTGGGGAAACAAAAGTGCCCTCCTTCAGATTTTCCACCCTATTCCTCCCACAGCTGCAGCCAAGGCTGTGAGACACACTTCTTTTTTGTCATTCTCGTTTGCTGCAGACACGTCATTAGCGAAGAGCATAAATCAGAGCCGTAAAGACCAAAGAGCAATGAATAAGGTGCCTTTTTAAGAAATGCCGTTCCGGAACGTTACGGCGATTTTAAGGGCCCCTGAGTTCCAGGAGGTCTAATATACAGTTCTGGAAAAAATTAACAAATTTTTCAGTTTCACTTATTTCTCAATTTAAGGGTATGTGCCCGTGTAAAGTATACATTTTTTTGCAAACTGCAGCCTGATTCTTCTCTGCTTCTCATTAATGAAGAGCTTCTTCCTCGCTTTATACTGTAGGACTTCAGTCCTGCTTCTAGGAGCCTGATACAGTCCTAGCAGAGCACTTCATACCTGCATTTAATGTTTTCCGTTCCTTTTGAAGGTCACGAGGTTATGAAGTTGATGTTCATCTCTGGCATTAGAAAGTCGCTTCCGCCCTTTACAGTACTTGGCTGGTTTTTGGTCGTTCCCATGTCCCCTGCTTCACCTTGTTCTTGTGTACTGCTGTCTTAGAAACTTTGAGCCTGGAAGCAGCCTGCCTCACAGTGTAACCTTCTGCCAGCAGAACCAGGATTAAACCAGGATTTAAAAATGTAGATTAAAAAAAAAAAAATGAAGTGGTCTTTCCCAGAGCTGTATTTGTAATATAACTGGATCTGATCTGAGGGCCCATCATCATATGTTTCATGGGGCCCAAAATCTCTAGTAGCACCCCTAATTGGGACTATTGAATACATGTTTTGCTGAGTTTTTGGACTAACCTTTAATACAGTAATATTAATAGTCTAATGGTGCAGGCATAAATAATTCATCATTCTCCACATGAAGGCTCATCTTGGTACATCACGGTTCTCCTGCAATCGAAGGTGTTACATTTATGTGACACTATGAGTATTAGTTATCTGGGGGAGTGACACAAACAGGCTTCTTTCTCTTGAATGTGACTCAGATAACATGTTTGGAGATTTTTTTGAAAACGTTGCAATTCAGCAGCTCGGCTGGGACTGAAGGCTAGCGTACCTTGAAGGACCTTCTAAGAAAGGGCCGCGTGCTTTCATGTGTTACGTAATTTGCAGTTTCTCGCTGCTACAGCCTTGCTAAAGCAGAGCAGCAGCAGAGGAGCAACCACCCCAAAACTGACCAAGAGGGACCCCCCCCCAGCAAATTTACAGAGTGCCCCTTTAGATAACAGACAATAAAGCAAAATTCGCAACAATTTACCGAGAACTGGCCCCTCCCCAGGTTGGCGAATTTTACCGAGCCCCCCCCCCCCCGCTCTGTGAGACCCCTCCTCCTTCACCCCATGTTTCTGCGTCCCTGCTTATTCAGGATTCTGCTATACTGAAGCACTTGGGATTTTCTGGAAGTGTAGTTTAGTGAATCGAGCTGTTTGCCTTTCTAGAGAGTCTTCTAAGTGCTTCAACGAAGCTGGAGATGTTATTAGTACGGGGACAACGCACGCGTCCTTTTCTCAAGAACAAGGGATTAATTGGCTGGGGGGGCGGGGGGTATTGTTAAGACAAGCTAAATTTCCGTCCAGGTTAATGCAGTACGTAGAGTATTGGTGGATAATTTCAGTGCAGTTAGTCAGCATTTGCAAAACTTGTAAAACTTTGCAATGGTATTGCATTGGAGAGACAGCTTACAGTAAAAGAGTGAAAATGCATCTGACAGAAAATGGGGATGTCAATAAAATCGCCATGTGTTGTTGGGATGGTGGCAGAAGCTGTAGTGAGGCAGCATTTTCCCACATGTTCAGTCTTTGCTTCAAAATGACTGACAGGACCTGGAAAGTCCCTCTTTTGCCTGTGGGCTGGGGGGGCTGGGGGGAGAGCCATCAGCCAATCAAATTTGCTACATTGCGTGAACAGGAAGTCGCCTCTGCAAGATGCCAGTCAGTGCGTAATAGGTGGGTGGGGGGTGCTGCTCGCAAACATGGCCGGGCAGAAGCTTGTTTCCTGTAGCTTGGACACGTCACACCATCTGGGGTCCTCCCTGCCGCTGGCGTATCAACGGACACCTAATGAGGTAGCTGTTGGGTCCTTCATTCCATGTCATAGTTTGCGGCTCGCTAAGGTAACATGGTGGCTCTGCATGCCCATGGCTGTGTCAGTGAAGAAGAAGAAATCATTCGCATTTTTGGGCCAACATACCGTAAAGACATGCTACAAAGACTGGGATGGCATGTGAGTTTACCTTACTGTCTTATTTCTGTCAAATAAATAGCTGTATTTGGGCCAGGGAGGAGCACTATCACATAGGAACAAAGGTACAGGGGTGTCCCCAGAATATAAATTTCAAACTTTGGGCTATCAGAGTTGGTCTTTAGGGGAGTATTCCGGAAGGTACGCTGGATGGGAGGGCGTGTAGGTGAGAGCAGCTGTGGGTTGGGAGTAATTATGTAGTAGCTATTGTTTGTTGTTAAGTTTGCGTGGCACAGGTGGGCATGTGGAAGTCATCGTGCTTCCTTTTGGCCTGTCAAGGCGTTTAGTCTCAGCGTTTCAGCTCATTGTTACTTTGGGCTTCCCTGCCTTTGTTGCGAAGCTGGCTCTCCAAAATGCCTGTACAAGGTCCAGCGGCTCCCCAAGCTGCGTCGGAGATCAGCTTATCTGAGCCGTTAAGCGAGAACGTGTAAATGATATCCTCCGCAATGGAATTGACACTAGTCTCCTATTTCCCGGTGCTAATGTCACGCACAGAATAAAGGTGGGAGTCTTGAGCAATGTCTGCAAAAAGAGTCCTCACTCCGGCTGGAGTCTGTTGATGATCAGTCCTTGAGGAGCAGAACGCACAAGGCTTTTAGTAAAAATGTCGCGTAGTAAATAGCCGTTTCATGAACATGTGGTAAAGCACAAATTATGCTGTTGTGGGGACGATCTATCGAAAACTGCAACATGAAGGAGCGTGTATTGTGTTGACAGGTATCCATCTTACTGATGCAAAACAAAGTCTACACACACTGTTTGTTTAATTATTTCTTGCAGCCTGAGGAGCAAGTACATTAAAAACCAAAGAGAAATGTCACTGTTGAGAGAAATGTTGCATTTTTGCACATTATGGCAGGCTGGGGCAGTGAGATGTTTTATCATTCGGGCTTTCGAATTTGTCTTTGTTTAGTTTCGGTATGACTATAGTCAGGCTAAGGAAGTTTGTTTAGGGAGCAGCTGGGGCCAGTTAGCAAACAGGAAGTGACACAAAGGGAAAGTAGCAATTATCTTCTCGGAGAAGAACGACTAAGGCACTTGGCCGAAACAGACAAGGGGGAAATTGAAGTTTACCCATGGAAATATGAATTCCACTAAAGAAAGGGAACCAAATGTGTCTGAAAGAGACTAAAAGCAAAAGAGGAACAAGTATGAAATAGAAGCTGAACTCAAACTCCCACAGCAGAGGGGTGGAGACGTAGCCCATACAGAGCGCGCTCCTGTGGGTCACCCTACCAGACACACACACAGGAGTCATGAACCACTGCAGTCGGTGTGTGCCCAAAATTGAGTCTCCTCCACTGGCAGATCACTTGAACTGGGTCCCTGAAATAAAATGAGGAGCTGTGGATCTATGATCAAACAGGGACATGCTATCATTGCCCTGTTCTGAAGGTTTTTTTTTTTGAGAAGTGACACCATTTTGGAAGTGAAACTACTGCTAAAATTCATTGATATGCTGTATATTATGAATTTAACATTCTGCATATTATGACTTTACAGTACTGTATGCCTGTATCAGTACTGACATTATGACTCCAACAATACTGTCCATTATATCTGTCAGACTCGAGTCCCAGTATTTAAGAATGGAAACTTGCTTCCCAATTTATGAAAAAGACTCAATGACTTAGACCTGGATTTTGTTGATTTGACATTTGACTTAGACTTATTATAAATGATTTGTAAAATCAAACATTCCATCACTGCAATTAATATTAGGTTCCACCTTTGCCTTTCATCACTGGCTCCACAATTGTGTTTCTGGCTGCTGTTCTCCGAACCTCAAGAATGCTGTACTATGTGAGCCCATAAATGACAGGAGCCACAATAGGCCAAGGCAACAAGTGATTTGTTGGTGAAGGCAGTTCAGAGCACCAGCAAAAAGTACCCATGGCACCATCAATACCAAAAATACTAAACTTTAGTTACTGAAATTTGTATGCAGATGAAGTAAAAAAGACAGCATTCTTTAAAACGTGGAAAAACTATTTCAAGACCCTTAAAAACAGGTTGGTAAACTAGCAGTAACCTACAGTTACTTAAACGGAAAATGTTCCAGTGTTCTCTGTGATATCAGTGCTGGGCGAAACACCAATATTATATCGTACCATGATTATGAACATTCACATTGTCATGAATTTGAATATCGTATCGTGATAAAGCCTAAACACTTGTTTTCTTACATAATTGTCAGTTATAATGCACTATTTTTCCATGAATTCCATCAAGGTATGAGTGAGTTGTTGATGTAATTTATGGTGATATCCTTGTCAGGGACACATCAAGATCCATTAACATTTACACTAGAAAAGATATGTGGTCAAATGCGTCCCAGACCACCTCGGGAAGTGATTCGAGTGATCGGATCACCGTGCGTCTTAATGGGCATTTACACTTGTATTTAGCGCTGTCCACTTGTGATCTGATGACCCAAGAAATATTTTAAAGTCAAGTGTAAACAGGACCCAAATGTTCTCAAATCGCTGATAATGACTGACTAGCACTAGCTGTAACCAACAAACAGCCACAATTAGTATAAGGGTTTCTAGGTGGAATATCTTGTGAATTTAATTTTGCCTTTCCCCATAAATGCATTCATTCATTTCCATGTCCCTACTGAACCGAAAATGATGTACCGACCAGCACACAATGAATATGTGTACCTTTACAGCCTTAGAATACATGCCCGTATTTAGTCTTATAAAATCATATTAAACATATGTTACACTGTTACTATATATCTAATGTTTGCTTTTTTAAGTGTTACATTTACAGCTATGAAGAGTATTTAAGGTTTAATATTCAGCTATAGCTAAGTGACACTTCTGTCAAACACTTATTGGCCAATACAGTGTGTTTGAAAAACTGACTTTTTCAGTTTTCTGCAAGTCAAAGTTTATTTTAATTAGAATTGTTTTAGATGTGAACTGCTGAACATTGTTAAAATCACAATATTTTATTTCTACTTATTTGAATTGTTCATACAGGAACTCTGCTTAGGAAGATGAAAATTTGGTGACACTACATTAATTAAATACATAAATAATATATAATAATAACAATAATAACAAACATTATAATTGTATGATCATGTGATGTTTGTATATTAAAGCTGTTAAAGGATGTCAGGATGTTAAGATGTACTTGCACACTGCTTATGAATGTTGTATGAATGCATTATGAAGGTGCAATGAATATTCTATGAATGCATGATGAATGCTTTATGAAGGTGCACTTAATGTAAAGCATTACCGAAAATTTTAATACACATGGCAGTAATTAGTATTGAATTGACCAGTGTTTAAATTAATAACAATTAAATGTATAACATCATTGTTAAATTAATCACTGTTACATTTTATCACACTGCCACTGATGTCACTGATGATGAAATTACTTAAGGATTGACCATAACTAGACATAACTTGTCTCTGGCTTGACTTGCTCGAATATGACTTGAAGAAGAAAAAGATAGGGGAAGAAGAAGTGACTGGTCATTGATGACACACCATCAAGATGTGTTCTCTGCATTTAACCCATATGTGACATCATGACATAGCAGGGGGCAGCTAATTCAGCACCCGGGGAGCAGTGCTTGGGGGCGGTACTTTACTGATCAGGAATTCGAACCAACAACCTTTCAATTGTGCGTTTCCCTAACAATTAGGCCACCGCCGCCCTATACTTGAGTGATTAATTCTCAGAAGCATGACTTGAGACTTGATGGTTAGACTTGTGACTTACTTGTGACTAGGCGGTTACATGACTTAGTTCCATGTCTGCCTAACAGTACCATGAATTACGCCTGTAACAGCACTGCATGCGATATATGCGTAACACTACAGACCTTGTGTGTCTGACAGTACTGCATGTTATATTTGAAAACAGTGCTGATAATATGACCCTAACAGTGCTACATGTTATATCTGTAACAATAATAACATTATGACTCTAACAGTATGGTACATATATGTGTGAAAGTACTGTACAATATATACTACTGGGCAAAAAAACACAATGGACCAAAATTTAATGATGTGCATTGAGGGCGCAAGCTGGTTCAAGTTGATAGAAAGGCAACAGTAACTGAAATAACCACTCATTACAACCAAGGTATGCAAAACTCGCCAAACAAGCAGATGTGCTACAGCAGCCATAGACCACACTGGGTGCCACTCCTGTCAGCTAAGAACATAAATCTCAGGCTACATCAGGCACGGACTCACCAAAATTGGACAGTGGAAGATTGGGAAAATGTTGGTGGGATGACTGTCGATTTCTGCCGAGACATTCAGATGTAGAGTCATAATTTGTTGTAAACAACATGAAAGCATGGATCCATCCCGCCCTGTATTAACAATTCAGGCTGTGGTGTAATGGTGTGGGCCATATTTCCTTGGTACACTTTTGGCCCCATAGTAAAAACTGAGCATGGGGTATATGCCACAGCCTTCCTCAGTATTGTTAGTGATGTCCATCCCATTATGACCACAATACATCCACCCTCTAATGGCAACTTCCAGCATGATAACTCACCATGTCACAAAGCTCATATCATCTCTGACTGCTAACATACAGCACTGTTTCAGATATGCAGTACTTTCAGAGTACTGTTACACATCATGTACAGTATATTTAGTACTCTTACATATACACTCACTAGCCACTTTATAAGGTAAACCTTGGTAGTACTGGGTTGGACCCACTTTTTCCTTCAGAACTGTCTTAATTCTTTGAGACATAGATTCAACAAGGTGTTTGAAACGTTCCATGGAGACATGATTGCATCGCAAGTTGATGCAGATTTGTCAGCTGCATCTTCCTGATGTGAATCTCCCGTTCCACCACATTCCAGAGGTACTTTATTGGACTGAGATCTGGTGACTGTGGGGATACAACTTAAAAAATTTAGTACATTAAATGCAATATTTTAAATATCCATTTATTTGGGGGAGACTAATCAAATTAAATATTGGGGGGTACACGTCTCCCCCACCCCCCTTGGATCCTGTTCAGAGTATCTTGCACCCTGATTTCGTTCCACCCGCGCGTTCACCTGCCAGAATACGCGTCCGCAGACCCCCGCTGGTGGACCGCGGCCATATGCACTAGCAAGACATCGCTCTGCTGATCTTTGGACCACTGTAACTTTTGACCACTTCCGCATACGAACCGGAGACGGGGGTGACTTTCTATTTCCACCCTGTCCTTTTGCACCTCAGAGTTGATTCTTAAATCTCTCCGGCTGTTTTTCGTCTTGACCAGTCACCCTGTGGAGGCGGAGTGTGTCTCCGCCGCTTATCTGTCGACCGCCATCCCTGACAGGAAAAAAAGTGCTTTGAAGGTCTAATGATAGGGGTCACCAGGAGGTCTGCGGGACCAGCCTGTGCCCAGACACGCACACCCTCTGCCTATCTGAGACGCTCTGGACAGCCAACATCTTCCGGTTATGCAGCCGCTGATTTAATCTCCCTTTGGGCAGTTCCCTGTGATCCTCACTGGCATCTTTCTCCCCTGGCACCCATTCAGCCTCCTGCTCCACCCTGCAGGGACCAGATCGTGCAGATCAGTTGCTTTCAGTCTGCCTCTGGATTCCTGTTCCATCCTGGGGGGTCATGGCTGCAGGGGCAGGAAACCGTGTGCTCGGAGGAGGGCAAAACATCCCGTTTCCTTCCTCTTTTTCCCATGGGTGGGGTCAAGGCTTTGCCGGCAGGCTTCTGCCGACGTGCTCCAGATCCCGTCAGTCCACCGGCTCCCGTCCGCGGCCGGCTTGACGGTCCGGCATGTTTGGTGAGAGATCCGCGATCGTGGCGCCTGGGAGGCGGGTGAAGAGAAGGTGAGGGGGGCAGGGATGGGGGCTGTGGCGAGGCGGCTGGAGAGGAGCGAATGCCTGTGGGTTTGAGGAAGACGAGCAGGTTTAGGCACTCGAACAGTATGAAGAGTGGAACATGCTGGGGCTGCTTTGTTTCTCCTGATTGGTCCTTCTCCTGAAAGCCTTTCAGTCTAGCCGTGTTGCAGGAACATTTGCGGTGGGGGGGGGGCTTAAGTTGCTGAAAGTGGACTTTCTGATGGTGGTGGTGAGGTGGGTGGGGATAGGTGGGGATTCCCAGCCTGAAACTTGAAATTAGCCGACAGTAAATGCTGTTCGCCTGAAGGGAGGGGCTGAGCTTGTCCAGCCTGTTTCTGAGAAACCTGTGTGAATGTGCGATGCTTCTTTTGAGGCTGCTGGCTGCTGCAGGATGCTGCATTAACACCAAGAACTTTTCTCCCTTCTCTCAGAAACATGGCCTCCTCTCAGATACCCTGGCCCACCCCGATGAGGGCCATCGGCGCCCAGAACCTCCTGACCATGCCGGGCGGCGTGTCACATTCCGGATACCTCCATAAGAAGGGCGGCAGTCAGTTCAGCCTGATGAAATGTGAGTCACCGTGTCGACCGCTGCTGTCCAAGCGGTTCATGGTCTGAGGAGTAACTATAATGCTGACACCCAAGTTTGGGGATGTTCACAAGCCGACACACTATTTGAAGAAGTGCACCTGTGACCAGAAGGTCAAGGTTCTTCCCGTTTAAGGAGGAACTAAACGTCTAAGCCAAACCAAACCTCTCGGTGTGTAATTATTGCCTGAATTACAAATGAACACTGTAATAATTAACATCAATCATAATGTTACCCCTGCTGAGTTTTACACGATCCTCTGCTTGCTTTATACCCAAATCCAGACACCACTTTTTAATCCCCTGTCAAGGTCATCTTTTAACACTTATTGATGTGCACTGTACTGGGTCAGTCAGCTTAAACAGCTTAGCCCAGGAGCCATAGACATCAGTATTGTATATTTATAATAATGCACTTAAGTCTGCCTATGTCTTCTGATTTTGTCCAGGGCCCCTCCGTTTCATCATCCTTCACAAGGGCTGCGTGTATTACTTTAAGAGCAGTACCTCCCCCTCACCACAGGGGGCGTTCTCCCTCAACGGCTATAACAGGTCAGTGCTCAGGACTTTAGTGAGATGCACCGCTGGTGAGCTGCCGGTGAATTTGAGTTTTTAGGCCACGTCACGGGGAAGGCGGCCACATCCTGTCTCACAGGAAATCTCTTTCTCCTATCCGCTTCCCCTGAGGGGCTCGAGGTTGCGATTATGAGCTCCAGCAAACTGCCCACTCTATGTTCAACGTCCAACCGCAAATGCCTCCATTTGCCGCCCCTCTTTAAGTTTCGATCAAGAATGACACATAATAAAAAAAGAGGACGATGCATAGCCTGCCTTCCTCAGTTATCCAAGCTGTTTCAATCTCTTTTCTCTCTGTTATTCTGGACGCTGGGAATAATCCCTCCTCCTGTGGCTCTAGCATGCTGTGCACTTGCTGCATCCAGACCAGACATGGGGTATAATTACACCCCCAGAGCAACTCCTCCCCGGCGCTCAAGCCGCTCCCCAGTTCCCTTCCCAAGGGGCAGCTATAACCGCGGCAATTTGGCTCCAGGGAATTAGACCCCCAGGCAAGGGTATACCTTTGTACTGTGCACTGGGGGGGGGGGGGTTGAGGTCCCCACCCATTTAAGGGGGTCCAGGGGGTTGTATTGGCTGGTTTTCATTACTGGGGGGGATATAACCCCCTCCCTCCCCATATTTTATGCCAGTGCCTCCAGGCAGCCTTTCAGATTGTGTCGGGGGAGGTGTAACAAGAACCAGTGAACGAAGGGCAGCATTTTAGTCTGGGTGTCCATTTTGTTTTGTCAATGCCTGTTGAATTAACACAAATTGAGTTACATCAAAATCTACAAGTACCCTTATTTTTTAATGATTTTAGTTCATTATGTGTCTTCACGTCCTCCAAACAGTCGTAAATGTATAATAGGCTTAACCAGCTTTTACAGATTATTTGCTCTTGTCGATGCTGCCTGTCTGTTGTGTCGTAGATATAGCTAACGTAGCTAATGTGTCTCACGCAGGTGTCCAATAGCATTTTACTGTCTGTATCAGTGTTTCCCAACCCAGCTACCTTGGGAACAAATACATGGACCTCCTGGGGGTCCCTGGGGACCAGACTGAGAAGCACTGGTCTATATTAAATATTGTCATTGACTGACCACCTTTGGAGAGTTACTCCTGTCAAGTTAATGTACATGCGAGCTTTATTATTTTTCTGGAAAAAACTAGCTGTTTAAGACTGGTCTCGGTAACATGATGAAGACACTCAGCAGCTGAATCCGTGACCATCATTTTAAACGCTCTGCCAACAGAGTGATGCGAGCCGCGGAGGAAACCACAGCCAACAATGTGTTTCCCTTCAAGATCGTCCACTTCAGCAAGAGGCATCGCACCTGGTACTTCTCCGCAGCCTGTGAGGATGAGAGAAAGGTGAGGCCAGTGATGGCCAGCAGGGGGCAGTGTGGCTCTTTATGCTTAACCCTCTGATTAAATACACTAGTAATCTGAGAACAGATTCCACACAAGTGTACAGTAAATCATAGTTATCATCATCATTGTCAGTATTTAGTCAGTTACGGTGCGTTTGGAAAAGTCACCTAATCCCCATTTGTGCATCAGTCCAGGAATCTGTTACTGGCAATAATGCCACTGAACAGCAGGGGGCAGTAGGGTCGATGTTGATTTGTGACCTCTGGTTTGAAATTGACAGAAATGGATGCTGGACCTGCGAAAAGAAATTGACTTCTATCATGACAGAAGAGATGCCCGTGTCACGAGGTAGGATTGCTGCTTTGTTTTTAATCTTAATCTTTAAATTGTTATTCCAGTGCGTCATGGTATAGCCAGTAGGGAAACTGTCAGTGAATATGGTGAAAGACTAATATTAAGCTTCCTTATTACACTGCTTGGTAAAACTATAAAGCTTGTATAGAAAGACGTGCACCTGTATTGCTCCACAGAACACTCTGATCCAGGCACCTCCCCTTTCCCTTATTTGTACATCCATATATAGGGTGACCTCACAGTTTTGATCCAGACTCCTCCCTCCTCCATTAATTGCACATCTGTTTTTTCCCACTGACTGTGCGGCTATAATCTGGACTATTCCCACTTCCCTTATTTGGTCGCACGTTGCATAATCATTGCAGTCCCAGCAGTTTCCTCTTCTTGAAAAGCTGTCTATCCAATTCAGGCTCCCAGCAAGGAGCTGCTGTGTTTCCGAGTGATACACAAAGGCCGGAAGTGCCCTAAAAGTCCCAGAAAATATAAATGTGTCCTGTGAATCTGGGTGTGTGCAGATGTTTAAGGAGCTAGCAGAGATCCGCATTTAGCCCTCAACCTGCAGTGCTCCAGTGGAAAATCAGGCTGCATAAGACTTTAAGTTAAAGTAGCATGGGGATATTACCCAAAGAAGGGCATTTTGATTGTTGTATTTGTTTCCCTGGTGTTCCAGCGATTCTAATACAGACTTGGACGGCTTTTATGGGTCCATAGAGAAGCCCCTCGAGATAAACTATACCCCGGACACAGAAGATGGTAAGAGACATCCACCATTCCCAACATCTACAACGCATCATGGCATTCAACTTAATGGCCTGAGTTCTTCAGTAAGGACCATATTCGGTAACCTTCTGACTGTTTTTGCCTTCTTAGACTACGTCGTAGAGGATGAGGATGAGGAGGATGAGGACTACCTGAAACCAGATGAGGGGCAGAGCATGACAGGTACTTACCTTTAAATTGTCAAGTGGTTGAGCATTGGGGGACTTGAGGTCTCCACCCATTTGAGGGGGTCCAGGGGGTTGTCTCTGGTGGTTGGTTTTCGATAACAGGTGCCTGCTGCACTTTTCTCACGGTCTTGAGTCTTGACGGTGTTGTTCTTGTGGCCAGGCTGAAACTGCTGATATAACCTGAGGCATTGTTCTCTTGAGTGGATGGTCTGCAAAGGTTTCCTGTCACATTGTCACTGTGAAGTTCCTATGTTGGTTTTTCTGTGGAAGCCTAAGAGTGGTTATGATCTGTCTATTCAGGTCACCTCGTGAAGCCTCCACCAGCCTACCCACCTCCCCCAGTTCCATTCCTGCAGCAAACAGACTTTCTACACAGGGCATCTCCACCACCCCTGGCTCCCACCAAGAATCTTCCGAACCCTGTACCCAGGAAACCGGCTCCACCCCTCCCCCTACCCAAGCTGCCCAAACCTGATAACCTGGTTGAAAAGGACATGATCAACAAGGGCCCTCCACCCCCTGTGCCATCAGCCCACCTTAAGCAAAAGCCTAGCCCAGAACCCCACCCCCGACTGCCTAAAAGCCCCACCCCCTGCACAGCCCCACTCAACCTGAAGAAAAAGGCATCGACTACACTTGGCATCCTCACGGAAACCAAGCCCCCGATACCCTCACAAGGCCCCAGGACTCTGCCCATCTGTGTCAATCTAGAGAAGAATTTGTCCCTTGTGGTTGGGCCGAAGCCCTCGATGATCCCTCTGAACCTCGAGAAGAAGCCTCAGGAGGAGCTGGCAAAGCCGGCCATGTACAGGCCTTCACTAGCACCCAAACCTTCACCCAGCGACACCAAAACCAGAGGCCCCTTCCAGTAAGTGCCCCTTTTCCCTGTCCCTCTGTTTGCTCTCTCTGTCCCACATCCCCTCACTGCACCTGTTCTTCCCTTAATCCTCCATATTTCACAGTCCCTCAGAACCCTTGAAGTCCTGTCAACAACACTTAAGAGACCAATGTGAGCCTGGTCATCAGTGCTAAAAGCACACCAGCCAGTGAATTAGAGCAGGAACTCTTTGTTCCATGTTCATTGTAAGGACAATCTGACTGAGTGTATTTATAAGTTAAGTATAATTTCAGTAGGACATAAATACTGTTGCCGGGGGTGTAGAAAGAACTTCTGAGCCTTTTGACAAAATGTCACCTTAGGCCAGGGTTCTTCAACTCTGGACCTCGATTCCAAATCCAGGCCGTGTTTTCAGTTCTCCCAGGTAGTTGTTTAATAATTACCGATTCTGATTGGTCAGAGGCTTCACACCTGACTGACAGGTAAACGAAGGCTGGAAAACCAGCAGTGCTCGGACCATGAGGACCGTGAGTTGAATATCCCTGCCTTAGGCCCTCCCTGACTCGCCACTGTGTATCTAAGGGCCCCTGTAAAGTGCTCGGACGCCCCCAAATCCTCCAGGGTATCCATGCCCCTACTGCGGACCTGACTATATAGCCGTTGTGACAGCATGAGAATTATTGCAGTACATGTTTATGATCAGCCGATTGACTTCCCAGAGTTGGTGACAGTCTGCTGAAGGTTGCAGATAACGGTCCCCGTGCTTGTTTTTCTCCTCAGAAGATCCTCACCCGATGGACAGAGTTTTCGCTCCTCCGTGGATGAAGTGCCGACACATCTGAGGAAGGCGGCCCGGAAGCATGAGGATGACTCGGATGATGACTACGAAAACGTGAGTGCAGGGGGGCTTTTCCACTGCCACCAAGAACCGAGCCACAAAATGGTGGTTTTCCATTGTAAATTATGCGAGCCGAAGCCAAGCTGTACCCATACTTATTAGCAGGGCCGAAAGCATGACCAAACTGAGCTGGCTGCATCACTACCATCTGATTGGTCGAAATGAACGGAGATACTGGTGTTCTGCGTCGATATGCGTGGATTATCTGAAGGCATACATTATTGGCTATTAGTAGTATCGCACATCGTCATGTATTGATGCATTCCCAATAACCTGGATCTTGAAAATTTCCAACCACCTATTTAAAAAAGTACTACAGAACAGCTGAATAGAATAGACTCCTAGTGCAGATTCATGCAAACGAATGCTAATTCCGCTAGTATTTTAATGCTAATATAAGACGGTGATTCTCTCAGACTTGCTAGTGGAAATTAGCAGATAGTAAATCATGATGTACAGCATGTGAACTGTAAATAATCACATCTTCGGTTTTAAATCAGTATCGTTCTCCAAACCCAGCAGAGCATTTACCGAGCAGGCCCTTCCGCAGTGGAAAACCAAAGCGAGCTGGAACCGGGCTGTAACTAGTCTCTCTTTGAGTACAGCTTGGGTACGGCCTGGTTCCTGTATGCCAGTGGAAAAGCGCCAAATGGGACCAGCAACATAGGATCATTCATGGCACCATCCTCCGTTATGTTCTTAGTCTGCCGTATCCTACAGAAGCAGCCTAAAGATAATTCTCTGCATGTATTAGCACCGTTAAGCCCTACAAATGCACACAGGTCCTAAAAACAGCATGTATTTTCTGTTCTCCCCCAGGTGCAATTGCCAGATTCGGTGTTCATCAAAACGACAGAAACCAGCAATGTTGAAAAGTAAGAAATGAATAGTAGCCCTGCTGTGCAGCATTAAAATGTAGCAATAAAGTGGGTGCACAATACAGTACTACACAGTCAGAACTGATTTTTGTTAATCTTTTCAGTTTTAAATTAAGCAATTTTCAGCGGGCTGTATGGCTCCTGCCTTTGCCTCCCTCTGGTGTCTATTGAAAGAATTACATTAACAGAATTAAGAGTTCTTTGCTCTGCATTTATTAGCATATTCATAAATCATTGATGCCTTTTAATTATAGGCTATTTAAAGAAACTAGCAGATCTCCTCAAGATGGACTTTACTGCATCAGGAACTCAGGGACAAAGACATCTAAGGTAGAGCATGCTTTCTAAAGTGGATTTCTCACAGTCTGATTTCAGCATAGTTTCACCTCAGTAGCAAAGCTTACGAACAACCTTCAGTAAAATATCCAGCTAGATATATCACCATTTGTGTAAATTATAGCCGTTCATGTGAGGCCTAGTCTGCCAGAAGCACAGCGTATTTTGTATGCGGTGGTTTGACACCGAACCAGACGCTTGAGGTGCGACATCTCGCAGTTCCCAGTTCGCTGAGTGTCCCGCCGGGTGTATTCGTCCTCTGCTGTGCTCTGCACTCTGTCCACCTGGCTGCAAGCTCACGCCGCGTTTAATGCTGCGCTATGGCATCCCGTCTCCGCAGGTGCTGGTGGTGTGGGATGTGGGATTGAACAAAGCCAGGAATTACAGGCTGTTCGAGGAGGTCAGTGCAGTTCCATGGGCAAGCTCTGGTGACCAGAGGCCTACCCTGCCCACCACTTTCAGTGCTGAAGACCAGCATGGAGTTTAGTGTGCATGGCTGTTCACCTGTTTCAGCATTCCTGTCTCTTTCATCCGCAGGATTCCCGAATCTTCCTGGAGGCAGAAGTATCCTTCCCAACACTGGCTGCCCTTGTGGAGTATTACTACCTTCACCCTCTTCCCAACCACCAATCCCTTTGCTTGCAGAGACCCTACGGCTACACCCCCCCTAGGTGACAGGACTCCATCCCCCATCTGCTAGTAGAACCTTACCCTGCATGCCTGCTGAGAGTGGCCCAACTATCTGTCGCCTGACACGTGGACCAGCAGGGGGCGACAATGAGACACCTGGGGGGGGACCACCTTTGCAAGAGATCTAGGATCGGCATATGCATACACACTAAAGGAAGGAAAGATATTGGTGGAGATGTGGTCAAATCTGGACCCAGAGGAGGGAGGGTGCAGTCACTGCAGATACCTCAAAGACGAAAACTCCGCCACTGATGTCCACTTGGCAGTCAGCTGTCACTAACAAAAATGACATCCCTAGAGGTACAGCTGGGACTTTCCCAAACATCTGGAGAGAAACAGTCAGATTAGAAAAAACCTTATTTATTGTCCAAATCCTATTGTGATATGTACTGTATAGAGTATTGCACTGTACTCGATGTAAGACTCCTTTCATTGTCACTTGAATGAAATTAATTTGTAATTGAACTCTCTTTTTTAAGCGATCTGCTTTTGCTACACATATTTCACTGAAGGAATTCTGAACAACAGCATAGGCCTACCTGTTTTTGCCACCTGAAGCCGTTTGCCCATAACTCTATGTCTTCAACCACATCACCACCTGCTGCCTTTACTGGTTCATTGCGAGGAAAACCCAAAGTAGCAGCGTGGAGCAACTCAAGTGTCCATCACCACTTTAGAGCATCAAATTTGGTCATACATTCATGTTCACAAATTGTCCCAAGCACTATGTATCAAAATGTAAAAAATATAAATGTTGTTCATACCTTAATTTATATAAAAGTACTCTTGCAACAAAACTGAATAACTTGTTTGGCATCATGATTTTACATTTCATTGTCCTTTAGCCTTCTGCTGTGTGTGTTTGTCAGAGAGCAAAATGTTGAGTTCTCACAGAACAAGCGCCCCTTGTGTTCAAAACAGCTCATTACAACTATGGCAAAGTAAGCGTACTGCAGAAACCTAATAAAGCCATTGGGAGCAAGTGCAAGCAGTTGTAAGGACAGGATTTCCATATTTCTGATTTCCCCTCCAGCTGACTCAGCTTGTAGCACATACTGCCTGAGCGAAGACTTTCAAGGGCAAAAACATTTCCAAAACATTGCTATCCAATACAATACAGTAACAAATAAAAATGCAACACATAAGCCGAGATTACAGTAAAGGAGTGTCTATTTGCACCCGGGTGAAAATATTCAAGCGGCATCTATTTGGCTATTTACACCCATCCGCCTCACTCCCCGCCGCACCGGATTCACAAAAAACGCAAACATCATGTTGCATGTATGGCTGCACATCACTTAAACGCCTGAAAGTGGCAATACAAATATAAAAGGTAGGGTACATTAAACACAAAACGTTCCCTTGTTCTAGCAATAGGTAGCTAGCCGAAAGGACACAGTAATCTTGCTAATTAGCGTAAGCACTAGCTACAGGGCTTAAAATTCAGTTCTCAAAATGGGGGAGAATTCCCTCATGTTTAGCAAATGAGGAGGAATTTTAGATTTTCAGGGAGGTGCAATAAAGATAACACTGCGTGGATTCAATAGCATTAGCCGAGGAATTTTGAGTGGAGTAGAATTGTTGGCTACTGATACCTGGGTACAAACAGCATCTGCCTTATGCTATTTCAGTTCTTATTTAACCTGATTTCTATCACCAATGTTCTAGAACAGTACAGTAACCTGAACAAGATGTAGCACAGTCTTGTGCTCTCTGCTGCCCCCATGTGACCCTGACCTGCATAAGCAGGTGAAAGATGAATGGATGGATGTTGTGAAACAGAGGCTTCCCCCCACTTAATGGCCATTCATCTGTGTCACTCTGTCACTTGCCACTAATTGATTAGACTGTGTTTGTCTACGATGAGGCTGACACATCAAGTTCATGAAATTCCAACATGCACAGTAGGTCTTAGAGCTGGTGCATTTGCATGTGCAAATATACATTTATTTACAGTATGAATCTTATACTTTATAAACATTTTTAGAATCTATTTTAAAATAAGCTCTCCCATCAAAATATCAACCTATCCATCTTATAATTTAAATGACTCTCGGGTTTTTCCAGAGTAAATAAAATATGAATTATGTGTATTTTTGCATCAGTGGGCTCCTCATCGACACTGAGTCATATATTTTAATCAGTCCAACTGGTGCAATTTTATGGACGCATCCATCCTGATATATATATATATATATATATATATATATATATATATATGGATGCACACACACACTTTATTTGCAATTTAAAGACATCAACTAGCCTACATGTATAAATTTTGACTGCGGGAGAAACAGGAAACCTGAGATTTGATCCCCTCAACTCTGGGGGTTCAAAGCAATAATGTCACCGCTGAGAATTTCTTTATCAGGACAACATCAACACATGATCCTTAGTCTGTTTACCCTAAGCTGTAACTACATCAAGACACACTTCTTCAAAGGGAATATCGGCAGTAAAATCATAACATCAGACAGATAATAAATCCCATCACTCCCACTCCCTGCTCCATTTCATAAAAGGCCCCTTCCGCTGAGTCTGAGATCATCCCCTTTATCCCCATGGGATCTAAAACAAATATCAAGCAAAAGAATGAACCCAAATGCAAATGTACCAGATCCCCATCATTTAGTCCGTCGAAATGCATCATAACATTTCTAATATTCACTGTGGATGAGCACGAGATTGATTAAAAAAACATAGAAGCAAATATGTCACTGCTATACCCTTTATATATTAATGCAGCACGAGGTGTCAACCTCTGAAAGGACTTTACAGTGTGCAGTTATTGCCAGGTGCTGTAAGTGCTGACTTGTGGCAGGTACTTTAGTAAATCAGTTGCTTAATAATATGAATTGAGAATAAATGTTGGACTAGCTACTGCTATATTTTTCAGCGGGTCTGCGCCTTACCACAGGGCTAACGGTCACACAATCAACCTTGGGAAAGGTGGGCTCAGGTGAACCCTGCAGGGTTGCCGCAGGATAAACATATAAAGTGAACAAACATGCAGGCAGACGTGGCCATGGGATTTGAAGAGTGTTGGTTCTAGACAAATAAAAACCCTTTCCCACATGCCATCTCCTGGAGGAACTGCCCAGCTCCTACCCACACCAAGGCACTGGAAATGCTGTTCAGTGATTAACGATCCTTCCCTGGCTATTGCCATCTTGGAATTTATCCCACGGGGCTGTCCCGGGAGGTCAGTGTGTGCCAGCCACAAGGCAGAAAGCAGCTGCCACTGACCTGAGACCCAGGCACATGGAGCCAGGGAGGCTTACTCACCTCTATGTAACCAAGACAGAGCCTTCAGATAGCCAAGACAGGCATTGGTCACATGACCGACATCACATGACTATCCAGCCACATGACACTTGCTGCCACCAGCTATATCTGAAACGGGGATTATGAATTCAGTGGCTTCAGCAATCCTGCCCGTATGGAAACAGTCAACCCTGAATGGGCCTGCACACGAAAAATGTTTTTTATTGAAACAGAAAATGCTGGTTTACTTCAACACAGAGAAATGCCCGCATTATTACTCTGTTTATGCAAACACAACATAATATGGCAAATAATGGCTGAAAACTATCAAACCTATCAGTTATCACTATATTTTACAATATGGCTTGATATTAACCTACAGAAGCACCACATTTTTTAAGATGACAGCTTTATTGGCACCAGAATCTGACATGTTCTCCATTACACCGAAGCACATGTGCAGTGATGAATGTCCATGGGATATTACTGCTTCATAGAGGTGCCTTAAAGCTGATGACAGATGAGATGCACAGCGCTGAGATACAGGAGTCAGGCCCCGCTGCAGACCAGCTCTCTCATTTATCTGGTTCTGGGAGAACATCCTTCAGTACACTGGTCCTTTAGGTACCAGTCAGCTGCCTCCATCACTGCAGAGCATTGTGGGTAACTGCACATTTGAATTGTCTTTTTCAACATTTCTTCCTCTTTTCCACACACACCAAACAACAAAGGGCCAGTATTTCTGACTGCTTCCCTTTGTATGGAAGCTCTGTTCACCAGACTGGATTCCTCAGTACACAGTTCCCAGAAAACAGCTCCTCAAATGGCATTTTGTTTATTGTATACGCCCATCTACTCCATGCTTTTGCATTCATGTCCTCCAGTAATTAACCCCCAAACACACACACACACACACACACACACACATACACACACACCTGAGATAAGAAACTTCCATCCATCTTCTGAAACTGTTCATCCTGGTCAAGATCACAGGGGGTTTGGAGCCAATCCCAGAGGCTATGGGTGCAAGACAGGGAAGCCCCCCCGGATGGGACACCAAAAGACAATTCAGTAACTCCAGTCAACCTCAGCATTCGATCAGAAAGCTGTGTCTGCCAGTGTTCAAACCCATCTTATTACAAATATAACAGCTTCAAATCAGGTGGAAAATTTCATATTTAGCATGTTAGAAGTTTTTTTTTCTGAAATTGTGGATGGTAACAAATGTGCACACCCTATCAGAAGAAAATGTACCAATTGGTACCTTTATTTATCACTGGGCTGTACCCTCAAGAGTAATTGTACCTTGTAAGACACAGAAATGGACTATGAGGGACATTTTTGTACCATTGAGGGCACATTAATGTTTTTTGTACCTTGGGAATGTTCCCCAGAGTCAATTTCTGCACCTTAAATTAGATTAAAAGGTACATTTACCTACAGCTAGGGTACAACTGGCAGATCCTTGAGGCTACAGGCCCAGTGACAAGCAAAGGTATACACTGGTACCATTTTTATCTAACAATGCATATGCTTTTGCACGCTTTTGGACAAGGCAGCAAGTAGCCAAACTCATGAGCAGCAAGCATCATTTAGGCCAGTTTTAGCTCTCCTGGATCCAAAGCTCTGCTTCTCACCTGACACCTTGTATTGCTTCTCCATCTGCCTGCCTCCACTGGTGTTATGAATAATATAATGCTCTCTCTTCCTCTCTTTCTCCATCTCTCTCCATATTCTCTACAGCCCTCTGTCACACAAATTCCCTGCTTCTCCCTGACATATATACACACACTCTCCCACTCTCTCAGGAGTGCTAGCAACCACATCCCAGTTTTATACAGAATCGTAAGCCAATATTTACTTTAATAACGCTACCTATGGGATGTCACTAGACGTTAGAAGCAGGTGCCGTTTCTGACCGCGTTTTGATCGCGTCTAGGTTACGGTAGATCCAAAAAACGGTAGAGCCGCATATTATCTCCTTACCGCTCCGACAGCAGTCGATTCTTTCAGGGTCGTAAATTAAGACCGTGACTGATATTCTCTGACATTCTGCATGCTCTGAGAAACACTGCAGCAATTCAGAAAGAATCCTTTACGGCGGACGTCTGTCATGCACCGCGTCTTACTGCGAGAACAGATTATACTTAAGCGATAAAAAAGCATGTTTACACCGTGAGTCAATATTAACCTTCCCTCATCTGATAATAAAATTAAAGAGAACGATTCGGCTAGCTGTAATATCCTTGCTTGAATCGGCTTTGCGTCAAACTCCATGGAGATGAGCAGTTTCAGTTTTGAAGGCTCACTTTCTACTGAAATGAGCGAATTGTGTAGCAAGGAAAGGTACAATATATCATTAAAACATTACCGGACTTTTTTTGTAAAAAGGCGAAGGGGGACTTTTTAAACAACCCTGTATTAGGCCTAGTTTTAATTATTCGCACGGAGCAAGTGTTTTTAAAGTATAATCCATTTATAATGCACGTGTTATGTAACGTAATTAAACTTAAACATACAAATACATTTATATGCAAGTTGTATTGCAACATCTTACTCAGGTTTTGCAACAATTTCTTCAATTGCGTCATTCAGTCACATTTAATGATGAGTATAATTCTGAATTTGTTGTCACATAAAATTGATGCATTTATGTTTATCGGCAATGACAATCTGAAAAACAAACGCAAATAGCAATTTGTGGGAGCTGTTAAGGGACTCGGCGCGCTCCCGTGCCATTCGAAGTGGCGGGGGGGATAGAAAGGGTTAAATGCGTGTAAATGACATGTTGAAGGGGAAAAAAATCTCGGCTCGACCGACGTGGTTATTTGCCGCAGGTTCACGCTATCAGTAAATTAGGACATGGATTGCGGGTGTAGGTCCGACCGGGGGAAGCGAATGGACTGAAGGGCGCCGGGTGAATGAGATAAAAAGGCAGGATTTGCGAGGTCCCTGTTCGTCCCACGCAGGCATATCGGCCGTGCCACATTAAACAGTGCAGAAGGACGGGGGGGCAGCGCTCAGTGTAAAGCCATACCGCGAAATGCTCACGTCTGTTCTGGGCTTTCTCATTCTTCCCATATGTCTTCAGCACGGCGTTTTTGTTGGGGGTGAGTCTGTTTTTTTATTATTATTATCGTTAAGTTGTTAGCTACGCGCACGTAAAGCCGTTTTTTTTCCTCCTCCGCCGAGTGACGAGCGGATCTGCGTCCGACACCCGGCGAATGTAGCCAGCCGCCGTTTGGAGGCCTTTAAAGGTCTCGTATGTGTCTTTATTATAATCATCGTTTCATGCGCGTCTGATCGCCTAGATCGTGCCGCCTTCTTAGCGGCTGTCCGCGCTACTTCTGAATTGCGTACTCGGTGCTCGTTTTATTTTCTGGTGTGAAGGGGGGATTGTTGTATTGTCTATGCGACGCCTTTTTCTTTTTAAATATTGATAAGGCAGTGCATTCAGGGATTGTGAGGCTGTGTGTCTTTTTTTGATTTTATTTTTTCTTCTGAGTCTGGGTTTATGTAAACGCGCTCCTTTACATTTTGACCGTGGCGAAACGCAGCCCTTCGTATGAACAATAGGAACCGGGAATTTTAAAAGATTGACCTTGTGTTTTGGTGTTTTGATTATAAACCTAGGGTTTTAAATCTGGCATCTAAATGGTTGGGGGGGGGGATTCCGCTAACATGGCCTTATAGCATCACCGCAATTTCCCCGTTGCGGGGAGGGGGTGGGGATGACTAATTGCCTGGGAACAGGTGATTGTAATTGCGGGATGTTAACGGTGCTGTACAGTGGTTGGCGTTTCAAAATGCCGCTGCATTATGGAGGAGCGCAGGTCTGCTGTCGTGCTGCCCCTCGCCTCGCTGTCTTGCCGTGAAAATGACATTCGCTACGGTGTCGGGCTACGTGCTTTTGTCCGCATAGCCCGGCTGCCAGCGCCTGCTATTCCTGGTGCGGCGACTGGGGCGCTCTGCACATGAGCTCCGGGACCGCTGGAGACCTGGCCTCCTTTACTTTGGGAAAATCTCTTATCAGAATCATAGAATTAGGTTTTTTTTCCTATTGCTCTTTCTTAGTTTCTCGGGAGGTTGGTGCTGAGATTTGTGTAGTGCAAGTGTGGAAAAAGTAGTCGGCTGCAACACACCAGCCACTGCTGGGGGAGGGGATAGTGAAACCCGATTGAACTGAGGGCTTTGCATGTAAATGGCGCAAGAGGACAAAGTGGGATTTCCTATCACCTGCAAAGGGGCATCTGGCATCCTTCCAGTCATTTGTGGCAGATTTGAAATTTTGTTTTT
>JAODLC010000123.1:21958239-21982988 GCA_026781145.1 Hippopotamyrus pictus | reverse complement strand
GGGGGGGGGGGGTGATGCATAACATTGCTAATTCACCCCGTGTGGTTCAGGCAGCGTTCAAGGTTTGGTTGCTGTCATCCCGATTGCTTGTTCAATAACAAGGTCTCTGTTTACCCTGGTCACCCCCCCCCCCTTTAGCTGGGTGCAGTATGATTCACTTCCTTTCGTGCACAAAGCAGTGAAGGACTATTCAGCTGTCAGTCATGTGGCTGTGTTGACTGCCCCCTTCCTAAAAAACAAAAAAAAACCCTGTTTCTTCTTTATCCTCATCTATTCTATATATCCTGCCTCCCCAGGGTCCAAGACAGAATGTGACCCCTCCCAGTTCCAGTGTGGAAACGGCCGCTGCATCCCCTCCGTGTGGCGGTGCGATGGAGACGAAGACTGCTCCGACAGCAGCGACGAGAGCACCTGCGGTGAGGCTCCTCTCTGGGTGTGGCTCCTGCCTCACTCCCATCCCGCAGTCACATGTGACGCCACTAAGGAGCGATGCCACCAGAGGCTGAGGCTGGTTGTCAGGGCAACTGAAGTGCATCATTTTCTGTCTGCCCTCTTGTGGGGAGACTGAGGCCGGATGAGTGAGACTTGTCACCTTTTGGTCTGATGCCTTAAATGTCCTGCGCTCGTCTACCTCAGTCTTTCTGTGTCTAAGCGTTATCTGGGTCATAGGAGTCTGGGAGTGATGGTGAGGGAGGCCATCAGCGTAAGAACTGGATCACCCAGAAGTGTCGCGAGACTCCTGCGAACGGAGAGAAATGAGGGATGATGCTGTGGGGTCGCTGTTGCCCGTGCCTGTTTTTTACAGGCTGGTCCCAGTCTTCCTCTATGCCTCTAGGTAACGGGGTTGCTTGTAGCCTCCCTATCGCTATTCAGGATACATTAGCTTTTCGCTCTTCAGTTACCACTGACATGAAGACTGAATGGGAACCACCCCCCCCCCTTTACTTATCTAGACTTGTTCCTGTTTGCTTTGGGGCAGTGCCTGTAGACTGCTGATTCTGACTCTCTCTCCTGATTCATGCTATGACTCCTATTTTTTCCTGCATAAAAATCAATGGGTTCTGTCATAAAACGGCGAGGAAGGCTCGAGGTTTCACCGAAAGCTTAGTGGGTTGTCATTTCTGATCTTGGGCCTGCCTTAGTTTTGGGAAGGCCCATTGGCCCCCTAAGCCTGACACCCAGGCCTCCGGAGTGGAAGGCTTTCTGCTGGAATATCGGAATGTCACATGGGGCTGCCCAGTTGGCTCCCGCTCAACACCGGCGTGACATTCCATGTGTAGCTACAGCTCCCACTATAGGCCTTCTGATGGCCTTCATGATGTAATTTGTCTGGCTGAGACCAGTTTCTGGCCTCTAATGGTTCTGGTGTCCTGTCAATTCACCTTAAGGCATGAAATCAGCTGAACGTAGTAGAAAGTGCACTGCAGGGAATGTTTTGGAGAAGCAGAAATAAACATTTACTGTGGATTTGTAACCCTTGTGTGGAGCAGGAGCGACTGTAGAATGTGAGGTCTAACTGAAGTGGTGACCTTGAACAAGGACTGCTCTGGGTAGCTGTGTTTCTGGGGCTTGTGGGGGGGAGGTGGTGGAGATATTTAAAGTTCGGTGTCAGATGGCAATTCGGAAGCCTAATTCATTAAGGTGGAAATGTCCTCTGGTTCCTCGCAGCGTTGTTTTCCGGTGGAACCGTGCTTGTGCTGCTGTCAGGTCTAGCTGCTCTGCTTCCGCCTGTTAACATCATTTTGCGGTACAGTGATCCCCCCCCCCCCCCTTGCTGTGCTCTGCTTTGCAGTGAGGAAAACCTGTGTAGAGGTAGACTTCGTGTGCCGGAACGGTCAATGTGTCCCCAAGAGGTGGCATTGTGACGGCGAGCCGGACTGTGAAGATGGATCCGACGAAAGCGCTGATGTTTGCTGTAAGTCAGCCGTGCCCGCTTGTCCAACGCGTCTATGGTTCTTCAACCCTCTTTGAACACCAACCTAGATATGGGGCATTTGGTCTCCTTCCATGTACTCTCCAATTAGCCTTCTGCTTCCTGCACATGTCGGATCACATGATGGCACTTCCATGAATACGTTTAACCAGTCTGTCCCCCACAGAAGTAGCTTTCGACAGACGTGCCAACATGGCCCAGCTTCAGTGACTTGAACAGTAGAATTCTCTGCCCCCTCTTATGCAGTGTGGGGGCTGCGAGGCACCAGATGGCCCCTCATTAAATATTCTTTGACGTAATGCTCCAGTGAGGTTCGGCCTACACACTGGACAGTGGCTGAGCTCATTTGGCCCGACGCTGTCGTGACGGGCTGGGGGTGGGGCTTGGGAGAGACTAAGTATGTGGAAGTTTTGGCAGTACTTCCTACTGGCTTCAGACCTGGCAGTTGTGTCCATGGAGAATGGAAATGGTGGCAGGAGCTTGCCGTATCTGGAACGTGGGTTGGTCTTGGGAACGTCTTGGTGCACTTTCAGTGTGACTGTATTCCCAGGATGTCAGTCTGCTTGCCTTTTTAAGTCATACCTTTAGACTTCTTATACATGCTGGCTGTGTGTGTGCACGAGCTGTCCAAACCAAACGTACTGGATTTATTTGAGTTTGCAGCCTTTATAAATCTGCCTTTATCGCGAAAGAGATCAAATAGTAAATTTATCTAGTATAATCTGACTTCTTGGCTGGGAGTCATGACTTGTACGATGGCCAAACCAATCCCCAGTATAATAGTCTTCTAGTATTTTATATGGTGACGAATGCTAGTTTGGTGTGCGGTTTCCGATGTAACATTTTTTTCGGCTGATGTCCGGCCTCCTTCGCCCACAGACGCGCGGACCTGCCGCGTGAACGAGTTCAGCTGTGGCGCCAGAACCACTCAGTGTATCCCCGTGTTCTGGAAGTGTGACGGCGAGAAGGACTGCGACAATGGCGAGGACGAGGTTAACTGTGGTACGTTTCGGTCGCCCTTGGATGCACTTGCCATGATCTACAGGATGTGGGCGGGCAGCCTGAAGGTTGCCAGTTAAGGTCTCACGACGGGCTCTGCTGGGTCACCCCTGAACAAAGACGCTTGACCTGAATTCCTGTGCTAAATTTCAGTGTGTCGAGTCCCCTTCAGTTGCTCGGCTGCTAGTTTTATCTATCTTGACTGTGCAATACCCCGTTTTTATAAAAAGCCGGCTAACTGTTTGTCTTCGGCCTGTGTAAAATATTAACACCTGCCTTGATGTCCTGATTTGCTCCCAGGCAATATCACATGCGCCCCTTTGGAATTCACATGCGCGAGCAGCCGCTGCGTCTCGCGGAACTTCGTGTGCAACGGCGAGGATGACTGCGGTGACGGCAGCGACGAGCTAGACTGCGTGCCATCTTCCTGCGGGCCCAGCCAGTTCCAGTGTGGCAATGCCACGTGCATTCCCGCCAGCTGGGTTTGTGACGACGACGTGGACTGCCAGGACCAGTCGGACGAGTCGCCTCAGCGCTGCGGCCGTCGGCCCACACCGCCCGCCAAGTGCCCCTCTGGCGAGATGCGCTGTGGTTCGGGCGAGTGCATCCACCGCAAGTGGCGCTGTGATGGTGACACAGACTGCAAGGATGGTAGCGACGAGGTCAACTGCCGTGAGTGGAACCTATCTGCTAACAAGTGTTTTTTGCTGGTCTGCCATTGGCTGTTTGCATGTGCCAAGAGTTCTGATTGGCTGGGTCTTCTAGCAAGTAGTTACACAGGCATGCGTCTGTCCAGACACCAGGTACCTGCAGCTCTCCTTACCTGTTAATGGCATGTAGATAATGGCATATAGAATGCTTGTTTTTTTTTCCCTCATTTGTAATGAATGTTGTGATAATTATAAATTGACAATTTACGCTATAGCCAAGTGGAACTGTGCCACACTGAGTCCAACAGCAAGGACAGAAGTGGTTTGCTTAGTGCATGCAGAGCTCGTACAAAAGCAGCAGTGGGAAATATGGTGTGTGTGGGTTTTTAGCATACTAGATAGTCTTGAAAACGATGGTGGAAGTGTGTTACCATAAGTTATTGATGGTCTCAGCCAAACCACCTGTTCTCAGTCCTTGTGGTGTGGTTTGCCTGTTGTGCATGCAGTGTCAAATTGGGGTAAAGTGTCCAGTTCTCAGGTGACCCTTAGTTGGGTCTCATCCCTCAAGGTGTGGGTTGTCAGCTGTGGTTTCTACGGATGTGACGCTGGTTTTGCAATGTCCCATTCTGTCTTCTAGCTGTGCGAACCTGCAGACCAGACCAGTTCAAGTGTGACGACGGCAGCTGCATTCACGGCAGCCGGCAGTGTAATGGTTTGAGGGACTGCGCTGATGGCAGCGACGAGATCAACTGCAAAAATGGTAGGTGGCTCTTCAGCATGGACTGGGCAGGATCATGGCCCAAGTGGGGATTTGGGGACTCGTCTCCCAAAGGCCTTGGAAGAGCTGAACTCTTGGGCTTAAATCTGCTCTTTCCCAAGAGGCTTAAGCTGTTTTTGGGTTACCTTGGTGACACATACTAAAATGCACCAGTCCCCAGTAATGAATTGCCTATTCTACTGTCAGAGCTATGGGTTTGTCACAGGGGTTCTGCTCTGGTCCTGAGGGAGGTCAGTGTGTCCTGGTTTTTTAAAATACAGGCAACTCAACTTTTTGGAAAAAGTCGCAACAAATGGATCCCATAAGGATGTGTGAGACCTTTAAAAATGGCACTGGCTCATTTGTGAACCCAAACAAAGGTCACTGGCATGACCTAGTCCATCGAGGAGTACTGCATATGAACTAATTTCTCAATACATCATTCTTCATTTATACTCGAAATCAAGTCTCACTGGGTCTAGAAATAACTGGTTTTATGGTAACAAATGTCTGTCTTCCCTCTTACCCCCAACCACCATAGTGACCCAGTGCAATGATCCTGACAAGTTCAAATGTCGGAGTGGCGAGTGCATTGAGACGAGCAAAGTGTGCAACAAGGTCCGGGACTGTTCGGACTGGAGCGACGAGCCAATCAAAGAATGCAGTGAGTGGGTGTGATTGAACCTGTGTGTCACGGTCGGGGTCCTGTACCCGGTTTGACTGAGGAATTTCCAAATGCCGCCCTGTAGCTGAGGTGGTGCCAGTCTCTCGGTGGGTGTTTGGATGGGTATGCTGCAGGCAGAGCTGAATGGAGCTCTGGGCCTTCATCCTCATGTTGGGGTTGGTGCTTCTCTTGGTGCTGCCCTCCGGCTTAAGTCAACAGCCCGTCTGTCAGACACTATTACCTGCAGCCAATTAAAGGCGAATGACTCTTTTAAACTGGGGGGGGGGGTATGGCAGCAGCTCTTGAGCTCTTCCCTGGTTGCGATGCTGCCGTTGCCTAAGGCAGTGCTGTGTCAGCAACACAACGTCCCGAGTCCCTCATCCGAACCCCCTGCACCTCCGACCCTGGCCTCTGTACTCCTGCATGAGCTGCTTACATCTGATCCCAGATCAGGGAAAGTATCTAGCAGCGGTTGGCTTTCAGTTTTCAGAAAGCGCGTCATATAGATATTGGTTAGGGGTGGCATAGTCTAGTGGCAGTTGATGCTTTTTTTTTTTTTTTCTCCTTCTAACCTGCATATCATGAGACCCCTTCCCCCCAATTGAGGGGTTTAAATTAAACTGGTTTAATTCCCAGGTGGCAGATCATTCCTCCAGCTGCCCCTTCCATTACGTATGCCTGCTGTGTTTGTCAGGTTAAAGCTGACAGTAATTCCACTACTGTTCACCAGGACTTGCATAATTGTTTTACCAGCCTGTGAACTGTCAGGCAACCTTGTATATCAGGATTTATTTGCTGGAAGCAGTTTTTGGTCTGTGTAAATTTGTCAGTGAGCTTAAAATTCTCATGGGCAATTAAATTTAATACTCTGTCGTGGCATACTTGGGGTAACATGTTTATATTAATATTAATACACAAGGTTCTATTAGACTTGCAATATTGCAGATGCCAGTTGTCAAGCTTGCAGGTTTCAATTCCCAAAGGACTTTTAAATTTATTTTGTGAACTACATTTAGTTTCTCCCTAACTGAAGTGCTTTTCAATAGTTGCATTGCCATTTTAAACTTGCGTTCAGATCCACAATATCTTTTTAATATATTGGCATTGGCAGATTCGTTAAGATGTCTGTCTTTGTCAGTCTTGGGCGGCATTTCTGCCAGATATTTGAACTTCACAATCAAGAGCTAAAAACACAACTACTGAAATAATGGAGATTGAATTCGATGAACAGCCATTTTTCCATAGTGGAAATATTCACCGCCTATAAGTGGTCTCAAAGTACTGGCCTGTGAGTTTAATTTATAACTAAATCTGGCCTGCAAATCAGTCTTTTGCTTTCCACAGAATAATTTGCAGTGAAAGACTTTTTAGCAGAAGCTCTGCAAATTTGACCACCAGCGGCAGTTCTGGTTATTGGTATCGCATTAAAAAATGTACAAATTTATCACTATTTGTCAAAATATTCACATCAACATACCATAGCTGAAAATGTCCCCACAATGTGGGGGGGGGATCTGGTATTTTGACATGGGGACCACCCACAGGGAATTTTAATCTCGAACAAAATAAGACTTGGCATTTTTAGTTGTTTGGTTACTTAAGGTTAAGGCTAGGTAGGGGTTAAGGTAAACTTGAGTGAACCTAAATTCAAAAACGATTAACTTTATCAAAATCGGTTTTGAACTGAATCCTGGTAGAAGTGAGGTTTCTCATTCATCACCTTGTTCCATAATCAATTGAATCGCCTTGGGGCCAGTTTACATCCTTGGTTCAAACCCAATGGAACCATGGGGTGTCTTTCCTACTAGTTCTCAGCACCCTAACATTTACAATTCTGCAGCCTGAAATGTAGATTTTATTCAGACTGTTTCCCCTGAACTCTGGGAACCCTAAGTTGAAAGAGCACGATTATAAGTGAGGTGTTCCACAGATGGACACCAGAATCTGCAGTCAATGTGTGGTCTTAAGAAAACCACCACCTCTCCCTGCCCAGATCTGAACGAGTGCCTCCAGAACAACGGTGGATGCTCCCACATCTGCAGAGACAATGTGATTGGCTACGAGTGTGACTGCCCTCCAGGACTGCAGCTCATAGACCGAAAGACATGTGGCGGTAGGTTGATATGCATGCAGGTGCATTGTGGGTAACACTCTGGTGCTGTGATGCCTCTAAACTGTGCTTTGAACAGATATCAACGAGTGCTTGAACCCTGGAATCTGTAGCCAGATTTGCATCAACCTGAAAGGGGGCTACAAGTGTGAGTGTCACAATGGCTACCTTATGGATGCCTCCACTGGAGTGTGTAAGGCAGTGGGTAAGTGGAATGATCTATTGGCAGTCTTGGGAGTGTTCATTTTGTCAAAGTTGGGGAAAACCAGAAGCTGGTAAATCTTAACCACTGTACACCCCCATCAGGGAAGGAACCATGTCTGATCTTCACTAATCGACGGGATATCCGAAAGCTGGGCCTGGAACGGAGGGAGTACACGCAGATCGTGGAACAGCTCCGCAACACTGTTGCTCTGGATGCAGACTTCACCCAACAAAAGATCTTCTGGGCTGACCTGGGGCAGAAGGCCATTTTCAGGTATCGGAGTGGTTCTGATTATCAGTGACTCCATCTGCCTGTTGCAACCCAACTTTTCCATCTGGAATGGTCCGTCTCATCAGCCCTCCCATGTGTGCCGTCAGGCACCTTGGATTTCATCCCACAGGCTGCAGGTTTCATTGTAGTTCAGTGCCGTTGGCTCTGATTCACCTATAGCCCTGTAAGTGCTCAAGCAAGACGTTAATGTAGAACCACCCACATGATGTGAGCGCAGTTACTCCAAGGCCTTTTGTAAAGTTTGCTAGTGAGATCCAGGTCCCCACTGTAGTTGGTACCTTTGACTTGTCTTTTTGGTAAAGCCCCTTCCTGTGGTGTCAACATGAACTGAGTCTTCACACCAGTTATTGGCCCTCTGCGGACTGCTTCAGCAATGTCTTGGGACTTTGAGGTACTTTGCCATTCTGTGTGCCTGACATTTGTTCTTGCCCTGCCTTTGCAGCACGTCACTGGACAAGCGGGATGAGGGTGTATCGAAAGTAATTGACAACATACAGACGCCTATTGGGATTGCTGTAGACTGGATTTACAAGAACCTGTATTGGTCTGACCTGGCCACCAAGACCATCTCTGTGGCCAACTTCAATGGGACTAAGAGGAAGGTTCTGTTTAGCTCTGGTTTGAAAGAGCCAACCTCCATAGCTGTGGATCCACTTTCTGGGTAACTGATGTTTGCTCATGCTGAATTTTTATCTAATCCTAGTTTAACTGCTTGCCCACCAATTGTAAGGACAATCTGACCATGGGTTGAGTTTGCCTTATGTAGTCTGTTCTTGATGTAGTTCCCATTAATGTGTATGCAAGCATATCATTGAAAACTACATGTATAACCCCCCTTTGTCACCATCTAGGTTTCTGTACTGGTCAGATAGGGGAGAACCAGCAAAGATTGAGAAGTCTGGCATGAATGGTGTTGACCGGCAGGTCCTGGTTGAGACAGACATCCAGTGGCCCAACGGGATCACTCTCGGTGGGTTTGCAACCCAGTGGATGGAGGGATAGACTCTTAATGGGGCAAATGTGGAAATGAGAGCTCTTTGGTAAAAGCCATTCAGAAAGGCATAACCATAAGGCCACCTGAGATGAACAGTGAATGTGTTGGTCTGTATCCTTAACCACGCTACCTGGATGCCTGTGTCATGTAATGCTGCCCTGCCTGCCTGAGGGAAAAGTCTGACCTGCTCTTTGGCTGTTTGGCTTCTAGACCTCATCAAAAGCAGACTTTACTGGGTGGACTCCAAGCTGCACATGCTCTGTAGTGTGGACCTTAATGGGGACAACAGGCGTAAAATACTACAGTCTCCTGATTACCTCCCTCACCCCTTCGCCCTCACTGTCTTTGAGGTAAAACAGGCTGCTTCATAACTCATGTCCATGATGGGCTGAGAATTTGATTTTAAAAATAGCCAACTGGAAAAGCTATGTACTCTTTCTGTGTAGTTTGCTGGTACTACCATATGCCACAGTAGGTGTCTACAGTTGTGCTTTAGTACCAAAGCACATCACAACGGTCTGCTTCAAGTTGGCACGCCTTATTACGATGCTGTGCTGTGTGTACACAATCCCAGTCCCTGACCGTGTTAACGTTTGCTTTCTGTGTTAGGATCGTGTATTCTGGACAGATGGCGAGAATGAAGCAATCTACGGGGCGAACAAATTTACAGGGTTGGATGTGATCACGCTTGCCAGCAACCTGAATGAGCCGCAGGACATCATTGTTTACCACGAGCTGATTCAGCTCTCTGGTGGGTCTGCAGGCTGGGTGGGGAATATCTTTGGCCAGGGATAGTAACTATTTTTGTGTTTTCATTCATGAGATTTATGAGTTTAGAATTTTATGGTAAAGAACTAAATTTTGCCTGTAACTTCACAGGAATTAACTGGTGCAGTGAGAAGGTGGAAAATGGAGGTTGTGCCTACATGTGCCTGCCTGCACCGCAGATCAATAAGCACTCGCCAAAATACACCTGTGTGTGCCCCCAGGGCATGGAGCTCTCAGCAGATGGCCTTCATTGCAGACCAGGCAAGTGGGGGAGGGGGAAAGGGGGTTCCTTCTCCCATTTGAGGGTAATCTGCAGGCCTTTAAGAAGCTTGCATCCTACTACTGGTTACCCAAGCATGTTCCTCTGCCCCAGCACTTTCGGTTTACTTGCTGCCTGCCAGTGCTGCCTTCACGTGGCCATTGTTGCTGTACGCTCGTCTTCCCTCCCATTACTCCCAAGGCCAGCGCTACCTCTGATGCAGCTTCTGTGCCGAGATATGGCCCCTCCATAGCACCGATCCAGAAAGCCCTCTACATCTAACATCCCCCCCCCCCCCCCCCCCCCCCCTCAGGAGCTTGAGTCTGCTACCAAATGGTGTGGGAATGTGTAAGATTGGGTTCTAAAGTCCAACAATGTTGCAGTTGACTAGTCACTGCGGTGGGTGGGAGTGGTGTCCTTTTAACGGCCCTGGGATGTGCTTCTGCCTTAATTGCCTCCATGGGACTTGTGAGCCTGGTAAACTGCAGTGCTATCCAAAGTCCGTTTACCCAAGTGTATGAAAGTCAACCTATTGTAGCTCTGCTTCTCCCATCCCTACTTGGGGTGTGTCCCAGAAGTAGCCAGCAGGGACCTTTTGAATCTAGCTTGCAGACAAGCTCCCCATAGCCAGACTCCTGCCTGGTGGGAGGCTGGCTGAGGCAGGGTTGTGACTGGATGGGTGTCCCTTCCCTCAGGTTCTCCCTGTGGGCGCCTTGGTGTCATACAAGCAAAATTAGCGAGGCAGCAGTTACATGTGATCCTTAGCCTGAGGTGTAGGGCCTCTGATCTGGTCCTCGGAGCCTGGACTTGGTGGTTATTTCTTGATCAGCAACTGATCCTAGCTGCTGTAAGGGGCTAACTGCAGCCTTGGAACAGCGTTGGTGGTGGTGGTGGTGGTGGTGGTAGCACTGTTCCAGATCTTCAAAGCAGTAGTACATTTCAGTCCCACTTCCATGCGGTCCATTAGCCTTTGGGGTGCCCCTGTGCCTCAGTCCCTCTTGCATCTGGTATATGCGCCTCCTCCACTTGCTGTCCCTTTGGCTCAGCTCCTATTGTGAAGTGCTTTGCAGTGGTGCTGCCTTGAATCTGAATGGCCACCTTCTGTAGCTGGATGCTGCATGGTGTGTCATGGGAATGCATTTTTTTTTTTTTTTTTTTTTTTTTTTTTTTGTAGTTTGCGCCTCGGTGATTTTGAAACTGTTGAGAAGCAAGGTGACTTTCTCCCTTCCACCACCACCCCCCCTCTTCCCTGTGGCGTTCCATAGTCTCAACTGCAGCTGCCGGTTCGCCCCCAGGGGATAATGTGAAGGCACTCGTACAGCCCCCTTGTTCGAAAGGTAACGCCAACCCTGACCCCAGCCTCTTGCACCTTCTCTGGGCGCCCAAGGCATTGTATCTGAACAGGTGCTAAGTGCAGCTCGCTTGTCACATGGTGTCGAAGTGGCCTGTTGGGCCTAGACTGAGCCAAGAGCACTTTTTCCAGAGTCCATGGAAATTCCTCATGGGCACATGGGGGTTTTCATGTTTTCCTTCACCTGCGTGAAGGAATAGATCCTTATGCTGTCATGCTAGTAATGTAAGCCCAAAGGAAGAAGCATCTAACTGAAGAGGAAGACTGGGTGCTTGAAAGATCTTGGTGTGGCTTTTGATGGAGGTGTTCTTGTGAATCGTGTCCTTCCCACCCATTGCTAGCTTTCTCGCATTGCTTGCACATCTGTCCTCATGTGCTGCAAGGCAGTACTCTGGCATTGATTTTTTTGGTCTGCTGTGTCGTGTGTTTTTAGACAAAAGTAATTGATCCTGTGAATAAGGGTGCTTCAGTACTTGGGTCAGTTTCCCAGTTCTTATGGAAAATCACGGAAGCTGACTTTTGGTGGGGCTTGGTCCTGATCCATGTAGACGCAGCCGGTATTCAAGTACAGGGCCACTTGACTTTGCTCATGTGGGGAAAGGGATAACAAATGAGCTTGCTGGTCTTCTCTAAACGGTGATCTCTTGACTTGCTCATCTTCAATCTGGCATCTTGAATCGTGTCTTGGCACAGAATCTCCTCTGGCTTGGGTTATACTGAAATTCCAGTGTTTTGAGTCGGGTGACATCTTGGTCTGACTTGGAAAGGGAACGGGCTGCTAATGGTAAATGGGCAAGTTGGATTACTCCAGACTAACTTGTTTGTTTTTCTTGAAGAGGGGAATATAAGCACCTCCATCCATGAGGTGAACTCTTCAGCCAAAGGATCAGCTGCGGCTTGGGCTATTCTTCCTGTTTGTAAGTACTGTTTTGGGTCTACAGTTTATGGCAGATTTTTTTCAGAACAAAGTTACTGGTGTAGATGAGACTGGATGAATGCACTAGTATAAATAAATATTGTAATTGTCTGATCTGTAAATGGAACCATCTAGTTTTGAATCTTCAAATCTTAAGTGGGGAGCGCCACAGCCTTTTAGTGGGACCAATTGTACAAAATGCATTTGGGAGGAAAACTTAAACATGGGTGGGGTGTATGGTCTAAAGCAAGGGTACCCAACTCCAGTCCTGGGGGGCCAGAGCCCTGTGTAGCTTAGTTCTTTCCCTGTTCCACCACAAATGATCCAGCTCAAGAGCTGTGTGGTAATTAGCACAAGGAGTTGAATCAGGTGTGTTAAATGAGGGGAAACCCAAAAATGTGCAGGACTCTGGCCCCCCAGGACTGGAGTTGGGCAGCCCTGGTCTAAAGGGTTCTGGAATTGGAGAACAAGGAATCATGAAGGTTTGGATGCTTGGCATCTTAACAAGTGACTCACCTGGTCTGCTCCTGACAGTGTTGCTTGCAATGACTGCTGCGGGAGGCTACCTGATGTGGCGCAACTGGCAACTGAAGAACAAGAAGAGCATGAACTTCGACAACCCTGTGTACTTAAAGACCACCGAGGAGGACCTCAACATCGACATTAGTCGGCATAGCTCGTCAGTCGGCCACACGTATCCCGCTGTGAGTGCCTGGTTCCTTACCTGCTACTGGAATAAGGGATGGGATGGGGGGGGGCAGGTTGGCCAGCAAAATGCATGAGTGTCTCTAATGTTGAGGCTCAGGTTCTTGAACATCATTTTCATACTTTTGATTTTTGCATTTAGAGTTCTGTGGGAAATGCTTGTGGTTGACATCTCCAGAATAGTTTCATGCCTGTGCTCTCCTAATTTTGTATTCTCTTTGCAGATATCTGTTGTGAATACAGAGGACGACTTATAGCCTAGTCTGACACCACTCCATCTGTTTACGATCTCTTTGGTGTCCGTGCCAACAGCTACTATTTGGCAGAGCTACAACCAGATGCCTTCTGATGTGCATTGTTTTCTTTTTTTTACTTTGAGGTGTGGCAGGGTGAGGGTGTGGGGATGCTTGTCACTGTTTATAGTGTATATGATAAATCCACTGAATCCCTAAGACCTGCACTGAGCATGCCCAGAGCAGCCTGGCCTTTGGGTGTGATCTGTTCTACTTTCTCTCCATTTACCCTCTTTTCCCACAATCCAATGCCTGCTCTGGCAGGATACTGAAGTGTCATTGGTACAGAATGCTTGGACCGCATAGTTAACAGCCTGTGAATATTGAGATGCATATTTTAGGTAGTCATGTCTTAAACCATGTGACTTTTTATCAATTGTATTACCTCCTGAAGCACATTCTTATGAAGCTTCTGTATGCTGGTGAGGCAAGCTCTATAAGGAACGTGCTGTTATGACATTTGTAAAACTAAAATTTGTACATACTGTCCCGAAAAATTGCAATCAGGACATCGAAGCACTTTGATCAAGCTTACTCTGTAAATAAGATTGTATACATTGGACTGAATCAATTTTTTGCAAAGGTTGGGCATAGTACCAGGGTAGAGATGTATTTAAAAAAAAAAAAAAAAATGAATTTGTTAAAATATTTTGTATGTTTGTGCTGTTCCTGTGACCTTTTATAGCATTGTACAGGGGTACTTAACTCTGTGAAAGCATAAAACATTTGCAATCACTTCAAATAAAATAATATGTGAAATTTTGGCCTCTTCCTTCCTGAGTTCTCAGGACCAGTGAAGAGTAGATCGTGTACTGGTTCACACTGGGAGATGCTGGCTAGCTTTTTATGAAACGTTGTGTTTGGGGCAACCTGGTTGAACCAAGCTTGTATGAACACATCCTGACTCTCCCCTGATCTTAGTCTTTCTGCTTCTACCTCCTCCTGTGTATATTCTGGATAGGTGACTGAACCACACCCCCTGGGAAACAAACACCAGAAATGAGACCAGTTGGTATCCATATAAATGGGGGAGTGGGTCTTCAAGGCTACTTTGCTTTTTCGCAGCTTATTAAATTGGTGGCACAGGGCTTTAATCTTTGAGTCTAAGGGAAGTACAGTGTAGCCAGATATTTGTATACTGGGGGGGTCAAAAATGGAAATTGAGGATATTGATTGGCTTCCTCAGTGCATCTGGTATTTCAGCAGTTTGTCATGTTGGGTGAAACTCAACTTACCCTACAAATGTTTGTGCGGAGATAGACCAGCAAGGCTGCTTGTTTGTAGTATTGGGTTAAATGAGCAGTTGGGAACTCTTCCCATTGTCACATTCGTTCAAGTCTATGAATGGCCAGGTGTACAAAATTGTTTGAAGGCAGTAAATTACATTTAGAAACGATTCCAGAATGTTTTGAAAAGATTTGTTTCCTTATCACACAATTATAAGTTTTAGACAATTTTAGAGTTCTTCAATATCCTCAATTTGTATTTTTGACACTTCATTGTACAAATTTTTGGCTGCAGTGTAAGGGATGCTGTAATTCAAAGGGGATATTTAAGAGGTCTGGTTTAGCTGCATCCATGAAGGTAATGAAGTAAGTCCTGTCACATAAATACCCATATTTGACATTTTAGGATTTGCCTGGCATACTCAACTATACCAACCAGGAAGAGAGGTCCTTGTGTGTCTTGCCATTGCATTTCTTGCCACACTGAAATATAACCACTGTATAATTGAAGTTTGTGTGTGTATGGTCAGTGACGTGATCTTGAGTAGTGCAGAGGTCTTGTGGGCTGCCTTAGCAACATGATGGTCTATGTATGTTGGGAAAGAGTTGATGGATTTTCCAGTACTAGCTGCAGTGCTACTAACTAGTACAAGAGTAGAATTGCTGAAAGCGTCTTTTTTTTTTTTTTTGGGGTGAGTGCTTTATTCTGGTCTCAGTCCTGGTGGGTTGCTGCCTGGGTCTTCAGGTTACATTAACATTCATTTGGAATAATTACTTCTGTAATTGACTAAATGTACTCTCATTACTAAGATTGTTTTGAGTTTAGAAGAAGCACAACTCTTAGAAGAAACCTTTTATGGCACCATCTGAAGGTTCATACTACAGAAACAGTACAAAGTGTAAATTAGCCTGATCTGGAAGCCTGATATGGCCTAGCAGGCCTTTGGTGGTCCTCATCCACTAAATTCAGGCTATTACCAGTTTTCTCATACTGCAGTGATGCCTGAACTGGAGCACCCCCACTCCCCACAGACTGCTCTCCTGGACCTGCCACATTCTCCCAATGAGCTGGTCTCCACTTGATGAATTTTCCTCTACCTGTCCCCATTTTGTCAGAGCGCAGTTCATCTTTAGTGTGTAATTTGCATCAATGTTGTGTGAATCAAATTGGTGTGCAACTGAATTTAATACAGGGCTTTGCACATTTGTGCTTATGCAGTAAGCAGTATCAAATTGCATTATTGTAGCTGTTTTGAGATGCATTGTAAGTAAAGAAATTACCACAGAGGTGTTCAGGTCATTCTGAGCCATGAATAATAATTGGTAGTTGGACTTATTGCATTAGAGCAGCATAATGGAATGAATATAAACAATTTGAACTAATACAACAAACCAGATGTGCTGCACTACATAATACAGCATTATTTTAAGTAATTGTAGTGAGAAATCAATCTTCTGACAAGTGAAACCATAGTGAAGGATTTGTAAACATAAGGGAAATGAAAGACATGAGAGCAGAAGCAGCACTTCAAGAGGATCATAACCGTTAAAACTTTAAGCACATAAATCCCTTGGTCAGCAGCACTGGAGAGCCTATGACTGATTCCTTTCAGCGCTTCTGCTGCTGGGCATTGAAGGACTGCTGGGAATCGATTGTGAAACAATTGCAATTTTTGGATTGCAAAACAAGGGACCAGCAGGCATGCTGAACTTAAGACGACGGAGACACAGCCTGTTCCCCAGCTATAAGGTCGGTGTCCCCAACCTCTCCACCAAAAATACCTGTATGAAGCAATGGAATTCCATGCAGGAAATGAGCCGGGACTGCTACAATCTTTATGATGAGGAGGATGAGGATGAAGATTGCAAACCAGCAGGTTCTTCCTTGGGCTCCCCATCCAAGAATTACATGCTAAATATCAATGTAGGTGGGAAAGTCTACCAGATCTCCCACAGGGTGGCAGCTAAGTATCCAAAAACCAGGATAGGGCGACTCGCCACCTATGCAGACCATAGCCAGAAGCTGGATCTCTGTGATGATTACATTGTGCAGAACAATGAGTTCTTCTTTGACAGGGACCCAGATGTTTTTCACAGCATATTCAACTTCTATCGAACCGGAGTGTTGTGGATAAGAGATGAGCTTTGCCCCAGGAACTTCCTGGAGGAGATCAACTACTGGGGGGTCCGGATCAAAAACACTCACCGCTGCTGTCGCATCTCCTTCGAGGAGAGACAGGATGAGATTAATGAGCAGCTGAAGGTCCAGCGTGAGCTGCAGGCGGAGGTGGAGATTGAGGAAAATGAGGAGCTATTCCGGGGGATGTCATTTGGCCACACTCGAAGGATCGTCTGGAACCTGATGGAAAAGCCCTTCTCCTCAATCACAGCTAAGGTGATGGCGGTAGCCTCCAGCTTCTTTGTTCTGGTCTCTCTGGTGGCCATGACACTGAATACAGTGGAGGAGATGCAATATCAGACAGCAGCGCGCCAGCCGAGCGGGCGAACCTATGGAGAGTACGTGGAAACCTTCTGCATCGGTTTCTTCACCGTTGAGTTCCTGCTGCGGCTGGTGTCCACACCCAACCTCAGTCGCTTTGCCAGGAGTGTGCTGAATGCCGTGGACCTGATTGCCATCCTCCCGCTGTACCTGCAGGTGGCCCTGGAGTGCTTTGAGAATGAAGACTACGGGAGACACGACAGCGACATCGAGAGGGTGGGTCGGGTGGGCAAGGTGGGCCAGGTGCTGCGAATCATGAGGCTCATGCGCATCTTCCGTATCCTGAAACTGGCGCGCCACTCCACGGGCCTGCGAGCGTTCGGGTTCACGCTGCGCCAGTGCTACCAGCAGGTGGGCTGCCTCTTCCTCTTCATCGCCATGGGCATCCTCACCTTCTCTGCCATGGTCTACACGGTGGAGCATGATGTCCACCACACCAACTTCACCAGCATCCCCCATGCCTGGTGGTGGGCAGCGGTAAGCACATGCTCTGTTTGTTTTGTATTCTTGGAGAAGTTACACAATCCATTAGAGAAAAGAAACAGTGGAGGTCTTCTTCAGACTTCAGACGGATTTAAGGAAGCACTTCTTTACACAGCGTGTAGTCAGAGTATGGAATAGTCTTCCTGATAACATAGTGCAAGCTGAATCCTTGGGTTCCTTTAAATCAGAGCTAGATAAGATTTTAACAACTCTGAACTATTAGTTAAGTTCTCCCCAAGCGAGCTTGCTGGGCCGAATGGCCTCCTCTCGTTTGTATAGTTCTTATGTTCTTATGTTCTTGCAACACTGTTCCATTGTGTCCTTCTAGTTAGGTTTACTAATGATTAATTTAGGATTCTCAATGTATCAGCTCACCCAGTCTGCAGAATCAGTTGACTAAATCCAGTATATCGCCTCAAACCAATTCTTTTGAAGTGTGGATGAGAAATCTAGCAAAGATGAACTCTCATCTTCTAAACAGACTAGTACGCTAGAGATATTTTTCTTGAGTAATCATATGAATCATGCCGTGAACTCAAGATATTATGTTGCTATGTTGTGCACACTTTGAAACTGCAAGGTTTTGCCCATGCTGCTTCAACTTTTCACTTGATTTCCTAGATTTAGCTAAACCGACTGTGCTAGATCAATTTTAATACTGAAGCACAAAATTGCTTTTTTATTGCAAAATGAACGTTTCAAATTCATGTTTAAGGATGGTCATTTTCACAGTAATTTTCTCCGTAACTGTTAAGACAGAATAAAACAAGGAATCTTACACAATAATTCCTGCTAGACACCTTCATGTTAGCCGGCTAATGAGTCAGACTAATGTCTGATTAATGAACAACAGTGGTGACAGGCTGATTTGTCGGACGTTTCCCTGAATCATTCCCAGTGGCATATTTCCCAAAACTGGAATGCATCCTGGATCAGTAGGGTGTTCTGATTCAGGGTTCAGGTGTATATGGAAACACTCGTGTCACATCTCTCTCTTGGTAGACAGGACAGGAAATGACACGTGGCCTGAGCAGGCACCTGGCACCGGTGATGTGAGCTAAGGTTACCTGCTGCAGCGTAATGTCTGCTATTGCTTCTGCGCAATTCTCAGAGGCAGCAGTGACTCACATGGGTCATTACCTAAATAACTCTGCTCCTCTACTTAGATTTTACCATCTCAGCCTAAAATGTTATTCAGCGATAATACAAAATTAAACGGGGAAAAAAAAAATGCTGTCATCCTGCAGACACTCCTAGCAGACACCAAGATGCAAGTATGTACTTTTCATTACTGATTAGCAATGTAGATTTAGGAACAGAATCTGACCTTCAGAATTGCAAAGAAAATGCTCTCCTGCCACTACAGAAGCATTTGAAAATGCCTGGAGAGGTGCTATCTAGGTTGTAGGATGTCCTTGTCAGTGGCAGAAAGCTCTGCAAGAGAAAGCATTTCCTCTCAGTACACAAGCCAGACAGTGTACATCTTAGCCAGGATGTCAACCAATCAGCAGACAGTCTCTCTTTACACGTACTCAGACTAATGGCAGTTTAAAAGTGACATCCATCTTTTGGACTTGGATGAAAACGAGGGTTGCTAGAGAACCAACACACACGTAAAGAACGTGGTAAGACTGAGAGGTGGGGCTGGGTAAAGTCAACCCAATTATTTTTTTTTTTTGGCACATAGATTGAAAGTCCAGCACTCACTGTGGATAAGGTGGACATAGTGTAATATTTTTTCATTCATTTCTGGGCACCCTTGTCTGTGATCCTTAGGTCAGCATCTCCACGGTGGGCTACGGGGACGTGTTTCCTGAGACCCACCTGGGCCGGCTCTTTGCCTTTGCCTGCATCTCCTTTGGCATCATCCTGAATGGCATGCCCATCTCCATCCTCTACAACAAGTTCTCGGACTACTACAACAAGCTTAAGTCCAACGAGTACACCTCGGTCTTAAAGAACCGCGGAAAAGTGCGGTTCACCAGAAGGGCAGCTAGGAAGATGGCAGAGTATTACGCAGATCGCTGGCGTTAGCGCGTAGCGTCTTCCACTCTCCTCCGTGGCTCAGCTGAGAAATCACCTGCCAAAGTGGGTCACAGCCATAGTGCCTGAATGATGAGGAGGAGAGGTCTAAGGACAAAGGCACCACTGTATTGTAACGTCCAGCTTTCACCGGGCTTACACTGCATGTAGATTCCGTCTTCATTTAAAGTTGATTGGTGAAGGAACCTGACCTGTACTGTTTTGCTGCAATCTGTACTGCAAAAATAGTTCACCTAATTTAGGTTAGAAAGCGTAACAGACCACATGCAGTTGAGTATAACATGGTCTGTCTGTTCAACGAAAAATAAAAATGGCACTGTTCGAAAACGCTGACCTGAAATTGTATGTCTGGTTTATTGGAATTAATGTTGTAATTATTATGTTTATAGCGGGGGGTGGGGTTGTATGCTGGAAATCACCTTGGCAGAAAACTGATTTTTAAATGCTTTAATATATGAACAAAAATAAACCATTTTAAAACCAAGATAATATTGATTCTTAGATATATTTTTCCAAAGGCTGAGATTAACTGGAAGTGGACACCCATCCCAAAATGACATATGCAGGGTACATACACTACATAAATTTACGTTTAATGGCAGGGAGCAAAAATGGGCACCATCTGGGGGTCCCCGAGGTCCGGGTTGAGAAACACTGGTGTGAGGTATGGCCTGGGATCAGAGACCAGGCCCGAAACCTTAGGAAGGATGTAGCCCATGGTTGCCCAATGGTCCAGGGGCAAGAGGGGCGTGTTTGTACAGTTGTCCTCCGTCATGTTTAATCTCACTCCAATTTACTGGTTACTTTGCTAATTATGCTAAACGTTCTTGAACTAATTAAGGTGAGCCAATGGCTTGATAGATCCCAGCACACGCAGCCTGGCAGAAAATCCGTTTCGCACCATTGCTGGGTTTTTCTGCGGCTTATAAGCCTGATCAAACACTGCACTGGTGAGCACTTTGTCTAATAATATGTTTGTTGATATACCTGTGATTCATTGTCCTTACTGGATGACAGGTTAAAGTCCTACAAAGCCCAATATGTCCCGTTTGCTGAATAAAAGTCAATAAATCCTTGTAACCGTGAATGGTATCTTAAGTGAGTAAATTCAGCTTTATGGGAAGCAATTTACACAAAACATTGTGTTTGTATGAATCAGTTTCAGTCCTGACCTCTGTGAATACAGTAGGATAAAAGGGTCATTCCCTCCCGTGTATGTATCAGGTCGACCTCCCATGCGTCACACTGGAGTTCATCAAAGCCGATTAATACGCAAATAGCTCGCCCAGGGCAACACGACTCCACGTCAGTACTGGGAGCATAAAGGTCGCAAAGATGCAAGTATGTGGATAAAATTAGAAACGCAGTTATTAGAACAGACCGAAGCAACTTTATCCAGCTATCTAAATTAATTCCACAAAGCACCAGGATAAGGGTTTCGTCCAACATGTGGCTTCCATACCTGGGTATTTTTCTAGGTGCAGTTTTTCAGGTTTTGGTGCAAATCAGTTATTTATAGAGCGGAATGAGGAAGGTTTCTCATTTCAAGGGAGGCAGGTCGGGGCGGCCTAACTGGTGCATTCCCAGAGAATTTATCTCCATTTCCTATCACAAAGGAGATCTAACCTTGCAAATGAAATATCACGAGACCCAGCATATATACAGCTTTGTGTGGTAGGCAGTTTATTATTAAAATTCAATTCCGGGCTTTTTAAATTAACAAAACTGTTACGTGTTTTTATGTTACACATGGGTTATTTATAAGGAAAAAAATCTGCTTTGAGCCCAACTGCTCTAGCTGACACAGAACTACTGAGGCTGCTGCTCTAATTTAGTCATTGATCCCAAACATTATTTTAAATTTTTTTAAGGTACTGTCCCCAAGCTTCATAAGGAAAACCACAAAGGCCAATCGTGCTTTCACGGCTGGTGTATTTTAGCACCACTGCTCGAGGGTCTGCTACAGTCCTGTCATGGAAATGTCTGCCCAAAAGGTGACGGGTTTGGGACACACAGAGGCACCAGGTCAGCACTCGAGGTCCATCCGTAAGCAGCGGGACAAAATAACGAAAACGTCCACGACATAGCAGCCTGCGAGTCTGACAGGAGGTTTGGAACGAGTGACTGTGCTGGACAGACTCGGGGAAAGGAAAAGCAGGGTCTATTTTACTGGGACATCTTTTCCAACAGGACTTCCACCCCCTTTGAGGTAGGCTTCATCTTCCGCAGCTCTGGGACCATGGGCTTCAAGGCGTCCTTTACTGCCGTTGCCACGTTCTTCTGGGTGCTCTGGAGGAGGCTGGAGAGGAGAGGGGAGCATGAGGTCATACCAGACAAAATGCAGATGAATGGAAAATCTGAGAGAAGGCGCTAATCCGCAGCTCGCTGCAGATTCAGATGTTCTCACAGCACCCCAGGGACACCATGAAGGCCCGTGTGGTGGAAACACTGATCCGAACGACCCCAATTCAGTCAGCAACCTTCCTAGCTGTCAGGAATTCATGAGCCCTTGATAGCTCTGACAGCATTAAGAGTGTTACGCAGCACTAACTGACATATAAAAGAGAGCGGGTCGAGGCTTTATCTGCAGGCTGGTTTTATAGACCCTGTGGTGAAGCTGAACTTCAGGGAACATCTGGTCAACAAAGCCGACAGATTTAGATGTGATCTCAAAACGAGTTACATTGGATTTTGAGCAGTTACGCAGCTTGCAGAGTCACACAGCCTCTGAATGCAGGATCCTGCCTGCCTGACATGCCACGGGCCACGCGTGAGACTTACCAGCAGAGGACAATGGTGCCTCTATTGACGGAGACCCAGGTCTTCAGCTTGTCCAGGCCCACCTGCTCCAGCAGGACATTGGAGAAGCGCTCTGCAGAGACAGAGAGATGGAGTGAGTCTCTAAGACTGGCAAGGGCAGCCAGAACCGTCAATGGAACTGGGGGGGGGTTCTACCTTTTCTGCCAGCCTCTTCCAACTTGGCATCCTGCTCAATCAGCCACTTCAGCACAAGGTGGCCTGCAGGATGTTCCGCCACATGGAGCTACACAAAGCGGGGGGAAATGTAACAGCAAACAGCCTTAAATCGGGATTGACCGGACCGTAAGAAACAGAATGACCTTCTCACGGTCTCGGTAGAGCCTTGCCCCAAAGGCACTATCAGGATGACTTAGACATTCCCTCCTTACATACCTGTCCCTCCACCCCTCCTGGTACGAGCTCCTCTTTGGCAAGTTCGGCCACAGCCTCCATCGCCGGCTGCAGGTCCCCAACAGCGCCTCCCAGGATGTCGCTCACGGCAACGCAACAAGCCTTATCCATCACCATGGAACGTGTGTGGTCACACAGGTACTGCAGGAGTGGGGGGGACACCGCCTCCAGGAGCTCCCTACGCCGGACGGCCGTGTCCTTTTTGCTGTGGGGTGTTGAGGGGGGAGGCTAGGTGATGCACAGGGCACACGCGGTGTGACCAAACACGAGGGCCCAGGCGATGGTGAAAACTCACCTGTGCGCATTCCCGTCTCCTTTCTCCAGCACCTGGATGATCTCCGGGAGGAGGTGTGCGGGGTCCCGAGGGCTCAGCAGGTACAGCAGCACCTTCTTCCCGTACTTGTTGCTTATGATGTCCGAGAGCGAGGTGATGATCTCCTGCAGGGATGGGGCGGGCGTCAAATCTCAGAATACGAGGTGAAGCCACAAAACCGAAGCCTGGGCCAAGACTTCAGGGTCCAACAGTGACTCACCGCCAAGATGGTCTGCTTCACCAGCTTGGTGTCGTCGATGCAGTCAAAGGCGGCCAGAAGCACTAGATGAGCGTACTCTCCCTGCAGGGGAACAGAGGGGACACTCAAAACCAGCACAAAAACATCTTTGGCAATCTACTGAATGCCATAGATGGAGGTGAGGTGACCTACCATTGCAAACTTGTCAATGTATGTCTTCATAGTCTTCACAATGACTTTTCTATCCTACAACAAGAAAACACAAAGGTTCATGTTCTGAAGGCAGCCAGTGTTTCACAACATTGCCTGCTGATGCCCCACTGATACAGGTGGTTACGGTACTGTGTTTTTAAACTGTTATGAGTGAGATTGACAGGTTTGAAGGGCAGGGAAGAGGAGAGCACCTTTGGGGTCCCGTGCCACAGGCAGTGCATGGCCACCCTGGCTCCATCATGCGTGTGCGCCAAGTACACCACCGCTTCCCGTATCGACTCGATCATCTCCTGTGGGGAGCCCAGTCACATGACACGCGCATCACATAACAGCCCCAACAGCCTGCCCTCTGGCAACCGCAGAACCAGCGCAGAAGCTCAAACTTACAGATCGTAGTTTGGCTGGGGCATAGAGGAAGAAATCCAGGAACACCTTGTGGACCAGTGAATGTTTAATGACAGCTTCTCTGTTAGAATGAGGGCAAGAGAAAATCAAAACGTCAAAACCAAATACTCAACATAACAGGGAGGCTTCACTGTGCCTGAGGCTGGTAAACAGGTCGTGCTGTGCCAAGCTTTGTGCTTAAGTGTTCAAGGGTGTCCCGTTTCACTATCCCGAGCTTATATTTCATACCAGCACAGGCGGGTTTCACGACACACACAAACTGCTTGGTTATAATGATGCTACATATGCTGGCTGTAGCTGGATGGAGGGAAGCTGTATGGGGCTGGGATGCAGGTAAGCTAGACCCGTCCGACACTCACTTCTGGGCCATAGGCGTCAAGATCTGCTTCATCTCATCCATGATGCTGTCCAGCTTCTCCGGGTTGGCCTCCAGAACCTTCTCAAGTGTGGGGCACACTGTGGACTGGTGGATCGCACAGAACACAGGGAGACAGTTACTCCAGCACTATGACAAAGTAAAGCACTAGTGAGGAAACAGATTCCTCTATAAAACATAAAAAAACTTTTTGTGCATTGTAGACTCAGTCTGGTTTTTGCAGACTCAGTCTGGTTTCCCAAACCAGTCCTCGAGGCACACTGGAAAGATCCACATTTTTGTTTTATCCCAGTACCCAAAACACCTAACCCAAGCAATCTGGAGCTCTAAATACCTTACAGATGTACTGAGAACTGGGTCCAGTGTGCCCCGAGGGCTGGTTTGAGAAACACTGTTATAGATTATCCATAAGGCAGAGTACCCAAATTGGATTGAATGGGAAAACTGAATGAGTGCTACAGAGCCTTGTCCGCTCACACAGCAGGATCGAGAGACAGTTTCTCCCCTCAACTGTCACAGAAGCACCAGACTGAACTGACCTGTGACTTATCCACACCCTATGCACCAGGCACTACACACGCAGAAATATGCGCTTTACCTGTTCTGGCTCCAAGCCATCTTTCAATCACCTGTTTTCTGTACGATAACGCTGCTATCTCACTCATCTCAGTACCGCAATTGTGTTCCCTGTAATCCTTTAGACTATGCAATATTGCTGTTTGTGATCCTTATCCTGCACTCTCAACTGATGCCCTTATCAAGTAAAATAATTATTCTGTGCGATATTCCTCCTATGTTTTTATACTGTGCACTAGGGCTGCACGATACATCGTTTCAGCATCGTCATCGCGATGTATGCATGCGCGGTAGTCACATCGCGGCAGTC
>JAODLC010000123.1:21943360-21958139 GCA_026781145.1 Hippopotamyrus pictus | reverse complement strand
AAATAAATTTGTACACATCGCAATATATATCGCAGGGAAAAAATATATCGCAATGTAATTTTTTCCCAATATCGTGCTGTACACTGTAATTGCTTTATGCAATTAATTTTATATTATTCTTTTTTCCTTAAATTTTCTTTAGCTAGTACAGTTTTTATAGAGGCTTCTACAGAAACATTCAAACGTCATCTCATTGTACTCCTACAGCAGCAATAAAGATATCTTCCATCATTTATCTTATACAAGGCTGCCCCCTAGTGGCAGCCGCTTACCTTGCAGATTTGGAAGGTGTTGCCGTAGAGCTCCTCGCTCAGCATGAGCCTCTGGGACAGGATGGCCTTGTCGTTGTAGGCGAATTCCACCACAGACGACGCCTCCGCGTGCCGCAGCAGCTGCCTCACCTGGCCCTTGAAAGCTCGCATCACTTCTGCAACCTGCTGCTTGTTCCTGCGCAGACGACGACAACAGCATTAGGCCACCCAGGGTGCGGAGTGAAAGCCCGCCCCCGTGGCTACTCTCAGCCAATCGAATTAATGCCCTCACACATCCACAATATCACCAAGGAGGGGAAAGATGACCAAAAGGGAAGGACTGGAAGATGGTCCTGTTCACGGCACCTGACAGATATCTCAGGAACCACCTGGAGGCCTGAGTCTGCATTCTTAAAATCACATAGTAAATACCGTAAGCCATGTTAAATATTATTTAACAGCAATATAACTGGCTGTGATTTATCCATCCTCTGATGTTTATAGTTTGCTTGTCCTGAAGTTTACCACCTCTGTTTTTGCATGAGCTCTACATGCCCCAGTCATACTCATTTTTGTCCTTGCTCAATCACAGTGAGGTGTTTTTGTGAAAAATATAATAAAAATGAGTGAGGCGAACAAGCAAACAAGAACACTTCAGCAGAAGACTTTCGCTGTATGGAAATATTTCGGAGACAATATTGAGAAAAGCGAATGATTTGTCAGCACTGCTTTGTGTCAGTAGGCTGAAATCACGACAACAAGTGTAAGAATCTGATTATGCTGCTGCTGCAAACCTTATATGTACATTTATATTGTTGTGGTTGTAATTAAAATGTTCTTGAAAGTCATGTTCTGTGAAATTCACTCTCAATGAAATTCACTCTCAATGAAATTTTAAATAAAAGTGTGTTTATGAGTGCATCAGTAGAGACTTTTTTGGCAAACTAACCAGGGGTACGTTTCCCAAAAGCATGGTTGCTAACTACATTAGCAACTTACATAGTTGGAGCCATGCAACTGAATGAGTCCAACTACGCAAGTTGCTAACGGGAGCTTTTGGGAAACGCACCCCAGAATGTGAACTACTGACTTGCCTTTCCCAATAAAGACAGACTCTACTGTTAGATGACAAGCTCAATTTGGCTACGCAGTCATGCGCCACATGACGACATGATGAGATATCTTATTTTGTATGGAAGAAAAAAAAAATCTCGAGCCTCATATGTGGAGTTTGCATGTTCTCAAGTATTATTCTTAATGAGTTGCAAAATTCAACGAGTAATTCTGTCTGAAATGCTCAGCTCTACAAGAGGGTGAAGTCCATTAGCCACTCAAATAATCTACATCCAGTTTATCCTAGTTTGGGTGACAGGGGGACCAGGAGCTAATCCCAGGCTACAGAGGGCACAAGGCTGGGACACCAGGAACGGGTCACCAGGTAACCATTTCATATCCTATGTCAGTAAATGTTTCACTTACCCATACATTAAAAACTTCTTCACAATATTTCTTGCATATTTTGACTTGCTGAGCTCGACCATGTGATCTGTAATTATAAAAATAAGCATCATGAAGGGCCTGGTGATGCAAAACGTCGTGGTCCACATATCTGCTGAACAGCAGTGTACCTTTCAGCTCCTCGAACACCTCCTGCCTCTGCTCGTCACTTCCGAACTGAATATAGCACTGCAGCACTCGGGTGGAATCATGTGCGAAGGCGATCTGGGAGGGAGACACCTTTTAAAACCATGTTCTCGTGCTAGTTGAACTTTTTTAACCCGCAGTCTCTCTCCACGTCTGCAATCAGAATTTGAAACAGATGCAAGTTCAAACACTCACAGCTTTAATCTTCCCATGTACGAGCTGCTGTAGTTCGCTCATGAGCTTGGACCGCTTCTCCTTATTGCAGTCTTTCCTGTTTTAGTGGAAATGTAGCAAAACATAGCATATAAAGCTGGGCTCTTCCATTCTGGACCTCGATTCCAAATCCAGTCATTGTTTTCAGTTCTCCCTGGTAGATACTTTAATAATTTCTGATTCTGATTGGCCACAGAGGCTTCACACCTGGCTCGAGAATAAAGGAAAGCTGGAAAATCATCAGTGCTCGGACCATGAAGACGGTGAATTGAACAGCCCTGATGTAAAGGGTGTACCTAACACTCGTATAATGCTAAATTCTTTTATCTGTGCTGAATAGAAATGGCCATGATTCTGACTCTCCTGCTTTCCAAACAGCCACGGACTGACGGTCTTGCCCATAAGTCAGCAAATGGATGCTCTACCTCCGCACCATCTCCCAGATCTGTTTTGCCCGTATTATAACTTGATAGCTGTCCTTTCGGTCATTCTGCTGCCGATTCTGTTTCAGCTCCTTCTTCTTTTGCTTGAACTCATCCCACTTTGGCTTCTTTGCTTCAGATCCTGGTGGAACAAGTAGTCCTTATTTTTAATGGGTGAGTCACATTTCAAGAATATTGATGCTTGACCTGGTTCCGATTTGGGTTTGTATCACTAAAGCAAATTCACTGGGAGAGAGCCATGGCAGTCATATCTCAAGTGACACATGAAACATGTTTCTCACCTTCCTCCTGCTTTCTCTTCCCTGGGGGTAATTTCCTCTTCTGTGGAAGCTTCCCATCTGTTTGCTTTTTCCTCAAGAATTTCTGGGCTCCACCTTTCCCACTAGTTTTCTCAAATTTCTTCCCCTTTTCTTTAGTTTGGGCCTTGAAAGGTCGTTCCCCCCCTGGTTTGGCCTCTTGCTCTCCTGCTTCTCTTGTGGAGGCTGAAGCTGCACAGAAACATAAAGGAGTTTGAAGAACACAAAACACGACTGCATACGTATGCACATGTGCGCGCGCACGCAAAGACACAAATCCATTACAGTCCCTTAGTACCATTCTCGACCATAAGTCCTCTGGACTTTTAATGCAGAGGAAAAAAAACAATTAATATGTTTTTAATTAAGCTAAATGTTTAATATCAATGTCACGTGACAGCTTCCTGAATATTCCAAAAATAATTTACCTGGAGTCCATATACTTCATACATGCATACGAATCCAAGTGATTACAGTGAACGGTTTTCTATATCTATTATATTACTAGAACAGACGTTACCTTTCGCTTGTTTGCGTTTCTGTCCTTGTATCTTCCCAGTTTTCGGAGAAAACGCTCTTTTCTTTTGTCTGGCTTCCATCATAACGACTGTCCACAAAAACAGACCTTAAATGTTCATTTTAAACCATTCGTCAGTTATATGGATATAAACATCAAGCGCAAAAGAACTACCATCTGAGGTTCGATTCTGAAGCCAAAGCGGAAAAGACGAATTAAATAAAAATGTAATGAAACGTAAAGATGTTTAAACATGAAGTTTAAAAGCATGGACTTCAAAAGCAGTCATAGACAGTCTACTAGCGACTACAGAGCATATATTCGAATAATTGTACATTACCTATACCCATAACAAGCCCTAAATAAACAATAATAAAACTCTCTCAAGTCTCGAATTTTTAAGATGACAATATAGCCTACTATGGATTTTGTTACCTCTGAAACAACACTAAACACGTTTACATACCTTCCCATGTGTTTCGACCGTTACACTTTACGGCGTCTCTCAACCGCAAACTGTAACCGACTGTCGTAAAGCCTGAGTTGGTAACTTGGTGCAGTTATGTTTTGCCACAGTATGCAGCTTATGATAGACTGGGAAATTCTGGTGTATTTCGTATGATAATAATGGAATAAATAGAGCTGCACTTTTAGCACAGTGTAAGAAGTGTAAGAAGAACACATTTTTTTGTCTGCAAGGTTCCTTGCCAGAGGTAAAATTATGGGTGTATTTTGGCACTAGCGTGTAACACATTGAATAAAAGGCATCCCTTTCCAAACTCAAACAAGCCTGGAATTACGTACTTCAGAGCAACATTTCCCAGCCTAGTTCAGTGATTGTCCAGTAGGCTTTTGGATCGTGTTTATAACTAATTTATAATTACTATTATATCAGACAAACATAAATACCTTAAGAAGTGTTTCTTCCCGCGGCCCCGTTTGATAGTCGTTTGAAAGTTTGATGGATGGATGGATGGATAACGGTCTTGTATGATTCACACTTTATTTAAAGCTATGGTACAAATTTAATGTTTCTTTTGGGGTTAATACAGCACATGGTCAGAGGGTGGCAATGTACGTGGTTCTTCAGTCTGACTTCGCGGTTACTATAATGCCTCGTTCAAGTAAGATACAGAAGTATATAAATTGGCGAACCCGGTCGGCCGCTTTGAGTAAGCGAGAATACATATACATTGTCTGACAATTTCCTTATATGTTGGTATAAACACGGTATATGTGGAAAATAGTTTACAGATGAATTCATGGCAGACAGAAGCAAAGGGAAAGAACGTAAAAAATATATTTTAAATGCAAAAAAGTTATGTTTCTATTGTAAATAGGCCTAAATAACATGAATTGCTTCCATAAGTAATAATAAAATATGAAATGTGACACACAATTCTTCCAAAACGCCATATTGCACGTTAAGAAAAGTTAATCATCTTTCAACATCTGAGTACTGTACATTTTAGATCTTAATGACAGTTTAACAACAGTCTGCATTATAGAGAAGAGCCACGTGGACTGAGATGGAATGGAATGCTTTCAGCTGTCAAGTAAAATCAACCTGCAGTACCGCAGTCCTCCAGTGGGGCGGCAGTGGCCCCATCCTCTCCAAGGATGGGTTCCTCTCTATCTGTACAGGACACTGTAGTGCAGCTGCCCCAGGTTAATTAAAAGCTCAGGGTCAAAACACGAATGTGAGACACGTTTCCGTCGATCCTCCTGCTGTTTTTCCATGTTTTTAGCTCTGCTTTGGCAACGGCTGTACATCTAGGCATATCTGGGATGGGGTGGAAGACAGATAGTAATAAGGGTGTTATTATTTCTGTGAGTTGTAGTTAGTCTGTATTACATGTGGCCAGGCTGAGGCAGTCTAACTTTGAACCATATCTTATGAGGGCGGGGTTGAAGAGTGCTTTATTTTATTCTATGCTGGTTAGCACTAATTGTAACACTAACATTTATAATTAGCTGAAACGGCACATAAAGAGCCTACCTGAAGAAAGGGTTTTTAAGATCCAGTATGTTGCCAGATTTGAAGCCAGATTGGTCAACAACAGCAGACAGATGTATATCATAGCTTTGCCTGGGTGCACAAAGCGTTAACATGTTATTCCGTCTGAAATCATTGTCATCAATTAGTTGCACAAGAAACCAATAAATTGTCAAAGGGGGAGAACCTGCCTTTTGTTGGCTACCAGCAGGACCGTCCCAGAAAGGGTCTGCCCCATTTTGGCAAAGAGCGGGGTCTGAAATAGGCAGCGGACCTGGTACCAGTGGGTCAGGGGCTCACTTGGCGAGGTGGACAGCCATACTGTGGACCTACACAAACAAAACCTCCCAGATGCCTGATTTGTAATATTAAGACGCACAGCAGTCTAACGCGGCAGCTATATTTACCTGTCAAATCCTTGGCATTCCCATTTAGGGATTCAGACCCAGGACCTTTAGGACTACTTCCAGAGGTGTTTGTTTTGGGATCTATTCAGGGGTCAATAGTTCTTACCTGGAGCCCACAAAGGCCACGTCGAACCAGACTGCTAGGCCATGGATAAGACCAGACTGGTGTAACTGGAAGACGAAGGGGATTTCTATCCTGAAATACCAGCAGGGACCTGGATTATATTATCATGGCCAGTTAGCATCTTCAGCAGTGTAACTGTGATAGTTAGCCACAAAATGTTACTATTACACTGTTATTTACAACGTATTATTCTTAAAAACATTGGCTGTACATTTTTACAGGTCACTAAAGGGGCCTTGACTAATCACCTATGTAAATCCTCTTCTTTGGCTTCTAGGAAATTGATGCTGAATTTGACAGATTTTGCCATGAGAATCTGCTTGTCAAATGTGTCCTGAAGGGAAAAAAAAACATGAAAACGCTTAAAATGTGGCTCTTCGGAGTGGCAGAAAAGCCTAACAATGAAGTCGTTTCAGTTGATATTAGGGTTCCAACACAAACACGTCTTATGTGAGAGCCGGAACACTGACTTTTTTCCACAACAAAAATAAATTTTAGGGAGCATATCGCAATGGCAGAAGCAGACATAAATAAGCCTTGCTTTGTCTGTCAGGAAATGACTCTGAAGTGTGGGGGGGGGGCAGTGAGGGAGGGTTCTCACCACGACTGGCTGCTTGAAGAACTCATCCACAGCAGCGCTGTGCAGGCCACTCAGGTCAATCCCAAAGAAGGAGGTCTGATGCCTGCTCAGAGAGAAGGATTCACTTCTGTATGGGGATCCTGGGTGACCCCCAGCCCACCCTCCTCCCCACAAGCTGAAGCACCGTAGGATCTTACTGTTCAGCTGTATTTATGAGCAAGGTATTCCAGGGCTCAGAACCTGAATATATAGGAATGGAAAGAAGGAACGTCTGGGTATCTGAGGACTAAACTAAATTATGGTACCTTGGGTGGGTTCTGCCACCTCACCGTACCTGTACAAGTGGTAGTTCAGCAAGTTACGGAAATGTGGCCATGTCTCGAAGGTTGTGGGTTCGAATCCCGAGGCTAGCAGAGCAATCATATCACTGTTAGATCTTTGAACAAGGTCCTTAATCCCAACTGCTCCAGAGGTACTAGATGTTGACCCCGTTCTCTGATTCCAAGTTTTGCTCTTATCTTTATATACATGTGTCTCCTATTGAGAGCAAGTCGGGATATGTGAAGACTATTCAACTTTCCCACGGGAATAAATAAAATAGCACTTTTTCGTTATTCAGAGTGATTCAGACTGGTGACCCTGCTTTGCTCTAAGTAGTAAGACTGACATGTGAACTGCCGTGTGGGCAGAAGAGATGGGGCGCCGTGATAACACACAGCCTGGCCCGGTGTGCCTTCAGGCATCGGCGAGAGGCTGTCAGCACCCGTGGGGAGCAGAGGAATGGAGAGTGAGTGGCCCAACGCTGTCCTTAAGTAAAATGAAAAATAAAATGGAAAATAAAAATCTCCCGAAACACACCACTTACAACAGGAATGCCCATGAAAATCAGCAATCAGTTTGGCCGATCGCAAAGTTTACGATTATTAAGGGCAGGCCAGGAAGAGCCGGCTACAAACTCAGGACAGCTGGATATCAAAACAGAAACATTCTGCTATTTTGAAATAGGTCTGTGGAACATCTCTTTGATACACGGGGCCCCCTTCTAAAACACGTGGGAAAGAATTCGGTTTTCCATGCCGTGCCCTTTTGCTGGATTCCAGTGTACGAGCCAGTTCAAGTCATCTTTGCAGTGTACCATGAGGAGGGCAGCTAAGCTTGATCTCCTCCTCACAAGCACAGACAGGCCTGAGGCACCTATATAAACAGCTTCAAGTCTGCTGTTTTACTCCCTCCCACTAGTAGTGCACGTCCAATCGGTCATTAAGTAAGAGCTCTGAAACCAAAACTACAGCTAAAAGATGCGGGGAGTCACCAAAACCTCGCTGCTTGAACTAAGACCCTGCAATCTGATATTTTTGCTCAGCAAAGTTATGCAAATTGTGTATTTTTCATATTTGGGTCTCATATCACTAATTAAATCGGATAACAAAGGTCTAATCTATGTTTTGTTGAGTTGATTAAGTAGAGCCAGGTAAATATATATTAGGGGAGGCGAATCAACATACCACAAATAGCAGGCAAATTTCTGACAGCATCAGGTTAATTCTAGTATGCAGATGAGGACGGAAGGGGGAGAGTTTGCACAGGGGAGCTGTAGGCAAGGCCCTGCGATGTGGCCAGAGGGGGGTGGAGGGTACAGACCAGAAGCTGGATCGGGCGTAGTGTTCTATGTACAGCTGCTCATCAGAGAAGGGGGCCAGGTGGAGGTCACTAAAGGTCGGGAACATCATTCCTGTAGGGCAGGGGGGGTCGGGGACACCCAGTCAGAACGCACATTATAAAAGCGACAAACAGGAGCACGAGACATCTAGGGGCTGAATTTGTGTAGTTTCTCCTCAAATTGCCACTCCTCGGTATCCATCCATCCATACATCCTGTAACCGCTTGTCCAATTCCGAGTCACAGGGGGGTCCACAGCCTATCCCAGAGGCTATGGGCGCCAGGCACAGAACGGCCTACGGCACACTCACACTCATGCACACCTATGGGGGATTTCACCGTAGCATGTTTTTGGACTGTAGGGGGAAACCGGAGTACCCAGAGGAAATCCCATGATGACACGGGGAGAACATGCAAACTCCACACACGTGGAGTCATGGCGGAGACTCGAACCCTGGACCCTGACAGTGCTAATGACTGTGCCATCGTGCCACATGTACACCAGCGTTATGTGTGAAATACCTGAAATTAAGTTTTAAAAAGGCAGATGTAACCAGCACACTGTTAACTGTCATAGTCCATTACAATACCATGACAAAAGCAAGTGGAGTTACATCTAAACTAACCTTTGGACTTCAGCCATTTCTTGGAGTAGAGGTAGCTCTCCAGCATTCGCTCATTCAGCAGCATATACCCGATCGGCTCCGACACGATGACATCCACCCGCTCCGGAAAGGAGATCTCCTCGATCTTCCCGGTCAAGACCGTGATCCGATCAGACAGATGGTTGCTCTTGACGAGAATCTGGCGGTGAAAATTGATGACAGCTTTCTAGGGAGCGCTAAGAGGAGAATGCCACCGTTTTCTGTGAAGCTGTTTCCCTGCCCAATTTTCCACAGGTACATTACTCTTTCTGTACAGTTTTTTTTCCTCACCAGAATATGTAATAAGAATATCCTCAATGACCACTCAACCAATTATTCTCAAAATACACCAAACACAAAGTGGCGAACATGTTTATTAAATCGTTGCCAAAACACAGGGCAGAAAAATCCACTCAGAGGGCAGGAAACCCATTGAGATCGTGTCCCAGATCCGTGCAGCAATACCCCAACACAACCACGTTGCTAAGTGGGTGCTGAACCCCAGTGTCCAAAGGGCGGGGGGCCTCGGCCCCCTCCGTGTGTGAAGTCTCCCGTCGAGATGTCTGATGCATCATCCAGCTTTACAAATATTCAGAGCCTGTCACAGTTGACGAAGCAGGACGCCAGGGGTAGCACATTTTATGCTCCCTCCCTCAGTGAATGCATATATTTCAGCAGTCTCCATGACCCTGGGTATGGTGGTCAATTTCCCAGTCTTTCCAGACTGTTGGGATTCTCCATGTGTGTGGCAGCAAACCCTTTCCTGTTTGTCCAAGTGTTTTCCACACAGCCAGCCCCCTCTGTTCATCTGGCTAGAAGCTGGGCATGGGCGGGGTCACTGGCGTGGGGGGGTCCCAGACAGGGGTGGGGGCCAGCATGGAACCCATGTGATGGGCAATCACTGTGTCTGGGATATTACACCAGCCAAGGTCCCTTTGTTGCTTGTTTTTGTTGAACCAGCATCAATGTTGGGTGTTGTGTTTGGCTGATAAGAGGCAACGTGGGGGGACGCATCTGGTTGCAATCTCAAAATATAATATGCGTTTACCGAAAACGAGGAAAATTTCCAACAGCGTAAACCAGGCTTGACTGTTGAGCAGGAAACCATCCACCCGTGAAAATATGTTTCCTTTTGCCCCAAACAGTTTTATTGGCCAAAGACATTATCGGGTCATTAAGCCTTTGGAATTTCCAGCGGTAAAGTCAAGCTGGGGGCAAAGTGGACTTTTTTCAGAACTATAGGCCTAATATTCTGGCTGCACTTACATCAAGACACAGTCGGGGGTTGCTGACACAAAAAATATGATTTACTGTGACTTAAGTCAAACTAAGCCAAAGACCACAAATTTCTGTGCAGCAAATAATTGTTGTGATAATTTCACTAACGTTGAGCTAAACTATAAAGGAGTTTTGCAGAAACACCAACCTTTTTTGTTTAGTTATTATGCTTTAAGGGTTGTGTATGAGGTTTAGCTATAGCTATGAGGTTTAGTGTGTGATACAGAACAAGAGACTAAATGAAGAGGCAGGCTTGGGGGGAGGGGGGACCCACCTCTGCATACCTAGCCACAGAGCTGGCTTCCACAGCATACACCTTCTTAGCTCCAGCCTGGATGGCGAAGAAAGAGAGGATGCCAGATCCACAGCCCACATCTAAAACCACCTGGGAAGGAGAGAACTCATCTCAGCCGTTCTCCATCTACATTAAGGTCAAAGATAAATCCTCCAGGTGGATGCTGTTTTGATGCTGAAAGCTGATGGACCGAAAAAAAGCCCAACGGGGCAGAAGACGACAGACCTCACCTTATCTCTGAAGTCCACCTCGTTCAGAAGTATGGCCTTCTGGTAGGTGGCTGTCCGCAGGTAGTCCTGGAGCATGTTCTGCTGCTGGGACAGACAGCCATAAAACTGTAGACACAAAGAGACATCTGAAGAGCGTATCACCTGGGCCCCCCAACAGGCTGAACCTCCACCTTAGGCCCCACATTCTACTACCAATTCTTCGGTTTGAGGATGTTATATGAAAGGAACTCTGGCCATGTAGCCGAGTTCTCCATCCATCCCTCCGTTTTCAAGAACCACTTTTCCCAGGAATGGTTGTGTGGATCCAACACTAACCCCAGAAAGGACAGGACAAGATTTTAACACATCCTGATTTAAGGCATAGCTAGTTATTATAAAGAGCTGACCAAAGCCAACCCAAGAGTTGCTGCTTAATACTTCCTCCATGCAACAAAGACCGCACAGAAATAACCTACCTGGAAGTACTGATGGGCTGAGGAGTCATCAGTGCGCTGGTCAAATGCAGACGGCTCCTTCCCCAGTCTGCTGTCCTTCCTCACCATTTTGTGGAAGGTGTGGAACTCTGGGCCAGGGACACAGTCCACTCATGAGGAACCAGGAGGTGGCTGGCGGCTCCCACAAAACCGGCCTGCACTCCGCCGGGCTACAGTCACGGCGTCTTGCATGCGCCAGCACGCTAGCAAGAAGCCTGCTTCTCAGCCCGCATTCCAGCGAGGAGATGCAATCCGCAGGACAACCGTGAAGATGAACAAGACAGTTCATGCAGTTCACAAAAAAACCCTAAAAGATCCTAAAAACTTCCACTGCAGTTGACTTATCCTGATTGTTTTCAGCTTCACTGACCTGAGATACAAAAGTATCTATTTACATTTTAAGCATGTGTTTAAATATTCATATATAAGTTTTTCAATTCTCATAATCATACTGACATAGTGAGCACTGTTGCTTCACACCTCTGGAACCGTGATCCGAGTCTCCGCCCTGGGTCCATGTTTGCATGTTCCATGTCATGTCCCAAAACATGGTAAGGTGAACTGGACTTTCTAAATTATCCACATGTGTGAATGGTATGTGTGCCATGGGTTGGGTTATTCCCTGCTTTGCGCCTGTATCTTCCAGGATAGTTGCCAGACCCCCACGACCCTGCATAGGACAAGCTGGCAAATGGATGGATGGATCTTATCTGGGGTATCACCAGATTTGCGCCCTGTGATTTCTGGGCTAGGTCCTAGCATTACTGTGATCCTACATTTAATAAACCATTGTGAAAAATAAATGAATGAATGGATAACCCATCTTCAATAAAAACCATTTATCCAGCACGGATGATAGCAATTTGAAGCTAATATGGAGCTTGTGGGAGTTTTACTTACACAAATGTGTCCTGAGGGCAGAATGAAATATGATTGGTTTAGAGAGATAACCAATCAGATTGTAGAGAAGATGAGTCCAAGCAACTAGAGTAACGGGGATCAAGATATCTGATTCATTGGCCCCGCCTCCTCTAGTTGCTTGGACCTATCTCCTCTATGATTTGATTGGTTCCCTCTAAACCAATCATTTTTCATTTTGTCTCATAGCATTTTGTGTAAGTAAAACTCCCATGAGCTAATATGAAGGTGTAAACGACATAATGATGTAGGCTCTGGACAAAACATCATGTGGTTTAATGGATATGGATGTCGGTGTGACTTACTCGGAGCCCTCACCTGTCCCAGTCCTGAAATGGAGGAGAACGCTGACACAGCTCAAAGTGACAAGAAAGGACTGGTTGCCTGCCCTGCAGCACTCCGTCTCTCTGCCCATTGAGAACTTGAACACGCACACACCATCACCTGCAGGGTGAACAAACCCAAACGATACAATCAGGACTGGTTAAGCTGGGGGCTACACCGTTCTACAATTCTACTTCAGAAGTGAATTACAGTTCTTAGAGTTTATTTCTTTCTTTATTTATTTATTTATTTATTTATTTATTTTTAGTTTATGTAGTAAATGTGATTTTGTAAACATATTCCGTTTTGGTAATTATGGTGAATATCTGTTAATAACATATGAAAACCTAAAGAACTTTGTTTGGTAGGACCGCATAATAATTTTTACAAGAATTTGTTATGACGACCGATTTTCCCCTTGTCTGGCTAGCAGATGTAATAATGGGGTCAAAGCCTGGATCCCAGCCGCACTGGAGCCAGCACAGGGCGGTGAAAACCCGAGTCAATTCTGGCACTTAGCGTGCAGCCCCGTTATGTGATAACGATCGCCAAGATGCATAAAAACCTGGCAGTCAAGCCCAGTGCACCGTTTGAGAGGATAACAAACCCTGGATCAGGCGAATCTGGGCTCTGCACAGCAGAACCCCCGCCCTAGCCTGAACCCCAGAGAAATCCCGCAGGTCGCGCAACACAAGCATAAATCTGCAAAGCTTGTCCGCGTGCAGCTCACCGGCGCTTGCGCACAGGCGGATAGGGTCCATGCGCGCTACACCTGCATGGAGACGGTACGGTAATCCTCTTCTTGACTTCTTCCATTTCATTTTCCTTCTACTAAACGCTTGTCTATATCGATCACGCTTTCACCTTCTCACAGACCAAAACTGTTCACACGCAAAAGAAAAAAAAGAGAAAACATGCCAGTGCACCTCTCACTGAGATGCTACGAACGAGTTCCCTGCCTCACAGTTCCCGGGTATATATCTGATTATTACCACATCTTGGGAATGTTACAGTCCATACATATAAAGTTTTAGCGTATTTATATACATGGAAGAGTATGAGCTACATATGGAGGTGCGCTCCTGAACACCGCAGCGAAAGACAATCCTCGAAAAAAACAAGAAAAGGTAAGAAGACGATGTCTACCTTAAAAGTACAAAGCATGTGATTCTTAAAACAAAAGCTATTTAAAGTTGTTGTTCCAGTTATCAGAAATTCTTTTTTCCTTATTTGATATGTGTGATTTTAATAGGCCCATGTCTTATGTAAAGAAAATGATAACCTACCTTGTAGAATCGGTAGTATTGATAAGGGCACTCACCGTTTTTGAGAGTCAGCTCCTTTTCCCCCTCCACGCCGCCCACTTGTAAAGTGAGGTCCTGATGCTGACTCGACTTACAGAGTTGGATTCCTCCCTTCGCTTGATCCTCGCTGAAAATGTGCAGACTAACAACGAAGCTGTCTTGCGTGTTGCTCGTATCCATGGCGCCGCTGCCCGTCTCTCCGCCGCGAACGACGGGGTACTCCTGCTAAAACGTGCGACCTGCTGCGCATCTGGTTGGCCACAGGAGTGAGAAAAGACTAGATATGGGGAGATACCCCGTCTCAGTTTCACTAATGGGCGGGACAATCCTGACCCTGCCCGAAAATTAGGAGCGACACCTACTGATATATTAAAGTATGGAAATATCCGCGAGGGTATCCTATATGCTCTCTTTAAAAATATTTTCTCTTATGACGACACATCACAGCATAGTGTGTTTCGGACAAACCTGTATATACACTCCTCAAGATTAATCCATGGTTGCATTCAAAGAAATCATATCTGTTATAAAGATGGCTTGCCCTGTGAAAGACTGGCGTCCCTTTAGGATGTAGCCGAGCTTTGTGCCCAAATGCTGCCCAGCGTAAGCTTTCGCCGTCCCGCCCCTGACCAAAATGGATGGATAAGCAACGTACAGGGAAACGACAAATTAAACATTTAAAACAGGTTTAAAATTTAACTTTCGTAGAAGTTCACGTTCTAGAAAAGTGAAAAAATAATTGCTATGGGTCTACTTCAAATGACAAAGTTGTTATGAACGCCTCATCAAAACATAAAGCCATGAATAGCAAGACCAAGAAAAACGGGGTGGGTCGCCTCCGACTTTTTATACTATTTCCAATGAGTAGCGGAGTGTGTGGGTTCTTATATAGTCCTACTCTCGCCCCCTACCTCGGAGGTAGGAAGCCGGAGCAATTTAGCAAAACTGGGGACCTGTTTCTGAACAGGAGTATTTCTTGCTTCTAAGTTAAAGATGAAATTTCAGTCCTGAGGTCAAGCCAGGTTTTAACCACGGACGGCGTATAATATTTCGCGAAAACATAAATAAGAAAATCAGAACGAGAAAGAAATTGCTTACGTGTGGATGATGACATCACTGCCGCCTGTAGGGTGACACGTAGTGGAGAAACCGGGCAATTACAAGAAAGTTCAGGAATGCGCTG
>JAODLC010000123.1:21920397-21943260 GCA_026781145.1 Hippopotamyrus pictus | reverse complement strand
AGGTGAGCGAAAGAACGCTGCCAATCAACACCCCCCCGGCTGTGATGACCTCGGCGTCTCAGAGTGAAGCAGCAGGGGACACCATGACCAACCCCCCCAACGAGGCCCGAGTGGACTAAACACTGGACTGATATTGACCTGTGCTTATTAATTTCTATTGTTAAATTGTTCAAAACAATTTCTTTTTCTTCATCTTTCTGGACTTTTGTAATAAAGATTTTTGTTAATATTAATAAATTTAAATAACTGAATCACTGAAATACTGTGTGATTATTGTCAATAACTGCAAAGGGTTTGACACATCCTTGTCACCTAAAACTACATTTTGGAGTTGCCTAATTGTTTTCTTGTATTATAAATACTATTAGTCAGAGTGTCTTTCCTTTTTGAAGTGATGTTGTTGTTGTCGAACTAATTATTGTAGTATTTGATTCAGGTTGAATTAAAGTAACCATGATGTAATGGTGGGATTTTCTTTGACTGGATCCACTCATTGATTTTCCACCCCACTTCTTTCACATATGGTCATGGGAGACAACATCCTACCCTAGAAGCCATGGGTACAAGACAGGAAATAATCCAGGATTGGGGGCCAGGCCATTTCAGGAGGCACGCGCACACAGAGACACACACACACCATTCAACTGTACTACGGTCTTGTGAAACCAATCCACTCAGAATACAGACATCCGCACCAACCACTGTGCCCCTCTGACTCCCTGAATCATATAAGTAAAATATATAAACAATCTGTATGTGTTTTCCCTTAGAAGTCCCCACATACACATATAAAACGCATTTTTAATGATTCAAACACTCACAATTTATTGGAAGTAGCAAGCATACAAAATGTATTTACTCTCATTTATCTAGTAACACGAATTACAGTAATAACACATCCAATTCATTATACTATTGTCATGAAAGTGCTGAAAAGAGTTCAATTATGGACCAAGATGTGACGTGAATCCAGTTTGCGTGCTGTAATGTCATCAGTCCTTGGAGGAGCTCGAGTCAGTGACGCAGCCGTCCACGTTTCCGCTCTGCACTTCTGGACTCTTCAAGGCTGGCACACAATCAATGGGCACCACTCTCTCAGTTATCGCAGGCCTGACTGCTCTCAGCGCTTTAATCTGAAGCTGCCCGTCAGAGAGGGAACAAGTCACATCTTCTGGGTTCACACCTTCTGGTAGGTCAAGCTCCTGCCTGAACTCCTGTCGTTTGTAGGAGTATGAGCCCTTTCCGTCGTCCTGTTTCTTCTCTGTCTTCCCGCTCACCCTCAGCTTCCTGCCCACCTGCTTGACGGACAGTTCCTCTGGGGTGAAGTCCTGAGTGTCCAGGGTCAGGGCAAAATTTTCACCCTGATTATCCACTTTGAACGATATGGGCTTGAACGTTAATGATGCTGGGATGTGGTCAATCTCCTCGAAGATTTTCTGATGAAGCCTCTCCATGAACTCCATGCTCTGCCTCATCTCCTGCATGTGCCTCATCATTTCTTGCTCGATCTTAAAGAAGAGAGGGAGGGTATCAGGCCAGAGGCTGCGCACAGGCCAGCTGAAATCCATCAATGGGCTGAATGAAGACGGCAGCAATCCTGGGTACATCATTTTCAGCGATAGTTCACCGTGGTCTGGGTATCTGCTGAGATTGGAGCCCTCACTGCATCTGCCCCGGCTTCTTCTGGTCCGGCTTTTATACTCTGCATGGAAACTTCCAGATGAATTCCAAGCCCAGCCACCAGAGCTGGTCAGAGTGTGCTGCTGCTGATCAGGTTCGGTCATACTCTAAAAACAAACCGCTCACGCTCCTGCGAAGTTACTGTTAAATGCCTCCCCTGCATTACATTGTTCTATTTTCAGTGGCGACTTCCATATCCGCATGTTTCTGCTAACTGCTCGTTGTGAAGACTCATTGCAAATCGCCCGTATCCCCCGTTAACTTGACCATTGTCTTGCCATCAACGCCGATTTTTCATAACCCGAAGTCATATTCCAAAGTATTTTTATGAAAGAGCTAAGTGCTTCGTAGTAGCCTATGTATATTTATTTTCAGCAACGGCATTCACTGCCAAATCCCTGTCTACATTCCTATACTGACGCAGTATCCCGCAAAGAAGAAGTGACTCATTGCTCTATTCGCGGACACCTGTCTCCATTTCTGCGCCTAATGGATCATATTGAATATTGTCATGCACTCATTAATATATGTATAATATAGGTTCTGACATAGTCGCGGCACTCTTTAAATTTATAGTCATAACTTATAGCTTAACGTTCAATTAAAATTAAATTATGCGAAAACTATATTATATACTGTTAAAAGTAATTAAGCAAGATTTTAGTCTAAACGCTTAACATTATTATTGACCAGGTTCCAATTACGATTTCATAAAACTAGATATAACAATGATAAAAAAAAAACTGTCATACTGGACTACACATATCAACAAGTAAACACATTTAGTCCATTAAACGATTAGTCCATAAACTGTGTGGTTATGCTCAACGTGATTTGGAATATGACAAACAGTAATAATGGACACCATGGGAAAATTACAAATGAGCAAGCAATGTAATATGTTAGTATGTGAATCTATTACCCACGGTTCAGATTGTTGGCCCTTTAGTTTGTACAGGCACCACCTCTGACTGTACACACATATTTCTGCATAGACAAATAACGCCACTGTTAGTGCTGCTCCGCTAAAACGTTAGAAAAACCTATTGTTACGGTCATGCTATCCGCGCTTTGCCAAGGCAGTCAAATCATCCGCGCTTAAAATGTGTGGTGCACGCACAGGAAAAAAACATGCTGTTTCAGATTTATTGTCATATGTATGAAGTACAGGATGTACTAAAATACAGTGAAATTTTTACTTTTCCATAATGCAGAAAACAAGTCTTATACCATCTGAAATGCAAGGCCCCAATTAAGCTATTTCCAGACAAAATTTGGTCAACATTTATTGTTTGACGGGCCATTTCTCAGATTTTTCCTATAACGTATAAAATATCTAATACCTTCTGAAAGGCAAGTTGAAGTTTCCGACCTAGAACTCTGAATGTTCCATGCAGTCGCGAGTTCAGATAGAACGCAGCGAGTAACAGCAATAATGGGGAATTGGGTTGGAAATTGCGCACATGCGCTGCAGCTGCAACAACTAGAAATGACGTCATCAAAACGAGCCGAAAACCGCGGACCTTTCGTCATTTCCTTCTTCATTAGCGATCGGGAGACGTACCCTGGTAAAATGGTGCCTCCTGTGCAGGTTTCTCCGCTTATTAAGGTACGTTTATTTTGAGTCGTACGAGTGTAGTGCGTAGTTTCAAGAAGTGATTTAATGTGTCCAGTTCTCACTGACGGCTGGTCTATAATTAGATAATTTTTAAAATGCCATTGACATTGAGGCAGCGCTTTCCGATGGTGAGCCGGGTAAATAGGCCTTGGCGACTAGATGCGATGTTAAGACTGACCTTCAGAAAGTCAAGAATCACTTCGCTCTCCCTTAGCTATCTGCATAGGCATATGGTACTTAATTCGGTTTAGTATTTTTTGCCGATAGATTACTGTTCCAGTGGTCCGTGGATAACTAAGTTGAAGGTCACTAGTTGTGGCCGGCGCTGTTGGTCCTGCGTCAGTGGGAAAATAAAATAAAACGCGTTCAAACTGCATATTAATTGACTTTTTAAGTAAGATTTTCTGTACTGGTTGACAAATCCCAGCTGGGGAATAGCCGTCCTCGGCCGTGTTGATGTGTTCGACTGTAATTGGTTTTTTTATGTATTTTAAACGTTAATTGTTCCTAGCCGTGTTCTTTATAATGTAACGCCTAGTGGTCGCTGATCTATTACAGATTTGAAGGTGATTAATTTAGGCACGGTTTTTGCTTGGTAACCTTGTCTGCATTGTTTCTATCTGCAGACCGCAAGGTGGTCGGCGTTGCTTGTTGGAATCATCTACGGCAAAAAGAGATATGGTAAGAAACTCTTTTTCCAGGTTTACGGGAACGTGCAGTTTATTAATCTAGCCTTACTGAGATTTTGAAATAGAATAGGCAGTGAAAACTTGTGCTAGTATTTGTGGCTTTCCAGTAGATGGCAGTACAGTCACTGGTTAGTATTGGCTGTTGGGAGTAACAGAAAGAACTGTCAACAAAGGTGTCTGTCTCTGACACTTGTGCTTTAGCCCTGTCTGTCAGTAGCAGTTGAAGCCCTCACGCCACCTTAGGAAAATTGAAATGCTGGTGTTTGCCCTGAAAAGTTGTGGGTGGTGGATTGGCTCCCATGTTCTGATAAATCGATGCCCCCTCTGAAGATGCCACCCTGGGCAATTGCTCTTGCCAGGGTCTGCCACTGCTGTCTCCCCGGCAATGAGATCTAAGTCTGTTGAGCTGATATTGACTAGTACAGTGTCATCTCATCATTGTCCATTTGTTAAAATATTGCAGCCTTTTGCATGGATACTATCAAATTAACTCTGGATGTGTTAATAAGTAAACTTTTACATCCATTTGTATTCCAACTGCTTCTCATGGACGGGGTCACAGGGGTCCTGCACCCTGTCCCCAGCAGCATTGAGAACAAAGCAGGGGTGCACTCTGGGAGTTACAAAACATACACACAATATGGACAATTTTAGCAGTGCCAGTTAGCCTAACTGGCCTTGTCTGCTGGAGGAAACAAAAGTAACATGCAAACATAGATTTATATCACAACACCAGAGTTCAGGCAGAAGTTCTGCTCTCTAAGCCGTAGTGCTACACTGTTTCAGTTATAATGCTTGCTTATACTCATGGGCAATTTGAATTACTAACCAGATTTTCCCACTTACTCAAATCATATTCAGCAAACTCTGCCCTCCCTACACACACAGAAATGTTTATGGAATATGGATCAGAATATGTTCCTTGGGCAGATACGGTGATTTCATTTTTAACAACACAATCCTAACTCTATAAAGGCTAGTTCATACGCCACTTTTCCGCTTGCGCTTTTGGGCTGCAGATGGTGATGCGTGCAGCTCCTTATGTTCATGCTACATTTAGATGCGGCTGGTCGCGGTCGGTGCATGCATGCAGCAGTGATATTCCACCAGAGCAGGAGAGGGCAGGTGTATTGCAACGAACACAAATACAAGCAGTGTAGTGAAATTTTTATGGACAGTTGTACAGTTTTAAAGGTACCATGGCATATCGTAGTATTTTGGATAAATTAGTCTGGACAATCAGGCCCCCAACTTGGTGAATATCCTCATCAAGATTTCAAAATGCCGGAATAGTGCTTTGCTGCTTTTTAACCTACCTTGGTATAATGTCTGGACAGTATGAGAAATTAGATATGCAGGTACTTTCCCCCTTCCTCATAAAGCTACTCACCATACCTACTACAACAATAAGTATCCTTACTGTACTGTTTTTTTCTTTGACCTGTAATGTGAAAGTTGGTGCTGCCACCTACTGGAAATACTAATGAATTATCTTGCACATGCAAGTCAACGTGCACAGGCCGGCACGATCACCACTAGACAAAAAAAAAAAAATCTGCGCTACGCACGCAAGACTGCAGCCAACACCTGATGACAAAATTTCACGTCCCATTGTGTGCGACCTAAAGCAAAGGTAGAGAAGTGAAGTATGAATTGGCCTTCCCTAGTTTCAGCTACTCCATTTATTTATTCCCATATAAAATTAGACAATATTCATTTGCTGTAAAAAGATAAATTAAAACATCAATTGTAGCCTTGAAACTAGGGTTGAATCATATTTGGAAAAAATACAGTGTGGTATTTGCAATAGATTTTATTATATTTATAAAACCAAAAAAGATATGAAAATACCAAAAATAAACTGTAGCCAAATTGAACTACTTATCAACCAATATAGTGTCTTTTTACTGGGAAAGGCAAGTCAGTAGTTCATATTCTGCTTAACTTACCAAAAAGTCTCTCGCTCCTTTCATTCTTATCTAAAAATCTACTAACAAATTTCACAGAACATCCATTTCAGGAACATTTTTAATTACAATCACAACAATATAAATGTTCATATAAAGTTAATATCCGCAGCATAATCAGATTTTTATACTTGTTGCTGTGAGTCATGCCTGTTGACACAAAGCAGTGCTCACTTTTGCTCATTATAGTCTCTGTGGAATCCAGTATATTTTTATACAGTGAAAGACGAATGTCTGCTGGCGATCAGTTCTTGTTTACTTATTCGCCTCATTCATTTTTGCTAAATTTCTCAAACGTGTCACATGAGTGAGTCCAACAGCAAGGACTAAAATGACTGAATGGCTGGGAGAGCGCATGCAAACAGCAGAGGTAAACTTCTGAACAAGTATACTACAAATTGTTAGAGGATGAATAGACCAATTTTTGCTGTCAAATCATTTAAAATGGCTTATTATTTGATTCAGATTTTTTTTATACACTTCATCCATTATTTGAGGATGCTGGCTCATCCCTAGTATCTTATAGAATTTAATTTCATCCTGGCGTTTTTGCTCATGGTGTGTTCTTGTTGACCCTCACCCCCCCCCACCCCCCATTTCCAGACTACCTGAAGCCAATTGCCGCTGAGGAGAGGAGGATCGAGGAAGAGGAGAAGAAGATCCGAGAGGAACAAGAGCGGATAGCAAAGCAACTGGCAGAGGGTGAGGTGGCCTATGGAATCATGTCCGGCAGCGCGTAGGCCTGCATCTCGGCAGCGCGTAGGCCTGCATCTCGGCAGCGCGTAGGCCTGCATCTCGGCAGCGCGTAGGCCTGCATCTCGGCAGCGCGTCTCAGACTGTTCCAGGATGGCTGTGACATTATAGCAAATGATACTCTGTGTGTGTCAGTGTGTGGCGTCTCCTCTCTGGCTGCCACCCCTCTGTTGATGCCCTGACCCTATGCCTGCACTGACCTAAGTAACCTCCTCTTTCTCTCTCCCACAGCTAATGAAGACACCATTCTCAAATGAGTGCTAAGATGGATAATTTGTTTTATGTTTGTGCATGAAAATAATCAGTACTTTATCCTTGCTGTAGTAAGGTTCATTTCTTTCAAGCTACACAGTCTGTAAAATAAACATGAAAACAAATCATTGTCTGAAGTGTGTATTTAGATGTACGATTATCATGCTCTCTGATGTGGGGTTTAGTAGGTTGGTAGCTTTATGTTTGTATAACAGCTTCAGTTTACAGTACCTTACTTGATGATGTAGCAGGTTTTGGTTGTCTTGATCTAGGACAGGGCTGCCCAAACAGTCAATCGTGGAGTAATTCTCAATCAATCGCAAAGTGCATTGCAAGCGTCCCTGCACTTGCGTGCACACACACCCATTTTTCTGTGTGCAACTAATTGTGTACTGTGAATATTTATCATGCAAACATGTCAGAAGCCAAAAGATCAAAAACGTATCATTTTCATTTAGACTGGGAAGAGGATTATTTTTTTAATTGAAATTTATTTGAAGTCCGTATGTCTTATATGCAATGTGAGCATAGCTTTACCGAAGAAGGGCGATTTGGAGCGGCGTTTCAAAATGGTGCACAAAAGCTATGAGACAGAGTTCCCTGCTAAAGCAGCTGTACGCAGCCGGAAAGTGCGAGAACTGAAAAGTCAGTTAGCAGCATGCAGTCAGTTTTTACCCAGCTGCATCTTCCCAGTGCCAGCGGTCCCACTAAGGTAGAGAAATACATTTATTTACACTTTTTCAATTTGAAGAATTACCTGGATTTGCTGTGTGCAGGTTAACTATGTAGAAAGGTATTAGCCAGAGTAATTAGAGTAATAGAACTGGTAGATCTCGGCACACTGGCCATTGAGAAGTAGATTTTGAGTTAAAAAGGGTTGGGCACCCCTGGTCTAGGAATTTAAATATTGCAGGTGCAGCCTCTCCCCAGGGTATGTCAGCACATAATTCCATTGTAAGGCATAAATTACATAAAGCAAAAATTCATGTAAAAACAGTACACCTAACCGAACAAACATCCTAGCCTAGCCTACCTTAAACATGCTTGGAACACATTAGTCTATAGTTGGGCCAAATCGTTAACACAAATATCTCATGTAATTTATTGAATAATGTACTGAAAGTGGAAAAACGCTTACCTGTTGGAAAATTGTAACCCAGGGAGTATCTGTAGTTGGTGTACTTCAGTTAATCACCACTGGGCAAAAGTTATTTTTGTTGGAATTTGATGTATTTTAACAAGAGCCCCAACCAAAAGTGGGAGCAGTCTTAATGGATTGTCTTAAGTTTGCTAATTTAGATGTCGAGCCTTCAAAAATGAACTATAGTGTGTATATACTGTATAGTTTGTGAGTAGGGTCTTACTTTCCATTTATTTGTTTGCTTCTTGTGAAAAACCTTAACGTACTGTATTAGGGCAGACACATTCTCAGTCCTCCATGGCATGAACGTCTTGCAGTGAAGATCGGTCCTGGCTTGCTGTGTTTGTGACTGGGTCCGTGTTTGTGTTCTCTACCGTGGCTGTCCTCTGTCACTTCGGGAGGTGGTGTTGGGGGGGGGGGGGCATAATCCCCCCATCCTTAGTGCAAATCCTAGGATTCAGGTCACAGGCCAATATAGGAAAGTGCTGAGCGAACTGATACAGGCCGGAAGCCAGGGGGCATGAGGAGCTGATCCTGAGGAGGGGGCTCCTGCTGCCCGAGGTCTTGCCCCTTGGAGGGGCAGGATATGATTCCGGCCCCCTGATTCCCAGACTTCCCCAAAGCACGTATCAGATTTGTGTGGTTTGTACATGCAGGAATGCCTTATCGCCACTTGGAGAACACAACAGTGATAAAATGTCAGATCGCAAGAGTTTCAAAATGTTGTGCTCCTGACCAAGATGAGACCAAATCTGCCCAAGCTGACCTTCACAGAGCGAATCTGGAAAATGCTGAGAATTGTCTTAAGAGGTGTTGGCAACTAGTGAATCATCTGCAGTGAAGTGTCTTAATGAGATGCTAAAAAGCACAGGAAAACACAGGAGGACTTTGCTGTTTACAAGGTGTTTAACAGACAATTGCACATTCAGTCACAAACATGTTTCTAAGGGAACTGGACTAAAACTAGACAAAAATTAAAGTTTATTACTCTTTACATTCCAACCGCAGCATTCTCATTGGATTCTCATGCCTATGATGCAAATAAATATTTTACAATAAACTCATGGATAACCATATAAAATCTATGTGTAACTTTTTATCCAATGATTATTTTTTTCAGTGACACCAGCATTCAATGATGAAAAAGCAGCGAGGTAAAAAAAAACAAAAAAAACAGGATTTATTTTCCTGCAACTGGCCTCATTGTGTCACTGAGCCACAAAAACTGAGTATGAGATACACAGATGACTTGTGCTGGTCTTCATCAGAGGGTACAACATCTCCTAACAAAATTTTACTTGTAGTATTATGTATTTACACATGGGGTATATTTATAGTTACAAATTGCTAAAAAATGTCCCTTGAATTTGACCTCTGCTAATTTGTTGGAAAAGTGCATGCATTTGCTGTAAATGTGTATAGGTCACATTCAAGTGTGCAGTTTTGTGAAGTTAACTTTCTCTTGTGTCTGAGCCACGTCTTCTGCATGCTCGTCACAAACACCCCTGTACGATTTATTAATAAACAGCGCTAAAAGGTGTAACCTGATAACTAGATTCCACTTACTGCAGACAAACCACAGCACTCATGGCTCTTGTGCTATAATTTTCGTTCGAGGGCCAAGCATGCCACTGCTATACCACTCAAAAATCAACACGACACAGAAACACGGCTCGGTTGTTCATTGCCCAGGGAAAAGTAGCAGGAAGTCAGAAGGTTGGCTGAGAAGGTGCTGAAGTACTAGCATTTATGATTCCTCGCTGTGGAAAAGACTCCCAGATAGCTGAAAACTAAGAAAAAATACATTTGTACCTGCAAAGCCATATACCTATGCCCTGGTATCAAAATACACGGTGGTACAAGGAGAATGAGTACAGGCCTACAGGAACGCGGACGGGCCAGCAGCACGGGGCACCTGCTGTGGTGCGTCCGCAGTAAGTGGGAACCAGCCCTTACTCTGACAGTGAACATCAAGGTTCAGCACGGCCACCTGCCCCAACCACCTTGGTTGATCCCAGACACACCCCCTTAGTTGAGTATTTGTGTATCATTTATATAAAGTAGGGGGCTCTGGCCTGGTAACCTACACATCCTTTAAACCTCAGTAGTTTAATGCCCAAAGTCAGCGGTGGCCAATCTTATCCGCAAAGGGCCGGTGTGTGTGCAGGTTTTTAGGGTAACCTTCAGGTCAGCTGTTCAAACCCAGGTGTGAGGACTCTTCAGGCAATCAGTCCTCTAATTAGTAATATAATTAGGGAGCTGCAGCGAAAACTCACACACACCAGCGGCCCTTTGTGGATAAGATTGGCCACCCCTGCCCTAAGTCATTTCAAAGTCATTGAAACAAAACCCTAAAATTCACACCCACATACATACAGCCAAGAAGCCGTCAGTTTGCTATACATGATCTGTCCTGAGGTAAAATATGAAGAGCAATTTTGTTTCTGGAAGTCTATTGTAGCAAACACTCTATTGTAAAGCATGATTGACTGGAAGAATTGAGGTGCAGAGTACCTCAAGGTGATTATATGGTAAAAAAAGAACATTGATGAAACAGTTGACAACGTAAATCCTTCAGTTCAACAATAGATATGCACTCTTCGTTACTTATGATTATCAACATGTCTGACCCCATCTGCTGTGAGTAGAGCTTTATACCAAGTGTTCCTTACCCGCTTCCCAGATTATTAGTATGATGATATGCCTTTGTGGTCAAATACGCTTTCAGTTTCTATTTAGCTACCTGCCTATGCTACGTGCATCATCCTCTCAGCTCTTCCTCCACTGGACATACTGGGTGATTGAAGCTGACAGAGGCGCTTGAAGATGATGAAGGACAAAAGAAATGAAAAAGTGAATGACGAACCCATGGCCTGGGCCATAGCTTGGCCATGATCAGTCCACCAGCCAGGAGGAACCTCTCGATCTTCAGTAGGATTCAGTGGTTGGGAATGGGGCAAGACCGGACCTGTCCCATGGCCCAACCCCACCTGATGCAATCAGACTCAATGGCTGTGTCATATTCAGGTACGTGCCTCCCTCTTAGATACACCCCATGGGTCTAGCAAATGGAGCAGGTCTTGGACCCAGAGGCTGAGTTGGGAGTGTTCTGAGCTGTAGCTGTACAAAGGAAAGAAGCACACATCATCATGCCAAGGAAACGCAGTGCGACCCAGGTAGCTTACGCACTGCGCAGTGCAGCAGACGGAGGGCTGCGCTGCTGCCTCACCTTTTTTGACAGCCGCAGCCTGCTCTCGGGCCGCCTTCTCCTCCTCGAAGGCCTTCAACTGGGCCTCGTACTCCTCCTGCTTGGCCTTCCATTCCTTCCTGTTGTTTAAGATGCCATCATACATGGGCTGGATTTCCTTATGGAACCGGGAAAACTCCTGGAAGAGAAGAACAAGGAGTTCATTCAAGCCTATCAAAATACATCAACCAAGGCTCTCAGTCAATACCCAAATGTACCATCATGAACCCTAAAACTCATGTGGTTTTGGTTAATGTGAGAAGGTCGTACCTTGTAGACGAATGTGCAGACGAAATCAATGAAGCCGCACTGTAACTTGGGCAGATCTGCTGCTTTGTTCCGGTCCATCATGGGCTAGAGGGTGACAGGTAGAGGAGTTCGAATGCACGCATGTATGTACATATACATTAAAAACAGCCTCCCAGACACAGAGGCAACACAAACACACGCACACACACTAAGACACACTCACAATGGGCTGCTGATTTAGAACTGTCCTCTCCAGGTCTCCCTGCTCCCAGAACTCAGCAGCCACAGAGAGCGCCACCTAGTGGGCGGTGGATAACCAGGCATGTTTGAGGATAAACGGTCTCCGAGTGACCCTCTGAGATAAACTGTGGCAGCCTGCTCACCTTGCTCTGGACCTCCCATGGTTTGGCGATGGCTGACAGGTCACATGCGGTCATCATCATGGCCCTGATGGAGTAAGAGAAAATCAGAGACTCAAAGGTGCATTGGCTGCAGGCCCAACCCAAATGGGACATGCCCCCTAACCCTAATGGTACTGGAGCAGCACGGAACCCTTCTTTGGGTCCCAAATACTCACATCACAATCTCTTTCCTTGTAGTTTCCAGGGACATGAATTCAACCCACTTTTTTTTATCTTCATATGTTTCTGAGAGGTCCACTATCTTCTGAAACATGGTCCTCTTTCTGCAAACAGGAGTTAACAACATCAGACAGACAGTGGAGTATAAGTTGTAAATGTTTTAAACCAAACAAGCCAAAGGTTTAAATATGAAGTGATGATGGATATCACAGTTAAATTAGAACAGGAACTGGTTTGGGTTAGTGTGAGGTCAGCCTTTCGCATGCTCTTCCCATGACCTTCGTATAACATGCAAAGCAGTTCAGGAGAACCATTCCGAATGGTTCCTGATGTGGGCGTGACTTCCCTGCAATGGACAGGCAATCTGTGGTTTTGTCAAGGGCGTAGGTTCAGTTTCAACACCGGTAGGGGCCAAATCAAATGAAGCCCCCCCGCTACCGCCAAACACACAGTGCTCCCACAATATTGGTAGGGACATACACAAATTAATGCCCTCAGGTTTTGTATTTAATTATACACAGCTATTACTTTTCCCTGCCTTTCCTTCCTCTAGATCACACACACAACATTTAAGGTGACTCATCCTTAGCGTAGCAGGTGAGTTATCAGATGTTAGTCAATAGCAAATCGAAATGAACAGAGACTATGACATACTTGAAATACAGTGCCAGGTCTGTGGCAATGATGGCAATGTCCATGAGATGAATAACGTGATCCATCTGCCGTCGGTTGAGGTTCTGGTAAATATTTAATGACTGTAGATGGGGGGCAAGGGGTGGAGTAGCCAGTTAATGGGATGGCTGGTTTTCCTCTTAGCACTGCAGATATATGCAGTGAATACTGGTTTAACAGGAATGTGCTGGGTATAACTGGCACACTGACCTCATCTGAAAGCAAAAACTTCCCAAATTCTAAGTGGTGCCTTTCCAGAATGGAGGAGCCGTGAAGTTTGGCCAGGGGGTTCTGTGACCTACCAGTAAACGAAAAACAGACAAACAAGGGAACACAACACTGTGGAGATACGCCAAACATTAATTCTGCAAAGTGTTAGGTTTTCGTGACATACCAAAGATGTCCCGATACACCACAAAGTGTTTATGGACTGTTTGTGCAAAACAGTTATCATGGGACCCCTCGTGGATCTCCCAGCACTGTGTAAGGACTTTAAGATATTTGCCTAAAACGTCTATACAGCTCCATACATCTAATTACCTGACTCTCAAGATCCCTCCCCTTTGAGTCCAAAGCTCCAGCTGACACAAGTACAAAGGGTAGGATTTTCATGGCATACTCACTTCACCTGGTAGAGGTTATTGGTGCCCCTGTGGTCAATGTCATGCAGGAAGCCGGCTGTGATCATAGCCATCACCTCCAGATCTGTGTAGTAATGCTTCAGCTGCCCGGTCTGATGCCCCCAGGAGAATGGAGAGGAGAGGAGAATTTGGTTAAAGACCAACCCTGAAACACTAACTCACTTCTGCAGTTTTTGATTGTGAGCTCTGAAAATCAAGGCCAATCTGTAGCCCCGATTTGTCATACCGTTAACAATGTGAACATTGTCTGGCCAACGTTGAACCCATGGCGCCAGTTGTGGTAGGTGATCTTCCTGTAGCCTTTGCTGACAGAGTACATGAATCGCACTAGGACCTGTTGAGATGTGAGCTTGATGTTTAAATGGTCAGGTTCTTTGTAGCCATTTCCGGACAAACCACTGTGTCACTTTGCCAGAAATATACTCATAGTCATTTAAAGAAACACCACAAGCAAAATGTCACTGTATTCTGTCAGCAACCTGGAAAAAGGCAAAGATGAGTCTGCTAGAGGACCTGGCTATGCTGGAATGGTCTAGATGCTTCTTTGGCTCTCAGTTTAACTCTTAGGGTGACAAACCGAATATATAGCAGTTTTTTTTTTTTACCTCCTGTGGAATCTGAAACTTCTTGACTACCCCGACTTCATAGTACATCTGGATCCCACACTTCACCAGGTCCAGTTCCGTGCAGTCAAAGTCTGAGAACTGGAACTCATAGATCTCAAACTTGGTAGGTCCTGGGAGCTCTTTTTTCTGCAAAATTTTACATGATGTCTGAACTTGTCATTTTACCTGAACAGACACACAGAAATGTATTTAAAAGTGTTTACATACAGAATCCAGACCACAGTCCTATATCAATTAATTCCAAACTAGCTTAAATAGATTAAATGAAGGTTCTTCATGGGTTTAGGAGGTCTTAAAAGGTGAGGTCCATACCAAGATCTGTAAAAGTTCATCCTCTTCGCACTCTGATGGCTCGCGACCAAAATACTCCCGTGTTTTCTTAAAGGCAAAGAATCAGAAAGTTACATGTGCGACACGAGAGCACAGCTGGGGTATGGATACGCTGAAGACAGACGCCTCGTGCTGCAGGAGAGGCTGTGCACCCACAAAGGTTCACCCACCAGGATGTCCTGGATCTCATCATTGCGGCATTTGACGTGGTAGAGCACCATGTCCTGGGCTATGTCCTTCCTGTTTTCCAGCTTATTCATCTTGTCGTAGGTGTCAGGGTTGAGCACAGACCATCCAAGGAACTGTGTCAGAGACTGGGAAGGAGAAAGGCATCATCACCCGAATATCTACACTGTCTCAGATGTTCAACTGCTAACACTAGGCGACTGTTTCTGGTTCTCTAATTACCTAAACAATGCCCTGAAGTTGTCAAATCAAACAGAAGTTGATAAATTAGCCAGGCTAACAGGAGCGTAATGAATAATACACATAATTTTCTGAGGTGTTACGCTTCTAAGTATAGTTAGTGTGATTTATCTCCTAAATATTAAATTAAATTGACTGGCAGGCAGAAATCAGTGCGGCTGTATATCCATGCGGCAGTCAGTACCTCCATAAGCTGCTCATCCTGGTCGTCAAAGGGCTTCGCATCTTTCCTGTTGTAGAACGTGGCCACACCCACAATCTCCTCCTTCTTGTTGACGATGGGCAGCGAAAGCACGTTTTTAATGGTCCAGCCGCTGCTGTCCAGGGGCTCCGTCTGCATTATTTGGGGAAAAGCCGTGTGTCAGATAGCACGCCTCGTCCCATGAGACCAAGCAAAGGTGAGGGACAGGCAGCTTAGCACTCTGTCCAAATCCCAAATGGACATGGGGGAAGGTGGCTTTTGGTTCTGAACCAGCACAAACACGCCTGATTCAATGATTCATCTACTCATTCAAGCTTTTGACTGGTTCAGATGGAGCTTGTTGGTACAGGTCCAGACCAATTACGTGCTGGTAACCAGGGGGAACTGAGAGTGACCATGGAATTTTGGTGCTGCAGTTAAATACGGTGCAGTGATCAAAATCTATGAGTGATTTAAAATTAAACAGTGGAGATGTATATATTCATGCAAAATTTTTCTGACCTGGAAGCTGAACATTTCCTCTGATGCAGCATTCATAATGTTGCAAATCTGTAATAAAAAACAGTTAAATACAAATATCCTTATATATACACACATTGCCTCAAATTTTAATAGATAACTGTTAAGTAGTTGAGCAGGTGATGGTTGAAGATTATATTTCCTGAAGTGAAGTTAGTGAAGTTATGGGTAACTTACAAATCCAGTTTCAGCCACATAAGTTGGAAGCCCACTGCACAAAGCCCAGTGGTCTGCGGGGGGGTTTCTGTTTTGGGGGTATCCAATCAAAGAAGGATGTAACATCATGTGACAGATGCACAAACAATGGAAAATGGACAAGCACTTTTTCTCTGTATAATACAAATATTTCTCTTACATTTATGTGTTTTAAAGGGAAATGACCTACGGGATAACTTTGATATCTTCTTTTCCATGCAAAATGTAGTCAATAACTTTATAGAAGATGATTTCCTGAAACAGCAAACGAGATATTTATTGATCTCCTTGGGCAGTCAGTCATAATAGTTCTGTTAGGGAAAGGGGGGGAAGCACTGACGTGTCACACCCACCCTTCCATCTGGGGTCACGGGGCCTGAGTATGGTGCCTGTTCCCCCATCAGTATAGGCCACACGTCAAAGAACTCCTGCAGGGGGTGCACAAACATTGATGGATTAGTGTTCATTCTGTAAATAGTACTGCATGTTTGTAGATTCAGCAACTCTACATACAAAAGGGTGATATATGAAAACACTCCTTTCCGATAAAACTAGCTTTGGTAGACGTCATTTGGACAGGTAAATTATGCTAACAGTAAGTTAACTTGCTCTAGAACGATTCCCAACCCAATCCGCGGGGAACCCCGGACAGTACACGTTTTTGCTTCCTCTCAGCTCCCAGTGCACCTGTACCTGGTATTCGGTGTTCCTGATTGGCTGGGAGTTGGGAGGGAGCAAAAACATGGACTGTCCAGGGTTCCCTGTGGACTGGGTTGAGAAACACTATTCTAGAAAGCGGTACGCGGTGAAATACTCCGATAATCTGGAAGAGTGGAGTACCTTTTCCTTGGTCATATCCAGCAAGCCCACAGAGTACCTGTCACAGTTCAGGTACGCTCGCACCGTGTACAAGGCCTTGTGAAATTGTCGCTCGATGTCCGTGAGCTCCTCAAACACCTTGTTGGCTGACCAGAGTAAAAGCTGGGTGGTGGGAGACGGGAAAGCGCAGTCAGTGTCGCAGTGATCGCCAGCACTGCACATGGTCGGCGGAGTCACTGCGGTGCCTTACCTGTCCACGGCGGGTCTCACAGCTGTGCAGGTAACTCAGGTGGTAAATCTTTAGGTTCAAGGTGGCAAAGTTGAGATACTTCAAAAAAAGCTGAAGGATGGGAAGAGAAGTATTTTTATTTTTCTTATTTATGGACCAGGGTCACGCTGGCGTTTGAGGAGTGCATGTGGGCATGGTATCCTCACATCCTGGTCCTCCGGTGTGAAGAAGGGCCCGTCTGTCTTGTTGATGGCCATGATCACTGCCACCACATCCTTGCCGTTCATGATGGGGGTGGCCAGGATGTTCTTGGTGGTGTACCCCGTCAGTTCATCCACGAATGAGCAGAAGTGAGTACTCTGGGACGACAGGGAACAGGGCGTGATCAGAAAGCCTCCGGCAGCTTCTCTGAACCCTTTTTTGCACACTATTTCAAACTCCCGTACTGTGGATTCAGACAAACTCATAAGGATTTCATGTCTCCAGATGTGGAACCAGCCCTACACTGTCCAAACAATTTAGCTGATATGAAACATAATGCAGCAAACATTGTCAGGCACGTCAGCCAAGTCTAACATTCAGCAGATGTATCGTCACAATACATTAGTCAAACTAATCATTTTACACCGAGTTTAAGATGTTAACTCAGCGTAACAGCCTTGCTAGAGGCCACTAGAGCAGTATTTCCCAATCCGGTCCTGGGGGAACCACTGTCACGTACCGGGAGCTGGGGGGAGCAAAAACGTGGACCGACTGTGGGTCCCCATAGACCGGATTGGAAAACACTGCACTAGAAAAAATGTAGTGGGGACTTGAACCTTCTAACGTCATTTGGTCAACAGGCTGGTGTTCACTTACAGGCAAAACTTGTTCCAGTGCCACAGATTAACTGGCAAAGGAAGATCGTTTGTGTCTGGGTAAAATTATGGTAATACTCAGTGAGTACATACAGGATGCTGCTAAAAGTGTGGAATATGAACAGATATTAGGCAGGCCGGATCTAACCACCCTTACAGACACACATAGTATTCATCTAAATTAACTTTAGTAAATATCCTCTAACTGGTACGGCAGGATATGATCAAGAATTTTAGTGTCATTTAAATTTTACTTAGTTAAATAGCCTAGTCATGCCATATAGTTCATTATCTGCCCTGCACATGTCCAGTTAATGATACACATTAAATACACTCCTTAAATACGCAACAATAGGCTAAAAACAGAAATGCGATCCCCGTCTCTCCCACCTTCCTGCAGCTCCATAACAACTGGCTCGTTTGATTTGGGGCGAAGACGACGGGACGATGATCCCTCACACAGTTCTGCTGACGGTAAATGCCACAGACACAATAATCCCACTTATCACGGCCAGGTCATGAGGTATATTTAAATGCGATTATGTCAAGAGGATTTCCAACAACTTCATCACTATATATGGATATGCGTGGATATATAAATAAGTCATATATGTCGCTCAGAGGGGCAGCATTGTGGTGCAGTGGGTAGCACTGTTGCCTCATATCTCTGGGACTCGGGTTTGAGTCTCCGCCGGGATTCCCTGTGTAGAGTTTGCATGTTCTCCCCGTGTCATTGGGGGTTTTCTTTCTGGGTTTCCCCGCTGAGTCCAAAAACAGGCTGAGGCTGGCTGGAAGTACCGAATCGTCTGTAGGTGTGCGAGTGAATGGTGTGCCAGTGTGCCCTGAGATGGGTTGGCACCCACCCTGGGTTTTTCCCTGCCTTGTGCCCGTAACCCCTGAGATCGGCTCTGGACCTCCTGTGACTCTGAACAGGAATCGGATGAGCGGTTTCAGAAAAGGGATGGGTGGGTGTTTGTATATATGGCCAAAGCAGGCCTTCACTTGGGATTTGCAAATATCAGAAAATGTGATTTGGGCTGATCATTCAGCTCGCTGTGGTTGACGTACCCATTTTTGGACCATCTACTTCAAGGTGAACCCTCTTTCATTGTGGTTTTCCCATATATGGGTCATTCTGCTTTGGGTTGGTTTACACACTTCACCACTTGTGTAGATCACATTGGCCAGATGCCATTCGCAGACACACACACAGCCTACCTCTGACACGTCCTTGACATTGATGGTTTTCTTGCTGTGGGCAGTGTGTCCCACGACCCCCATGTCCAAAGGAAAGACGATCTCAGAGTCCGGCGGCACCAGGCAGTCCTCCAGCTCCGCTCCGCTGTTGACGTTGAAGAGGCGCGTGGCCAGTTCCGCGATGCCGTTGCGCTGGCGGAACATGAACAGGCTGCAGCAGTCTGCGTGGATCAGAAAGCTGATCCTCTTCAAGACCTTGAAGACCACCTTCTCCATGTTGACACTCTCCTGCATGTTGTGAATGAGGTCGAACAGCATCTCCGCTTCCTCCACCTGGCTCAGCTCCTTGAAAGACGCAAAATCCACGCTGGACTCTGGCCGGCTCATCACGGCGGCGATGGCTCCCACTTTTAGCGTCTTATCGAAGTAGACCTTGGCAAACTCAGGGTTTTCATCCAGAAACTTCGTCACGTCTTCTTTCGTGACGCTCATCTTGGATCGGGGGTCTTCAGACCCAGTCCTCTCCGACTGTGACTGAGAGACGGAGCAGACCACAAACGACCGGAGAAGAACACAAGGAGGAGTCAGAAACGTGAGGAGAGTAGCCCGCAGCTGCAGGGACCACCACTCTGCTGTGCGAGTGTCATCAGTGAGTCTTTCTCCTAAGAGTGCTGAAGGTGAACCAGGATCTGCTCATGCAATGTCAGTCATGTGACCTGTATCAAAGGCGACGCAATCCGGCCCGAAGCGACCCTCAGCTGCGTTGTTCCTGTAACCCCAAATTCTGAAGAAAGCCCGGTAGGCGCCGAGTTCCTGGGAGCCGATGGACGAGCAAGAGGCAGCTGCTCTGTATGGACTGAAGATGGTGTGTCCTCTCAGGCACGTCTCCACAACCTCCTCTGAGCACACAGGCTCCGCGTTATCTTATTAAAGATACCCTCTCACCGCTAAGCTGTGTTTAGCTAGGCCACTAGCTGATTATCTCAGCACCTGGCTTCTCTCCTTACACACTCAGTTACCCTGTGCCACCTCTGGAGGAAGGAAGATCTGGCTACATGAGGGAGACAAAAGGTCCAGGAGATGTGGAAGGTTGAGGGTATTGGCCTGGTTCAGAATGACAATCAGAAGTTAGGTAGTGTAACATTTTAGTGTAATACACTGCCCGGCCAAAGAAAGTCGGCATTTGAATTTATATCAGCAAATACTTAAGAGCCAATGACTGGATCATTATTACAGCCCAGCAACATTATGGAGCAATAAAGTGAAGTCAGCTGAGTACCTGAATCTACTGGCCAGGTTACACCTCCATCCATCATCAATAGATTTTTTTTCTTACCTGTTGGCATGGGCATGTTCCAATGCCAAGATTCACTGGGTTCTAATTGTCAAAGAGTGGTTCAGGGAGCATGAGGAATCATTGTCATGTTGTGACCTTAACCTCATTGAAGGTCTTTGGGATGTGATAAAGGAGGCTTTATGGAGTGGTTCAACTCACTTGTCAATACAGGATTTCGATGAGAAATGAATGCAAATCTGGATGAAAATAAAGGGTGAGATGTTGCATAAGCCTGTGGAAACAATGCCATGACAAATGTGCGCCATAATCAAAGCTAAAGGTGGTCCAACGAAAAATTAAACTCAAATTCAATTTTGGTCAATCAGTGTCTTTCACAAAATCATCTTTTCTTTGTTTTCTGTTGTATTCTGTGATTATGGACAAATCATTTGGCATTTTGGCATTAGATTGGGTGATATGTAAAGTACTGTGCAAAAGTCTTAGGCAGTCAAAAGAAATGTTTAAAGTCATTTATCTGTGTAGCAAGGGCACATATGCTCAGAACAAAAAGAAACAATTTGACATTAGAACATATTGAAGAGTAACAAAATACAAACTAGTAAAAATTTCTTTCTCCCAAAAGCTATTGATATTTAGTTGGAAGGCTAGATGAACAGCGCTTTCGGGTCCCAAACCTCTCCTCTGAGGCAGCCCAGCCATTCCATGTATTTGTTAAATTTCACCACCTGCTCATTTAATTAACTGATTTAATTAGTTTAAAAAGTCAATGGGATATTGATTAGCTATATGAGGTGTGCTAGTGGTCAAGTAAAAAAAAAATACACTGATGTATTGGATGATCGCTAAAAATACTGGGATAATTTTACCAGAGCTTTTGAAATGGCTAAATTGACACCCTTTGACAGGCATAACATCATAGTTCAACACCAACATGAAGATTTCAGCATCATTTTCTTTGGCTGCCTAAGGTTTTTACACAGTACTGTGCTGTACATACATGTATTTAAAAGCACTGCAGTGTTTGGTGCTGAATCTTAACCAGATCCATGGTCACCTCATCCAGTATCATATCATTTAAGAATCTCAAAACGCATTCATTTCTTTTGAACTTCTTCGTGTTCTGTTGTTTTGAATCTCAGAGGATTTAATTAGATTTATATGACAGTAGCCAATAAAAAAGATTCTTTAAAGTAAACGTGAAAGCGAACCTCTACAAAGTACGTTTTACAGTCAAGTAAACATTCCGCATTTCAACTCCCAGCACTTCGAGAACCGCCGGATTTGACATAACCGAACCACGCTCAGTGACAGTACCCACTGCAGCACGCTAGGGGGCAGTATCACACATTTTTCCATAGTCTCCAAGTAATCCTTTATTATAGCAGACATTGTGTTCTTATTATACAGAAAATTGCAAAGCGATAGCTCAAAAACTATATAACATTAATAAAAAGGTACTTCTAGAAATAAACAGCAGCAGTCAGTGAAAATCTCATTTTTTAAATATCTGCACTGTCTGTAAGCAGACATGACAAACGACAGAAATGCAGCAATTTCATCAATTTCAACCCATCAGAGGACGCATAAAGGTTAGAGCAATTTAGGACATATCAAACATGACATCAAATCATTAAGTACTGTAAATTTTAACATTATAAAAAAATTTTTTAAAAAATAATAATAATAATAATAACGGACGACCTTTAAAAAACCTTTAGCTGAGAACTGCCCTTTGAGGTAGATGTAGCCTACTTGTTTGTTATGGCAAGAGAGCATGGGCGTAAATTACGGGGGGGATGAAATAAATCAAAACCAGCTAATACAATACCCCAATAATCATGTTTCCCCCATAATGGGTGGAGACCTCAAACCCCGAATGTTCCAGCCAAAGTTACGCCCTTGCAAGACAGACATTGAGAGGATCGGCTGTTATGGCAGGAATTTGAAAAGGATGTGTGCATAATGTGACTCTCTGGGACGGAAAGCTTAGGTGTGTCCAGCTTGTGTCACGCAAACGTACCGCGGATCAGGGCAGGGGGCGCAAATTCACAAGCGAGCAGCAGGCGGGTCCCACAGCGACCAGCCTACACCGGTTCATTCTGGCGTGTAATTAAAACGGAGCCTCAAGTAAATGTGTTTGTCAGTGTTGTTGCTTTTCTTCCCCGACAGGATCTTATTATTGGGAATATTGTTCTGTTAAACTAAAACAGGACTTGTCACATCGCGCCGCGCTCACGCTCCGTGCTTGTAAGTTCCGGAGGAAATTCAAAGTGAGTCAAAGTCCAGTTTCAGGGAAAATGCATTCTTCGAACACGCAGGGAGTACATTAACTCCCTCATGAAGCAGAACCGTGAATTAATGAAACAAATCAGTAGCTAAAAGTTACATTCACAAAATCCCGGCTTATCGTTCCTGTCGCCCGGTATGAAGCCCCGCCCACAGGGTCACTCTCTATGCTGCTGTCCATCACCAGTGCAAATGTGTCACCCGTGATGCTCGCTTTTTTACACCATTTCGTGGACGTAACATGTAAATCTCACAGGATATGATGAGCCAAAATCAGACAAAATGACGACGTGGAAGAATAATTATTCTGGGATGCGTTTCCCAAAAGCTCCCGTTAGCAACTTACGTAGTTGGACTCATTCAGTTGCATGGCTCCAACTATGTAAGTTG
>JAODLC010000123.1:21904122-21918081 GCA_026781145.1 Hippopotamyrus pictus | reverse complement strand
TACCAACCAACTGGAGAGTCCGGGACGTCTCCATGGTTACCGGATTATGTTTGAAAGATGTCGGCTTAAAAAAAAGGGGGAAAAAATAAGTTTTGATCTCGAGATAACTTTGGTTATGTCGAGATTACGAGAAAAATAAATCGTGATCTCGAGATAACGAAAAGAAAAAAAAAGTTTATGCATGTCCTCTACAGACTTCTGTACCATACAAAAAACTGCAGCTGTCATTAAAACCACCCAGACTTTGGCCTTCCTTGCTGTGCTAAGTGAAATATAATTATGTATATTTGTGGGAAAAAAAACAGGAAAATCACAGTCAGCTTTATTTCAACCAGCATATATACCTTCTCTGAAAATTAGTTCCCTGAAAATAAAATCAGTTACTTCAGAAGTTTAGCTATTAGGCCAGACCTTTGTACGCAAAGATTTGCACTCCACAGTGACGGGAGAATAATTACTGCTCACGAAGTTCATGCAATAAGGTTCTCACAAACATTTAGTCAGAGGGCTATTACCACAGGCCAACGGTGCGACAAATAACCAGCAAGAAACGATTTAAGGGAACGACTCACAAAAACAGTGCAACACAAGGGCTGATGGAGTTTCATATAAGATGAAGTTTATTGATCCCATGGGAAACACATGTACCTATACTGCATTTATACGTATACAGTGCTCATAGAAAGTCCGGGGACACTTCATTAATTCTGTACAAATGTTGGCAATATATTGGTCTCGTAATTATAATTTATATTAGTTATAATTTTTTGACTAACTCATTTAGTTCTGTTGCTGCCATTTTGCTATTGCAATTGCAGTCGTTGGCTCCCTAAGTGATAATTAAACCAAATGTTTGTTATTTTGTTATTGCAAAGGTGTTGCTAATTAAAAAGTACCCAATGAAACTGTGTGAATGAACCTTTAAATTCAGAACAGCTCTCATACTTGAAATGAATGTTTTACTTAAAACTACTGTTTGTTTCTAATGTGATACATACCTTTTATAAACATTTGAATAAAGTAATGATTTCTGTTATAAAACCAGTAAATGTGCTTTTTTTTACCGAATTAAGCAGGCGCCCAAAGATTTTCTGTAAGCACTATGCTAGTAACTGATGGTAATAAAGGCATCAACAAACCGTAGAATAAAGGTGAGCAAGTAGGCCTTCTTAATTGTTTATTATAAGATATCGGGTCAGTCTTACAGCATTATCGAGTTAACACTGAGTCAGGCGATAAACTGCCAGAACCACACAATTTCCATGGTCAGTAACGCACACAACAGTTTTAAATTAATAATGCAGTTTGTATCCTGCCTGCTGAAAAAGGATGAGCAGAGGATAAGTTTGGGCGTCCGGTTCCGTGAGTTTCCTTCAGTTTTTCCGTATTTCGTTTACGAGGAATGAGCTGCGATTCCTGGTTTTGCACATAGGAAGGTCTACATATTAAACACTCAAGAAGCGTCCAGGCCGGATCTCTTTCTGTGTATGGGGTTAATGAGTGTAAGAGGTCGTGCCCCCCCGAACCCGCATGCTCCGCATTTTATCCGTGTCCCATCATTTCACAACATCTGAACTGCGCCCGGTGCTGGAAGCTGATGTGGCGTAAAGTACAAGCCCGCCTGAGACCTCAGAGTTCTTTTACCGACCACAGAATTCAATAGATCTGAATGAATGGGGATAGGTATAATTCAGTCTTCAGGGCATGGTGCGCACCACATGGTATTAAGTTCCTTTGAACTTTTGCGCTTCTTTTTTAAAAAATGCAAAAGAAGTGACTTATGGCACAGTCAGAGATCGGTCTCTATAGCACCCAAATAATGACTGTTTTTAAACCGGTTCGTAAACAGATACCGCACATATTTATTAGGAAAGGAGTCACAGAGCACCGTACATCTGACATTAAAGCTCCATTGAAACACCGACAGTAAAAGCAGCCCTGTGTGCGCGCTGCAGCGAAGGCAAAGCGCCAAAGACAGCCCCGTTCATCTCCCCCGCGGGACAAAGCAGCCCCGGCGTGTCAGCATCACAGTCTCTGCGGCTACGAGTAGCGTGGCTGCGGGCAGCCGCCTCCCCGGAGCCCGCCTCGCTGATTGGACGATAATGTGGGCCGGGTTAGCCTTCCCATGGACCCCGGCGTGTACGGCCGCTTCGCTCCGTCTCCAGGCCCGAAGGCATGGCTGAGGAACCCACCCGAGACTTACTGGGCTCCGCGGGGAAGGGTGAGACGCGCCTCGGGATGTTGCCCACACCAGGCCAAACACTGCAGGGCAGACGTCAGCCATCAGCGGGCTTCCGTCCATGCCGCCTCCGCATGATCCAATCCGCTTCCTTTTTCATACTTTCGGCATAACGTTAGGCTTTAACGATCGCAGACGCCCAAGAAACCTGCCAATTTGTTGTACTTTTCACATTTAACACTTCGCTTCAGCCTCAGAATAGTAGCCGATCATCACTGAGTGCATTTACATCGCCATTAACCGCAAAGCCGCGCGTCGCACGGTGCTTCTGACGCGTCTCCGCTTGGCCGTATTTACGCACTGTCTGCCTCGAAGGGCCGTTGCGTCAGTGTGCATCGGTAGTCTGCAGGATAATCCGAGGCGAAATGTGTAATAATAAGACTTTCGGGAGCGCCGTGTGCTCATCCGCGCACACAGGCAAAATGTCTGCTTCCTTTTTCCCGTAGTGGTTTTAAAGCGCCATATCCTGTTAACATCATTACACAAAGGTGCGATTCATGACGGGCCAGTTTTTTGCTTAGGTGGGGCGCAGTACCAGCTGAGATGGTCTGTCAGTGGCCAGTGAGGAAAGGACTACCTGTTGTCCTGCTGTTGGTCAGTAGTTGTTCAGCAGTTAATAGGTGGTCAACTTGTGGTCAGTCATTGGTCATCCAGTCAGTGGTAAGTCCAAGGGCAGAATTGGGTTGAGCATTGAGGGGAGGAGGGTTCAGGTGTCCATCCATTTAAGGGGGTTGTATTGGCTGTTCTTTTATTTTCTGCCCAACACCACCACTGGTTTTGATTATAGGGGGAGTTAAAGCCCCCCGTCCCTCCCATAATGTACGCCCATTGGTCAGTTAGTAGTCAGACTGTTTGTGAACTGCAGGTTATGGACCAGAACAGGCCACTAAGGCAAAAGCAGCCACAGGTCTCGCGTGGGTGTCTGTAGATGCCACTGCATGCTGGGATTGCTGTGGTGGCTGCCTCATACTTTCACGTGAGGGTATAGTTTTGGGGCTGCCCGTATTTCCCTTTATGGCTTTGTACATGTTTTTAACGTAATCATGGCAAAAAAGTTAGACTTTTAAGGTAATGGGTGTCTGCATGTTTTTCAGAGGTGAGGGAAAGATCGTGCCAGGGAAAGATTTTCACCCAGTGAAGTCTGAGTAAAGGTGAAATGCTCCTTTGGTTAAAACATTCACACTTTCCAGCGTGTTATCTGTGGGCAGAGATAGATGTATTTCCGCGATGCATGGCGTGTGCTTAATTTGACCCGCATCTTACATTTTGAGTGGTCTGAGGTCTTTTCTGCATTGTTCTTTATAGCACAGTTTTTCAAAATAGTCATACAAACGTTAGATTTCCCTAATGAGCCGCTGTTGGTCCGGGAGTGAGATCAGCACTGGTTTCAGAACAGCTTTAGAGTGCTTGTTAGGGTCATTATTTAGGCTGTTTATCTCCCCGGTTTCTGCAGAATGATTGGGGTAGTGTCAGTGTTTAGTCAGTGCTTGTTAATGTTCGTAAAACGGCAGCTCTTGTCCGCCTTGGAGGCGTCGTCTTAAGCTCACGGGCCCTGTGCTAATACCTGACGATGGCCGAACCGGTGGCTTTGTGGTGGTTGGCGTCCGGGCCGGATAAAGGCCGGTGTGTCGGGGCCCTGAAAAGCAGCTCCCGCTGACTGTAGCTGCACATTAGCTGTAGAGTCGCTGGCCTCCAGCAGACCCTGCATGCTTCAGCCAAGGTCTGGAGTAGCCGTACAATTAGCGGTGTGACACCTCAGAGCTTGACCTGTCAGCTGCAGGGGCAGTTCAATAATAACCAGGCTTCGAGTAAATGAATGTTTAACAGGTTATACATGAAGCTTACTTACTGAAAGCATCGACACCCGAACGGAGGTGTTTTTGTGCTCAGAAACAGCTTTATCTGCGAAGTCTCAGGGCCAACATGACGCCTGAGGTCCCTCCAAATGTGACAGAGGCACAGGGACTGACCGTGAGGCATTTCTAATGCTGAAATAGCTGTATTTCTATTGGAAAAGCAGTGTGTAGCTGTAGTAGTCATTCGCAGGATTTGGTCCCAAGGAAAGACTAGAGACTGGATAAACTGTGTAATACCTGGGAATGATGTTGTGTAAACACTGGGGAAGCTGTCCAGCGGGGTTCACCGGCTTCTCACACATAATGCTGTCAGATGTCATGTGGCATGGTCGCTCCGGGACTCCTTCAGACAAATTTTGTTATATGGCCAGTCAGTGTCACTGCGCAGTCACTCAGACCATGTGACCATGTTTCAGATTCAGTGGAACTTGGGGGAGGGGCACTCAGGTATGCCCGTAGCCTGTGGTGTGGCACTCAGTTAAGGGGTGATATTATCCTTAATGACGTACACTACATGCCTGTGCAGGTTACCTGGTGGAACTCCTGAGCTGCAGCAGCACATCCACCTGGGAGTTCTGGCTTCTATGGCAGCCACCCCCTTGCCCAGGGGGCTCTCCTGCTCGAGGATTCGCTTGTTTCTTGTGTAGATTTGATGTAACGAGGCCGAACTCCTGTGAACAGAAACAGCTTTGCGGATTAGCAGATCCATCAGAGATAATGTCTGTCCACCAAGAAAGAAGGTTTAACAGACGGTCACCTGCTTGTGGGAGGAGATCAGGTTGAATGGTGGCCTTTCCCAAACCTTCAGTTCAGCTGAAAGCTGGTGAGCCACCTAGATGTTATGAACGGGACCACGCCCCCCTGAGCTGGGACTGAGCCTGTTGTTTATTTTTGCTCTTCCTTTTATAGGATGATTTTAAATGCTTTCAGGAAACATTGAACTCCGGGGACCCTTTCTAAACAGCAGCAACCCCCCGCTACGCCCCATCCACACCACTGTCAGAGATAAATGAAAGCAGTCAGTGAACGATTGACTCCATGCGCCCTATTGCCCTGATCCCATCTAGATTGCACAAGGCATTACCAGGCAAACTTACATTCCTATCACGTTTAAGGAAAAAAAAAAACATAAAACAAGAGGAAAAACAACTGAGACTCATTAGAACCAACATTAGCAAGAAGAACGGTCAGCCTCCTGTGATTCTGGCTCACTCTCATTGGCTCCTGGGCCGGAGAGGGGTGGGACCTTCCTTTGTGCCAATGTTACTTATGCCTGGGATACTGCTGCCATCAAGAGCTTGAGCTAGAGAGACCGGCAGAGCGAGAAAAGAAGGCATGTGGGAATATTTGAATATGTAAGGGAGCCTGACAGGTGCCGATGAAAGGAGATAGACAGTGAAAGAGAGAACGAAAGTAAGGGATATTTGCAGGGCAGCCTGTAAGGTACCGAGAGACGTAGTCGGAGAGAGGTGAGTTTGTGATAGTGTGTGCCAGAATCCCAATCTTGGCTGCCCTCCACCACCAGATTGAGCCACAGGCCCACCCTTGGCTTTACCTCCGAGAGTGCACCACGAGTTGTGTGGGTGAGTTTAAATTTCCCCGAGAAAGCTTTTGTCTTCTATTTTTCTCCTTTGGGGCTTCTTCCCTCTTCCAACTCAAGGTAAGGATGCTCAGTCCCAGCACTCTCATGTGTGGCCAGGCTCTCCTAAGAAACCGACTTCCCCAGAGCTCCAAATTGAAATTCACAAGGCACGTTTGGGTGAACCTGCTGACCCTCTGTTCCGTGATGCTTTGTGATCAAGGCCTTTCACAGATTTCCTGCAGCAACATTGTCGCCTTGAGGCGACGTAAGGGGAGGTGCTGGTCCTTTAGTTGGCACTGTGACCAAAGTTCTCTCTTTCAGCTAACCGCGACAGTTTACCAGTTTTCGTTTACCCCAAGTGAGGCCCACAGTGGGTGATTGTGTGTGTTTTTTTAAAGATGTCCATAGACTAAAGGGACTATCACTATAGACTTAAACACAGGGACAACCCTCAATCGTTTGGAGGGAAAAAGACAGCTGTATCCATGCTTATCTTTATGCTTTGTGACACAAATGGCATATTTGTTCAGGATTGTTTGTGCATGTGTCGCTTTGCAGTATGTTAGTTGACTTTCTTGTTTAACAGGAGGGATTTTTGGCCCGACAACACCCATGTGACAGTAGATTGCGAGACTCCCAATTTATTCTTGTGTTCTTCACGTGTGACGCTCCATCAGGCATGCATTTCAGATCTCCTGCTCGCATGCCATTAAGTCTGCATACCTCGATCGTCAAACGTCACGTGTTCTCTCCATATGCCACCGGTTCTCCGTCACTAGCGACGCTGACATTTATGATCTAATGCACGTGGGGTATGAGCATTACAGCTGTGACGCTATTTCCTGTGTTTGCATTGGGATTTAATGGTCTGCTAAAAGACAGGTTACTATGGACACCATGGATGCCAGTGGCCAATGCTGCCTGCATAGACTCCAAAGGAGTGCCTTGGTATACCGTCAGGCATCGTTTGAAAGGGAGTGTTGGTTGAATTTCCGTGTCGTAAAATGTCTTGCTTTTATTACCTTTTATTAATGGAAGCTTGATTAAAAGCACTGGTGTGATGTCATTAACAACAGCCCAGAGAGGCTTTTATGAAACATGAAGAAAGGCATGCAACAATAGCCAAGGAATGCTATTCTCAAAGTGCTACTACAAATCCTTGATTACATTTATATATAATCCTTTATTTATCACCAAATTCATTCCACAATGTATTTACGAATAACATACATTCATTAAAGGTGAGCATTGGTTTAGTCCAGGGGAAAGATGATGTCCAAGCCATTAATGAATGACTAAAATCACATACTTCAGGGGATTCTCCGAGGCCACATCCATGTGATTTAGATATAGCGTTACGACCCATAGTTAAAAAGTCTTCCCAGTGGATTGTCCGAGTTAATGATCAAAAATGGGTAAGATGTGTCCGCTCTGTGTCTTTGTTCAGGAGCAAGGCTGACCGTCACGCAGAGCGGCAGTCGTTCCCAGAGGTCATGGCGGACCAGAACTTGGTCGAGGTGGTCCACTTGGAGCGCAGGGTGCGGAGGCGACGCGACCCAAAGCAGGTGATCCGAGCCAAGCTGGGCCAGCGTCTTTCCTGCTCAGCAGCCCGGCTAAAGCGGATCCTGACAGACTTCTTCCCTGTGGTAGTCTGGCTCCCCAGGTACAAGCTGAAGGAGTATGTGTGGGGTGACGTCATGTCCGGACTCATTGTAGGTATCATCTTGGTCCCTCAAGCCATTGCCTACTGCCTGCTGGCTGGCTTGGAGCCAATATACGGCCTCTATACCTCTTTCTTTGCCAACATCATCTACTTTTTGTTGGGCACCTCCAAGCATGTGTCCGTAGGCATCTTTAGCCTCATGAGCTTGATGGTAGGACAAGTTGTGGACAGGGAGCTCTTCCTGGCAGGGTTTGACATGAATGAGGACAGCAAGTCGGGCCCCATAGGCTCATGGAATGGCACTGGAGCATCCACCGCAGACAACCTGACCCTAGGCATCTACAGTTCCGAGTGTGGCAAGGAGTGTTATGCCATCAGTGTTGCAGTGGCTCTCACCTTTCTGGCAGGAGTTTACCAGGTAGTGTGACGCTATGTTTCAGCCAGTGCCTGTCAACCTGTACCATCCCTAGGGTGCAAACTAATCATGATTCATATGATGATGTATTTTTGGTTTGTGTTCATACAGGTTCTGATGGCTTTGCTACAGTTAGGCTTTGTCTCTGTCTACCTTTCTGCTCCAATGCTTGATGGCTTTGCAACGGGCGCCTCGGTCACTATCCTCACTGTGCAAGCCAAGTACCTCCTTGGGCTGAAGATCCCACGACACCAAGGCTATGGAACTGTCATCGTCACCTGGATCAGCATTTTTAAATGCATCCACCAAACGAACTTTTGTGACATGATCACCAGTGCCATCTGCATTGCCGTGCTGGTGGCTGGGAAGGAGCTTCAGGATCGCTTCAAGGACCGTCTGAAGATCCCCTTGCCCACCGAGTTGGTGGTAGTGGCAGTGGCCACACTGGTGTCTCACTTTGCAGACCTCAATGGCCATTACAACTCCAGTATCTCGGGAGCAATCCCCACAGGCTTCATCCCGCCAAAGGTGCCCAGCTTCAAGCTCATGCCCAACGTGGCATTTGACGCCATCCCCTTGGCTGTGATCAGCTTTGCCTTTACAGTATCATTATCTGAAATGTTTGCCAAGAAGAATGGCTACACAGTTCGGCCCAACCAAGAGATGCTAGCCATTGGATTCTGCAACATCATTCCTTCCTTCTTCCACTGCTTCACCACCAGTGCTGCCCTGGCGAAGACCATGGTGAAGGACTCAACTGGCTGCCAGACACAGGTGTCCAGTGTAGTGAGCGCCTTTGTAGTCCTGCTAATCCTGCTGGTCTTCGCCCCGTTATTCTACTCCTTGCAGAAGTGCGTTCTGGCCTGCATCATCATCGTCAGCCTCCGAGGTGCTCTGCGCAAGTTCCAAGATGTTCCCAAGCAGTGGCGCGTTAATAAGGTGGACGCCACCGTCTGGATGGTCACCATGAGCGCCTCGGCCTTGCTTAGTGTGGAGCTCGGACTCCTGGTTGGGGTGGTGTTCTCCATGCTCTGCGTAATTGTCCGGACACAGAACCCCAGAGTGACCCTGCTGGGTCAGATCCCGGACACCAGCCACTATGAAGATTTCAAGGAATACAGTGACCTCCTGACTCTGCCCAAAGTCAAGATCTTCCGTTTCCAGGCCCCATTGTATTACGCTAACAAGGAGTTCTTCCTCAAGTCACTTTACAAAGCAGTAGACTTGGAACCATTCCTGGAGGTCACCAAGATGAGGAAGGCTGAGAAGAAGATGAAGGCACTGGCCAACAAGCAGACTGAAAGGAAGAGCTCAGATAAAACTAATGGTGACGTTGCCTTAGGACTGGTGTCACGAGAGCTGGCCTTCCACACACTCGTCCTAGACTGCTCGTCCATTCCCTTCATCGACACCACTGGCATGCTCACGCTGAAGGGGGTAGTGAAGGACTACAACGGGGTGGGAGTCCGAGTGGTGCTGGCATGCTGCAATCCCTCCGTGATTGACTCTCTGAAACGTGGCTCCTTCTTTGGAACTGCAGACAAGGACATTCAGAACCTCTTTTTCCACACCGTGCATAGCGCAGTTCTGTCCGCCCACGACAAAGCGACTGCAGTCGGTGATTCGTCTGTGGAGAGCCAGGCTGCAAGCTGCAACGAGTCTCTTCAGACCGGAAGACAGGATAGTCAGATGTGACCAGGAATTAATACTCCTTGTTCTCTTTACTGAAGTCTTCTTCTTCCTATGATCTGTTTCTGAGTCTGACTAGTTTTGTAAGAACTTTTTTTTTACTTTTCAAACATTACCTTTTGTAACCTTACTCTAGTACTTACAAGTACTAAGAAAATCATAACTTAAATCTTTGAGAAAGAGACAGTATTTATTGACTTTTATGTCTTAAAAAGCTAGGCTAGACAAAATTAACTTTATTATAACATACCTGCTAAAAGCTCTGTATGTCATTGGAGGCCCTAAAATGGCTCTGTTGCATGAGATGGCCCTTCTGTGTGCAGACCGGCCCCTACAGCTCAGGGTGTTTTCCCAAAAGCATCACAGGCTTTACATGCAATTACATTAATGTAACCCATTGAAGACAGAATCATCTGGTGTTTTGTATGCTGTCTTTGTTCCCTGCCAGCACAACAGAACTCCCTAATTTGTCACATGGAGCATCCTATTGGTGGGGAAAATGAGGGAAAAGGAGATCCTGATTGGTCCTGATATCTCAGTCACTCATCACAGTTACTGTCATGCAGTGTCATGTCATGCAGTGTCATGTCATGCAGCAGCAGGTGTCGGTGTTCAGTAGTGAGGGTTGTGCTCCTCCTTTCTCTGCACTCTGCCATGCGGCACCAGTTGACTGGGGTGTGATGCCACCCTCAGCCTCCAGGTGGCACCTGCTTTTTGCGCAATGTTCTGAGCTCAGTTTCCTGGATCATTTAAGCTAGTAGGGTCTTTTGGTGTGCATTGAAGCCCACGGCTCCCCAGGAGCACCATGTCTCAGGTAACCCTGCTTGCCTTTGCGGCATTATCAAGGACCTTGGGAAATCTTAGCAAGAATTCAGTATTTGGGGAAGACCTTCAATCCAGAATCGCACAAGACGGTCTTCTTTCATTCCAGCATAGACACACAATTTCACCATGTCTGACATGCACTGGGACCCCAAATGGCACATTTAGTCCATTGCGACGTTTGTATTGAAAGTAGCTTCACTTCATTTAAGCACTTGCAGTAAAATGGCAAAGTTAATTTTCCATACTGCTTTGTTCTGAACTCTGTTCCTTGAATTCGATGTCCTAAGATTGCACTCAGGTAGAGCTTATCTGACAGTATTAAGTGGTTTAAATTACTGAAAGTGCTGAAATTGGGCTCCGTACCTAGCTGGGGAAACAATGACGAGGGAGATGTACCAAGATCAGAGAATGTGCCAGCTGTAATTTCAGATCAGCATTTTATAAATCCATTTTTTGTAATTGTTATTGAAATTAGTTTCAGTGTAGTACCATGTGATCATGTTAACCGGATATTTACATGTGTAGAATAAATACTCATAAAGTACATACTGTGTTTTATTTTTATCAAGCTTCACACTAGGTTGTAAGTAGTATGTCAGGTTTTCCATTGATCTTAATAATTTGTCTAAATTTTGTTAATAAAATTATTATATTAAATTAGCTTTGGACCTCATGTTATGTGAAGCTACTTTTTTGTGCCGCTATGCACTGGAGAGCATCGAGTTCAGGAGCTTCTGGAGACCTGCCTGTCCACAGCTTAACAAACCTGCCCTTTGTACACTTTCTTCAGCGCAAAGCAGAACTTAAACATGTCTCTCTTGCCTTTACAGTGCAAAAAAGCAAGTGCAGAGACCATTTTGCGCTTTAATTATTTACCTGGTTACTTGCTTGGGCCTCTCTGATTAAACGCCCTGGTGAAGGCTTCCACGGCTGGGCCCCTCCTGTCCAGACACGTGCACCTGAAGCTTGATGGTCAAAAGTCCACCAGCTACTGTACAGTTTCAGGATCTCTTTGGTATTAGTGGTTCTACAGCAAGTATCACGGTCTCCACTTGGGATTTCCTCTCTGCCCTGACTGGCTGAGATGTTTCTCCCAAGCAGCCACAGAAGGGCAGGCTGGCTCTGCTTGCTTTACCTCCAGAGTGTGAGAATCAGATAAACCGAAGCGTATGGTCACTTGACGCAGCTAAAGGCAATATTTGGCTACCATAACAAGGTGATAAGACATCAATGTGGAACAGATTGTTTGAATTCTCCATGACGACAGGTGAACAGATTGACAGATTTACTTCTTAAGTGACAGTGATGACACGCTGAACTACGTCTCTAGATATTTGAGTATTGTATTTATCCATCGATTCAAATATAGTCGCCCATACTGTTCGCCACACTGAGGGATCTAGGGCTGAACATCTGTCTGTGTGCCTGGGTTTTCAGCTTCCTCACAGACAGACCACAGGTGGTGGGAGTTGGTGGTTGTGTCTCCAACACCATTACACTCACATTACACCATTGTGTACTTAGCCCTCTGCTCTACGTCTTTTATACACACATGACCATATGACCACACACAGCTCCAACTCCATTGTCAAATTTGCTGATGGTGCAGGGTTTCATCTCTAACGATGATGAGACCACTTACGGGGAGGAGGGGGAGAACCTGACATTGGAGGGAGATCTCCTGACGCCACAATGTCAGCAAAACCTAGGAGCTAGTGGTGGACTTCAGCAGCAGACACCAGGGGTCCTACACCCCCCTCAACATCAATGGGACTGCAGTAAAGAGGGTGAGCAGCTTCAAATATTTGGGTGTTCACATCTCTGAGGATCTGATATAGACTATATATACACAAGCCCTGACCAAAAAGCAGGAGTGTTTCTAATACCTGAGAGTCGAGGAAGTTTCGGGTCTCTCCGATGATTCTAAGGACTTTCTACTCTGGTGCTGTGGAAAGTGTCTTGACCCAGAACATCACCTCCTGGTTTGGTAAAAGCTGTGTCCAGGACATTAAAGGTTCACAGAGAGTGATCCGGTGGTGCACCAGATCGGATCTACAGTCTCTGCAGGAAATTTCTACCAGGAGATGGAGGACCAGGATTGTCAAAGACCCGTCACCCCAATAACTGCCTGTTTCATCTGCATAAATCAGGCAAACGCTTCAGGAGTATTACAGCAAAAACAGAGAGGCTTAGGAAGAACCTCTATCCTCAGTCAGACATAAGACTCCTAAAGCAGGACATGCCGCCTCAGCTTAACTGTTCATAATAAGGTCCATTTACATCTACAGCAACTAGCACACCGCACCTTACTACACAAATACAGAAGCTCCTCTACTTACGAACTTTCAATTCACGAACTGTCAGACATATGAACGAAGAGGAATATAAGTCCAAATTTCCTGTCCGCAACATCGATTTTTTCTTTTTGGGCGCCAATTCCGCCTAGTACGACTTGGGGCCGCTACTCCCACCGCGCAGCAGCGTAGCGTGCGTACTCCCAGCATCCTAGTTCTATGTACTTGCGTATACCCTTAAAATGATGTTGAATAATGACTTACGAACATTTCAAGTTACGAACAGCCGTTCGGAATGTAGCTCATTCATAAGTAGAGGAGTGTCTGTATAGATAGTCTATTCTATTATATTGCACATTGTACAGATATTGCCCATAATTATAATGTTATTCAGATATACACTATATTGCCAAAAGTATTGGGACACCCCTTCAAATTATTGAATTCTGGTGTTCCAATCACTTCCATAGTCACAGGTGTATAAAATCAAGCACCTTGGCCACCAAATATCTGCAGAGTCAATAGCTACAAACCTTCAAACTTCGTGTGGCCTTCAGATTAGTTCAAGAACAGTGCATAGAGAACTTCATGGTTTCCATGGCCGAGCAGCTTCATCCAAGCCTTACATCACCAAGTACAATGCAGAGCGTTGGATGCAGTGGTGTAAAGCACGCCACCACTACAATCTAGAGCAGTGGAGACGTGTTCTCTGGAGTGATGAATCACGCTTCTCTGTCTGGCAATCCGATGGACGAGTCTGGGTTTGGTGGTTGCCAAGAGAATGGTACTTGCCTGACTGCATTGTGCCATGTGTAAAGTTTGGTGGAGGGGGGATTATGGTGTGAGGTTGTTTTTCAGGGGTTGGACTTGGCCCCTTAGTTCCAGTGAAAGGAATTCTTAATGTTGCAGCATTCTTCAAGTCATTCTGGCCAATTTCATGCTCCCAACTTTGTGAGAACAGTTTGGGGATAGCCCATTCCCGTTCTGACATGACTGTGCACCAGTGCACAAAGCAAGGTCTATAAGAACATGAATGGGCAAGTCTGGTGTGGAGCAACTTGACTGGCCTGCACAGAGCCATGACCTCAACACCTTTGGGGTGAATTAGAGCAGAGACTGCGAGACAGGCCTTCTCGTCCAACATCAGTACCTAACCTCAAAAATACCCTCCTGGAAGAATGGTTAAAAATTCCAATAAACACATTCCTAAACCTTGTGGACAGCCTTCCCAGAAGAATTGAAGCTGTTATAGCTGCAAAGGGTGGGCCAACTCCATATTAAAGCCTATGTATTAAGAGTGGGGTGTCATTTTAGTTCATGTGTGTATAAAGGCAGGTGTCCCAATACTTGTGTCAATATGGTGTATATGTATTTTTTTCTATATATTTTCATTATA
>JAODLC010000123.1:21865857-21898906 GCA_026781145.1 Hippopotamyrus pictus | reverse complement strand
CACACCAGTGATATTAGAAGCATGTCAGTTATCAACAGAATTTTCCAATGCAGAAATATGGAGACACAAGCAAAAAAATTTATTAATGCCTTTAATGTACAAAAATAATTCCATCTGTTCAGTTTTTGCTCTCCACTGCTTGTCTTTTCTCCACGCTTTACATAACTTCTGAGTTAATGCTGGTGCTTGTCGTCAACCAGTCAGCACTACCCAGTAGTTTTGTCGAGTGAAAAGTATCTACTTTGGAATACGGAAAGTGAAAAGGTTCAGGAACTTCCTCCTAGGCCGAGTTCCTATGGTGGGAACGTGACAGGAGTTCCTGGTTCCTGAAAAGGTTCTGGTTCCTGCAACACGAAAGCACCTAGTGAAGCCTGCCTTTTCCTGCTTTATGGGGATTATCTAAATGTTCCCTTTTGTGTGGTGTTTTCAAGTCCACGAGGTTTTGTCTGTGCCTGCCCAAAGATAACTTCACCGAAGAGCTGCTGGCAAGCCATGAAGAGGAGCTGTCACGCGTGAAGGCCTGGCAAGAGAAAGCGCGTCCCCTGCTGGAGATCTTGGAGAAATGGGAGAAGACCTGGGCTCTCTTCCAGGACTTTGAGGTACAGTAGAACTTTGGGTGATGTGGTTGCAGTTCCAGTAGATCGGCCGGTTGAATATCTGTGTGCCGAGTTTTCCCCCAGTAAAGTCAGTGACATCTGTATCACTTTTTTAAATTACAGAAGAAGGCGTCAGACCCTAACCGTTTTAACAACCGTGGGGGAGCTCTACTCAAAGAGGAGAAAGAGAGGGTCAAGGTGCAGAAGATGCTGCCCAAGGTAAGAGTTGGTCTAACTGAAGATCTGTTGGACAGATGAGCAGACTGGGTACTGTATGGACGTTTGTAAGTGGCTGTAGGCTAATGGGAAGTGTCCTGATTTATCTGCTGTAGTGTGCTTACAGTGTAGTAAACGTACCCTAGTTGTATACAGTGTTTGAGTCTTTCTCCGCCTTAGTTGGAGGAGGAACTGAAGGTTGCAGTGGAGGAGTGGGAGAGAACAGAGGGCTGCGCATTTCTAGTGCGGGGCAAACGGGCCACGGAGTACGTCTCCAGCATGTGGGAAGAACATCGAATTCAGCGGGGAAAGGAGAAGAATGAGCGCGTGAGTATGGCGGCCTCCAGTGGTGGCAGGTGGAAATGGTCTAAGCCTGTGGCAGTGACAAACCACCCTTGGTTTTAACTACAGGTCACAAAGAAGGGGGAGGCTGCTACTTTAAAGACACCAACCAAGAGGCCCCTTGGGAGCTCTCGTGCCGAGCCCACGCCCAGCAAGATGAAGAAGGTGAGCTTGTCAGCCTGTTTTGTTTAGGCTACATGAGAATTTAAATGGGTTATTGGTACCAAAGGTTCTTGCTCCTTTAAATGTTTCCTTTTAGACTCCTAATCAGACAGTGCTTCGAACCACTACTACAACACCATCCAGTACCTCGAACACCTTCCTCAGTGTGTCAGGCAAACCCCCCTTGTCTGGTCAAAAGGTATTTGCCCTCCACCAGTCGGGGGTGTATTGGCTTTGGGTGTTTGCACTTCCTGTTATCATCCACTAAGTGGTAGTACTGCACCAGCATCAGTCTGTCCCCTTGGGCACCAGTAGCCCACATTCCGAAGTGCATGACCAGGGCTTGCTTTTAATCAAGGTGTTCTGAAGGCAAAATCTCCCCCTTGGGGAGTTTTGGGGGGGGGGTGTTCTGTGTGGCTGTATTTTTATGCTGCCTGTAAACCACCACCTTCCCCGAGGTCCAGCACAGGACCAAAGCGATGGAGATCAGTCACAGGACGCCACTGCAGGAGGTCAAGGGCGAGAAGCACCTGGGGATGGGCACTTACTCAGACTTCATGGTGAGTTTCTGCCACTTTTCTCTCCTCCTTGGTAAACAGTCCTTCAGGCTGCCATCCTGGCATTCTCAGCCTGTTAGCACCTCAGGTGTTTGACCTGAGTTTTCCAGGACACATTTGAGATGATGGTTTTGCCCCCACCTCAGAGTGAGCTCTCCAAGAAGGCCAGTCACGAGGCTTTCCTCAACTCCACAGCCAAGGACATCTTGTAGACGCTCGACCCTCCTGCCTGTCTCCTCACCCAGGACTGCCACTTGAAGCTCCTTGATTATGAATTGGGCATTTTTGTCTTGTCACAGACTTCAATAAAAGTGTTTACATTTCTAAGTTTAAGTCCTAAATGCTGTTTGGTCCTGCCAGTGAAGAACGCACATCCTAATGATGAGCAACCAGGCCTCAGGACCTCCTGTGTGTCACATCAGGTCTGTCATTTCTGCTTGGTGACTGCTGCATATTTTTTATTTATTTTTTTTTATATTAATTTATTTTATTTTTTTTTGAGAGTGGTAGGGGCTCTTTAAAAAGATACTGGGGAGTGTGTTTTACCTGTTTTTAGTTGGTTTTCAGTTACCTTGATTGTTTGCCTTTTTTAAAAAAGCAGTTAACCAATGGTGCACTTTGTAAATATGCCTGCTATGAAAGGGTTTTTTTTATACAGTATAAATGTGCAAAAAGTACTTAAGCATGTTTTATGTTTTTTAGCTTTCCTCTGTCTGAATAAATATTTAAATAATTATGTTCCCCACTTCTTTTTTGGAATATGACATAACTGCACATTGGTCAATGTACAACTGCTTTTCCAGGTTTTAGGTCAGTCTAAGGCCTTGTCTACACATTCACAGGTATTTTTTAAAAACTTAAGCTTTTTCTATGCATTTTGGCTTTTTTGACCACACAAAAGCAGTTTTTTTTTTTTTTTTTTTTTTGGTCACTGAAAATGGAGCTTTTGTAAAACCCTGTCCTGGGCTAAGATTTTCAGTGTCAACGTGTAGATGCGGAGGAGGGGGGGGCAGAGATTTTGACTTATAACATCAGATTGTATGCTGTTGTCCACCTTGTTTTACATCAGAGCATGTGCCCTTCGCTGTTTACGTTAGCTGTTTTTAGCTTAGCAGACCTGGTAATAAGGCTTCTGATTGGCCGACATGGCTGTAGTTATATCGCCCCCTGCTGGTTTGGCTGTTTTAGCATTTTCATGTGGAGGAAAAACACCATTTTTAAAAAATGCCTGTGTATGTGTGGACACTTAGGCCTAAGTGTGAACATGAAGATGTACTAGCTTGGGCAGTGGGGCTGGAGGTTTCGTCGCTGAATGCTCGTTAGTTGCTCATGGCTTCCAGCTGCAGGTCCTGGCTCTGACCTTCACCCTCACAACTGATGCTGATCTCCGCTTTTCCATCTGTTATGTGGGAGTCGGGAGTGTTTTGGCACTCTAACAAACCGCTGTCATATGAAATTGTGAAATTACATTTTTCTTTTGAAAAGACAAATTAGCTTGGAGTCCTGGAGAAAGGCTTTAATATATAATTATGTGGACAGATGTCAGGGTGTAATGGCACAGTGTTGAAGCACTTAAGGGAGTCTCACCTGCAGCTTTTTCCACGGAGCTTAGAAGCCACACCGCTGGACTTGTGTACAAAGGTTTTTACGCAATCATCTGATTTGACATGGAGCCTGGTGCATGCAGAGTCGTGGGACAAAGCGAGCTGGGTGCCAGTTTCTCTCGAACGCCGACACTATCGGCTGTCGTGAGATTACACTAATACAATGCAGAGCTCGGCTGTAGAAGGTTGTCACATAGTAACAATAGGACAGTTTCGAGTTTGGAACTCATGGTATTAGAGAAATGCACAGGTGAGGTTCCTGTGCTGCGGATGTATGCTTCTTCCCCTGCTTCCTCCGTCGAGGTGAAATGCTGAGAACAGGTGGAATAGCACAATGTCCTGCCAATTTGTCCCCTGGCACCTGAAGAACCAGAACCTCATCAGTAACTGGAAAGCCTCATTGGCAAGCTACTTGCTGCGGCCATTTTTGTGTTTCTGGGAAGTATTAGGGTGCTAAGTGATTCCCCAGAATGCGATCCGATCTGCTTGCTGCTTTGCGGGGCTCCTGGTACTGCTGAGTTTTCCCAGGTATTGGGTACTGGGGGCATTTGATCAGCCGTATGTGCTGGAGTGGAGATGGAAACTGTTTATGGCCTTCTAAAATATGGAGTCCACCTTCATGTTTCTGCATTTTCAATACCGTCTCTGGCCCTTTTGAAGTCTGTACCACTGGGCTTGCTCTGGGGACTGTCCCTTTGACACACAATGTACAAATAAAATCTTGTCAGTTCGCTCCCCCCCCCAAGCTCTAGCAGTAGGGGGGGGGGACTCTGGCTATACAATCCATACCTAACTGGAGGTAATAAGTTCCCTTGTCCTAGAGTGTGGATTGTTTAAGGGGGACAGCTGCCCCCCAGCATTAGTGTCCTCCTTAGGTGAGGTCTACCAGAAACAACTGGTGTCACTTTAGACAGCTCGGTCAGGAGGCCCCTGTCCAATGTCCAGCCTGCTCCAGCTGTCCGTTCTGATCGTGTCCACGCGAACGGTCCCAGGTGGGCCTTGCCCCCAATCAGCTGGCTTCACTACGTGGTGCCCAGTGACTCCTGAGACTCCAGCTCACTGGAGAGGAACCGCTGCCCGTTGTCGCTCTGGCCTGGACTGGGTTGGAAAACCAGCCTAGGAAAGGGAGAGAGAGACTGGGTGAAGCCGCCGCTCACTGGACCTCTCAAGGGGACGTGGGCCCCTGGTGCTAGAAAGGCGGGTGCCTGCAGTGAACCAGCTGTGAAAGCACGTCATGGGCTGCACTGCCACGCCGAACGCGGATCCTCGCCGCCCTGCACGCCCCTGGAGGATTACGGTAACGTCCACAATGGGCTGACATATGGCTTTCTGTTCAAACCCTGTGTATTGCCGCGTTTCATAATAGAGTCTTCTGTTTGAACAAGGAGGGCAAGAACAAGAGGTGGGATTATCAGCCTTTCCTGACAGAGCGCGGCATCGTCAGTCTGTGCCTGGGGACGGTGCTCAGTTAACCGGAGCGCTTAACACAGGATGGCCAAGGTCAGACGCACAATAAGGCTGTACTATTTACAAAAATGGGGCACCATGGCAACGATACAGGTAACAGAGAGAAGGGCTCTTTGGAGGATGTAAACACTGGCAGGCTCTAATTACATCAGATGCTGTACTTGGTCCAAGTGCTGGGCTGTTTCACCATTGTTTGTGCCCTGCGCCTCTCCCACATACCAGGACCATCGTATGTGCCCGAACGTCTTCCCGTCAGCTGCCCGCCGAGGTGTGAGCCGGCGGACTGTCTGCCCTGCCCCTTCTCTGATCTGTCTGGTCCTGCATGGATAAACGGGCCGAAGCCTGAAAAACTGGACAAAAAGCGGCAACGGGGGCCTCCGTCTCCCCGGTTGCATGCCCCTAAAATTCAGGAAGGGACCGAGAGAGATGCTGCAGGCCTCCTTAACTGACTCCCAGAAATGGAAAACCTCTCACGCCGCCACAATGTTTTCTGGTGTCGGGTGGGCGTGCTAAAGCCAGACGTTTATCAGACCACAGTAAGCAACAGCCAAAGGGAAGGCTTTTTTGGTGCCGGTCCGAAAGCCCTTCTACAGCCCAGGAATGTAGCTCAGATGCTTTGTGAACACCCTTCCCGTCAGGCCTCCAAGGAGACCACCAGGGTCCTCAATTAAGCCACGGGCAGGAGGAGGAGGAAAGCAAACATATGCGGCGGGTTCCACAGAACAAAATTAACTTTGGTAAGGGAACCCTTTCGCTGTCAAAACACAGGCCTCCACCAATGTCAGTCGGTATTTTCCTTAGCTTTGATGAGATTCTCAGATGAGCGACAACTCTGGATCTCTAGGACGTTCATGGGGATTTGGCTAAATAACCTTATTGTGTCTATATCATCTATACAGTTATTGCTATTAGTTTCACTATTAGCACTGTCTGTAAACATTATTGAATACACAGCAGTGTAACACCTAATGAGACTAATGAAAACCAATCTTAAAATGACTGAGGGAAAAGGACCTAAGAGAACACAGTTTAGCACAGAGGACGAGATGAGGGACATCAGCGGACGATCTTTAATAGCAGGGTGACAAATGTGTGCTAGACAGGACCCAACTTCATTCCTAGGGCCTCGAATTCACCATGGCAACAGGAACAGCAAGAAGGCTTAAGGAACTGGCCCTGTGACGCCAAAGGGATTCGACTGTTGTACCTTTCAGCGAGTTTCCAAGCATTATGATATCCAGCTGTAAAAACAGGCTAAACACAAGACTGCTCCTTTGGATAAAGCACCTAAATAACGATAACAAAGACTCTGCCTGGCACTCATAATGACACCTATCAGTGATCAGAATCTGTATGTTATCACAAAGATATACATCAACCAAATTAGCATCAGCTGTGCAATCTCCGCAGGTCGAGGCTGAATCCCAGACTGCTAATGTCTTTCGTGCACTTCTGAGAGCAGCACGCCAGACCCAGTAAAGAGGAGAATCTCACGAGGTCAGCCAGGTGCGATTCATGAAGAAAAAAAAAAAAAATGCAGACTGATTAACATGGCCCATATTACACATACACCTCATTTTCTGAATTATAGTTACGGAAAGACTGACACTAACAGGTCATCCAGCACTGTGGCAGTATCGCAGTTTAACAATATTACAATATAAGGCTTATGAACTTTAAAAGATGTTTTTTTAAAAAAACAAGTGACTTAAGAGTTAACAATAGACACAAACCACTGCATGGATGGCTGCTAGGACAATCCTAAACCCCCAACAATGCTGCATTTTCCCACGGTCCTTCACTTTCAGCTCGGTCCGAGAGCTACGGCTGAAAACCAGAGTTTGGTCATTTATTTGTGTTGCTCCCCCCCCCACCCCCCCATCAAATTATTGCTGTGACTTAACAGGAAATCGAACGGAAAACAGGGCAACACTAGGGTAATAAGATTCTCCTCTGGTCCAGCCCCATCCACACAGTCGGCATCATGGAAATATTTTGTCCGGAACAAGAATTAATTAAAATTTGTCTATACGATTTGGAAACAGTTTAAAGATTTTTTTGTTCCCACAGAGAAGAGATACATCTCTATAAAGATAAGGAGCTTCAATGGTCCAAAACAAATTAACAAGTTATTCTAACTGTCCTGGAAAAACAAACAAAGCTTTGCATTTCTGCTATAAAAACAAAATCAAAATGTTCTAGCACATTAATCCGTTAATGAATAAGATTGAGAAATAAAGTACACCCCTCCATGACTTGCCACCTTAGTGTGGCGATGGAGTTTGCATGTTCCAATGATCCTTGGAGTAATGTTGTCCGGAATAATTGCCCCTGGCAAGGCCTTACATGGCAAATAGGTCCTAGGTGAGCAGTCAGACTAAGGGTAATTCAAATACCGTTTATGGAACACAACAACAAGGAACTAGAAACTTTGCCTGGAAAAGGGATACCAGGGCCTTGTCCTGGAGCCAGGCCTGGTGGGGGGCTCCTGGTGGTCAGACCTTAACCCATGTGGCCCAGCTGGGCACAGCCCAAATGAGCGAAATGGAACTGTTCTCCAATGGGGCCACCACCCGAAGGAGGAGCCATTGTGGGTCGGTCAGCAGTCAAAGGCAGAGGCCTTGGCGGACCGATCCCCGGCTACCAAAACTGGCTTAAGACAAGGGGAATGGAGCTTGTGCTAGTGATAGGCGCCAGGCAGGTGTTGGTTTACTCATAACCCCCTGGTTTGGCGCCAGTACGTAGGGGTATACCCTGGTGAACGAGGGTCGTCTCCCTTTGACTTCGAGTCGGGGGACGGGCTCTGACTGTGGTTTGTGCCGAACACTAGCTCAGATTATCTGGCCTTTTTGGAGACCTTGTATGGGGTGCTGAAAGGTGGCCCCATAGGGGACTCCATTGTTCTGCTGGCGGACATTAACGCTCACTTGGGTAAAGACAGTGAAACCTGGAAGGAGGTGATTAGTAGGAATGGCCTGTCCCATCCGAACCTGGGCAGTGACATTGGACTTCTGTGCTAACCACAGTTTGTCCATACACAAAACAGCACAGCACAACACAGCACAGCAAAACTTTGTTCAAGCATACGGGTGATCATAAGCATACCTGGCACCAGAGCATCCCAGGCTGCAGCGTGATGATCAATTTTAATATCTTATCACCGAATCTGCGACCATATGTTTTGGACACTCGGCTGAAGAGTGGCGCTAGGCTGTTAAATGATCACCACCTGGTAGAGAATTGGATCAGATGGCGGAGGGAAATGCCAGACAAACCTAACTGACCCAAATGAATTGTCAGGTTATGCTGGGAGCATCTGGCAGAGGTCCCTGTTCAGGGGACTTTCTACAGCAGAAGTTCCACGTCTCCATTGCCGAGGCAGCTATGCTGTGCTGTGGTTGCAAGGTTGTTGGTGCCCAAACCCGGTGGTGGACAGCAGTGGCAAAGGAAGCCATAACCCTGAAGCAAGAGGCCTTCCGAGTTTGGTTAGCTGACCCAGTTTGGTTAGGACACAGGAAGCAGCTGACAGTTTCCGGCAGGTTAAGTGCAATGCAGCTTTAGCAGTTACGGAAGCAAACACTCAGGTGTGGGAGGAGTTCAATAATGCTATGGAAAATGATTTGTGCTCGGTCGGTAAGAGATTCTGGCAAACTGTCAGATGACTCAGGAGGGGGAAATAGGGCTTTGTCATGATGTTTACAGCTGGGATGGAGTGTTGTTGACCTCAAGTGGGGGAATAGTTTGGCAGTGGAAGGGATATTTTGAGGGCTTTCTGAATCCCACTGACACACTTTCCTTGGAGGAAGTAGAGCTGGAGGACTCAGAGGAAGAGCTGCCTGTCAGTAGGACAAAGGTCACAGAGGTAGTCAAAAATTTCTTCAGTAGTTCTGCGGGTGGGTGAGATTCCTGAAGGCTCTTGATGCCGTTAGGTTGTCTTCGATAATAGGCCTCTCGAACACTGCATGGATGTTGGGGACAGTGCCTCTGGATTGACAGACTGGGGTGGTCCCAATTTTTAAGAAAGGGGATCAGAGAATGTGTTTCAAACTCAGGGGGATCACACTTCTCAGCCTCCCTGGCATGGTCTATGCAAGGGCACTGTAGAAGAGCATCCATCCTTTGGTCAAACATCGGATCTGGGTGAACAATACAGATTCTGTCCCAGCCATGGAGCACTGGACAAGCTCGGTATCCTTACAAGAATACTGAGGGGTCATGGGAGTTTGTCCAAACAGTCCACATGTGTTTTGTTGGTTTTTCGTAAAGGCATACGACTGTGTTCCTCGGGGGTTCCTGTAGGAGGTGTTTTGAGAATATGGAGTGTCAGGCCTTCTGCTTTGGGCCATTAGGTCCCTGTATAGGCGGAGCAGGATTTGGTTCAAATTCTCGGCAGTAAGTCGGACTCATCTGGGACTCACTAGGAACCCTGCCAGGGCTGCCCTTTGTCACTGATTCTGCTCATAATTTTTATGGACAGAATTTCTAGGCACAGCTAAGGGGTGGAGGGTGTCCAATTTGGTGACCTCAGCATTGCATCTCTGCTTTTTATACATGACGTGGAACTGTTAGCTTCATCGAGAAGTTGTGCAAACATTGTACTGGTCTGTTGTGGTTAAGAGAGGCTGAACTAACAGCTGAAGCTGACGATTAACCAGTCAATCTCGGACTGAGGTGCTGTCCGGTGGAGGCCCAAGGCCAGACCTAGAACATCCTGGAGAGATTGTGCAGGCATCCCCAGGTTACGAATGAGATGTGTTCCCTAAGTCTGTCTTTAAGTCAAATTTGTAGGTAAATTGGAAAATAATACAGTACACAGTAACAAAAATAATTATGCAGTAATAAGAAAAATAACAACATACAGTATTGTACTGTACCTTGAGCTGAAGAACCGTGGAAGTCATGTGGGTGCGTTTGTTATTACGAACCATTATATGTATTTATTTTATATAATAGGCTTTATGGCGGTCTGTTCATAAATACAAGTCAGGTGTTGTTAACTGGGGAACTGCATGTATCTCTCGGCTGGCCTGAGAACACCTTGGCATTCTCCTGGGGGAGCTAGAGGAGGTGGCTGGGCAGAGGGAGGTCTGGGCATCTCTGCTCAGACTGCTGCCCCTGAGACCTGAAGCGGTGGAAAATGGATGAATGGATGGATGGATGGATGGATAAAGGGCTTTACAAAAAAATCACGACAGTCTTTGCTGAACATTAAAACTTGACACAATTATCAGTCTATCATACATGAAAATGCAGAAAGTGCATCGGTCGTTAACCAGACCACGAATGCAGTGCACAGCTCATCCAGGTCCTGGCCAATTCTTTGTTCACTCGTATTTCCCCCTCTTCTCCTCCTCTCTGGGAATCAAGCGCGTCTCTGAAACATCTCTATTGGGTCAAATTCCAGCTCAGTCTAATCAATGGCATCCCATTTTAAAAATGGATTCCAAAAAAATAGAGATTTGGTTCGGCTGCTCCATAGCTACGACACCTCAGAGGGAAGGGAGCAGCATTACCACTATAACCAGTAGCAAATTCTGTCATGCATAAAAAAAGAACACAGGTCGTGTGTTTTTATCAGTCCCTTTCTTGTTCCTTATGTCTATGGTGATAGGTATCTACACTGCAGTGAATTCTGGGGACGTGCCAGTTAGAGATATTTCCCCTTACGGCCATATGATAACATCTGGCGATTAAGAAAATTACTTTAGTATGATTCTGTTGGAGATGTTCGCGATCAAAGGGTACAACAGCAGGCTCACTCCTGAGGTTAGCTCCTGGAGCCTTTGGTGTAATTACCCATGAAAGATGTTGTCTTACTTCCTGCAGGCCTGTCTACAGCCGTGCTGAATCGGACCAGGTTGCCATGTCGACAGCACACATTCAGCTCTTTCTGAAGGACCAGCAAATTATGGCATTATTATTAATTGCTGGGCCACCTGGCCACATCCATTTTAATTATGTTTCTAAGGTGCGCAGGCAAAGAGGGGGAGTCTTTAGCTTGAAGGGAGCGGGCCACAGTGAGTCACCCGTCTCTGTAGCAGACATACTGCGAATTCCACAGGTCTCTCACAGCTTTCCGGAGCCCGGGTTCTTGCCAAGGGGCTCCAAACCCTTTCACCCAGGAGTTGACCCTGAGTTCTGTTCCATTGCACAGCCATGCAAAGACCTGCAGAATTAGAGAAATTTACATTCAACCCGCCCTTCTGAGACAGGACCTATAAACGCGCCATAGAAGGCGGCGTTAATCGACAGTGAGCTTCACACTGAACACCTCACTCAGTAAGGACTTCTGGCAACATTGCTGCAAGGTACTCTAATGTTTACTAATTAACTGAAGAAAATAGGCAGAGGCAGAGTCTGCGGTCTAACTGCAAATTGGACTGAGGACTGAAAAGGTTACAGGCTTGGGGCTGAAGTCAAGTTCATAATCTGCTTGCACAGCAGTATCGTTGGGCCTGGCTCAGACCCACACCAAGCCCAGCATCTGGGATCACCCTTGCCCATCTCTACCTCATCCCGCCCCCACTATACTATGTCACTTTCCCCACAAAGGCTGCGGCCATCTCAGGCTAGTTCACCTGTCTGCCTTGACAGCACACTTTCTAAAATGCTTGGATGCTTGGATGCTTGGATGGCGAAGCACCGACACAGAGACAGCGGAATGTTGTCGGGCCTGATGGCTGGAATCGACCTGAACACACTTGCGTCACACGAAAAACACCTCCGCAGACACGCTCCTCCCAACTGAAACCATGAACCCGTACATTCTGTACGGCTATATTAGGACTCCCCATGCATAACATCAGCCGGGTGGCTGTATTTATTAAGGTCACACTTCGAGGCCATTTCCAGGGTGACACAATACAGCTCCCCTCTCAGAATCAGCCGTCTTTCCTCCAGTATCTTGTGGATAACGGACGCATCTCCATTCTGCTTTGTTTACTTTGTCTGAAGAGCAAAGCGATTTCAGAATAAATGATCTTCATGCTCATTGGTCCTCTGACCTCATAGTAATGAAAGCGTCACCCTGCTCACACCATAAAATTTCCTACAATGCAGTGCAATGCATTATTAGTGCATTATTAATGATTATTTTTCCAGCTACACACAGAAGTGTAAACATCTGAGGTATGTCAAACACCAAGTCATTTTACCAAGTACTCCATTTTTCAACTGGATTCCATCCTATCAACAAATTCAAACTGAACAGATTCAGCATATTGTCTGAATAGGAAACATTTAATGAATTATCAGTATATTTTTTATGAACACTTAAAGGGCTGATATTTGATCCTTTGACATGTTATTGTACGTGTTTCCCAGTCAGCGGCATCCTTCAACAAAAATCAAATTCCACTTTCTTCAGTGGAAGGCTTTCTCATCCTTATCTTACCGAAACTGAGAGCCGGCTAACGTCTGAACCACTGGAAGGGTGCCAGCAGTGAAACAACGCAGATTAGCTGGACGACGCCACAAGCTAGATTTAATAATGAATTACTAACATGTTGCGGGCTGCCTGGTACTTTGAGACCTCTCATGAGTAGTGAATGAGACAAAATCCCTCATCCTCCACTGTGGAATCAGCTACTCTTCCAATGCCGTTGTGCCCTTTTGTGTCTTTAGCTGTGGTGATGCTAACTTTGACTACTGACAGTCTAAATATTGACAGTATTGACCAAAATCGACACATTGGACCAATAGCAATAGCTTAACTTTTTACCAACATTGGCCGATGCCGATTTATTACCGATATATCGTGCATCTCTACATGAAGAACAGTGAGAGTGGACAGAAATACTAGCTGTTTATGCGGCACACACTGTTCTCTGCACAGATTACTGATAAAAATTTGAGCACAACTATTTCTGAGCACAAATGCTAGCGGATGACTTTCTTACTCTGAGAAAACTACGGCCAGTTCTGCGTATGATTCATGCAGCACAGGGAAGCAATTTGTGTCAATTCCCTCCTTTTGTGTGTTCTTTCACTCCAGATATCACACAGATATCCCGCCATGGGTTCTCTCCTTACCCAAAGAGACAGGTCTATTCTGCTTTTTTAACTGGAGGGTTCAGATAAAGAATTAGGTGGATTTTCGGGTGATGACTGACAGATAGACCTACCAATGCAATAGGCAGGAAAAAAGAAAGACTCATCTTTAGTGCTCAGAAATCAATCCAGCCACAAACACGTTAGAAGAGCTGAATCAACACCTTACATTCTTGCTGGTAATTTCTTGCTTTTCCACGTACTTCTCGCTGGTATGGACACTCATTTTTCCAGTATGCACCTCTTTCACCATCCTTGGCAGGAATGTGGGGCAGATGAAACTGTTCTGTTACAGGATTCACGTCAGACAGTACCAAGTGAATCTCAATCTAACCCTGGGCAGCGGGACAGAGGTCATGTTTGTACACTGGCAACCAGGGCATTAAAAAACAATTTTCAAGTTGCCTTTCAACATCTGTTTGCCATTTGCAAGCCATCGGTTGGCTCAGTGCCTCTACAAAGGGTTGTGAAACTGAGAAGAACAAGCAGGGAGTTGCTCTCTCTGCCTTTCTGACCAGCCGAAAATGCCACGCGATTCCTGACTTCCATTCTCTGCCATTCCCCAGATGACAGCCCTATCCCAAACACACATGTACGCGCCAAAAACACACTGGTGAAATTTCTCTGTAACCCATATGCTGATGATTCATTCACACATAATCAGAAATTAAGCATGTTTCTAAATATGCAACTGATTTTTCTTGGAATTGCAAGAGAGTTGGGGAGCGTGTAGGCGACTCTGAGGCTAGTTTGACTAAATAAAACCTTCAGGTAAAGTGCAGCGCTCTGGTCCTCCCTCCCTCCAGGCAGAGGTCTTGTGTAAGAGCCGTGTGCTCGTTTGTGCCTCTGCTCTTATAAAGCTCTGCTGGTATTTCCTTCAGCCTCAGTGAGATGTTGCCATGGCTTTCCTGGTCACTCCTAGATGCCAGATACACACAACAGAACCACAGGGACCAGACTGGAAAAAAAAACACAGGAAAACTGCTCATCATATCTGGAAGGAGATCTGTAGACTGCAGAGAAACGGAGAATGAAATCTGGGAGCGTGAAAATTCATCCCGTATGGCCGTAACGTGCGAAGGGGCACGGGGGGTGGTGGGCTCTGAACGGCAGAGCACTGCTTCTTGCCACCTTAACTGAAATAGCTAACAATCCCCTTGAACGAGGATAGGACCTGAAAGTTCTAAAATGTCAAGTGCACACCTACTGTGGCTATCCCTTAGTAACTGTAGCCATGGCGATTAGCAATCACAGAAAGAGAGCATTTTTGTGGAGCTGGATATCTATGCACTGAAGGGCTTTTACATGGTACTTCTTTTAAAATAAAGTAAACCGGCGATAGACATAGATCAGCCGTTCTCAACCTACGTGTCGCAACTCAAATTTCAGGTTCTCAAAGGGTTGTGAGAAAGAGTTGGAAATGTAAGTATTTTAAACTCCTATGCTGATCCACAATCAGATTTCCCAGCCGCAATCCTAGAATGAATCTATGTAAAAGGGTCTTGGGTCTTGCAAATGCTTAGCGCAAAACCAGTTAACACACAACCAATCCAAGAAGCCAATCCACAGATGGTTCATTTAAAATTCACTGGCACATCCAATCAGATTTGTGCGACAGGCATTGATTGGTGTAAATTGCAGAGCACACTGCGTGCATGATCATATCGTTAATTTAAACCTAGACTTGACATAGGGTCGCGACTGAGCTGGCATGGTAAAAATTGGGTTGCGGTGCAAAGAATGTCGAGAGCCAGTGACACAGATCACCACACCCAAGCTGCACTGCTCAAACACCGTTCACCTCTAATCATAATGAATTATGGTGCCTTCCTTAGATATTCTGCTGTTAACGAACACAAAAAGACATGTGGTTTACCACACTGCAGATCAACCCAAGACATTTCCCTTTACTCACATCCCAAGGGGCACTCCCGACGTCAGCAAACCCTTCCAGTCAAATTCACTAATGGCTGTGTCCCCACTGACAACCGCTTCAATAAGTCATCACAGGCTATTACAGCCGAGATTGCAGCCGCATGCAGCATCATGGTTGTGGAGGGAAACTCGCAATGCGATCACCAGCCAGCAACTGCGCTTCATCTGCAGGTAGCCTGTTGTCTTCCCGATCTCACAGCAAAACAGTCACCGACCACATGGTCACTCTGTACGGCTGTACTAACACCAACAGCTGGGCTGTTTCCCAGGCAACAGGAATAACATCCCTGCAAATTCAGATTATGTAGGAAAAGGATTCTGGCCAGAAGGTTGGTGCTGCAACACATTTGTCCAAAACACCAGGAACTAACCATTAATCTACCGGATGTTTACACCTGAGGTGAGTTTTGGGGTGTTGTAGTACTTGCGCCGGCCTTTGTGTGGCGCCCTGCGTTGTAGTAACATTCTGTATGTAGTTTGACAATGTGCACAGACACAGGTAAGTGGGGCATCTGCAGAGGTCATGAGAAATGTGGGACATCTCAATTACTGCATTGTTCCACATTTGAAAGCTGCTTAGAAATGAAAGTGTTCAGCTTAGCTCAGCATGGTCCAAACTATGACCTGAAAACACATGACCCCACCAGCCACGCACCAAACTTGTCTAGGACTGACCACGCTGGCTGCCTGGTCTGACATCATGGGTCAAGTAATGTATTTTTGAACACTCAGCTTTTGGAAGGACACCGTTCCCGTTACATTTAATGAAGACCTGCTTAAAGAGTCAGGTCCAGAAAATTCTGGAAGAGCCTGTGTTCGAGGCTGCTTGGTGCCTCTTGTTCGCTCCCGCCTCTGCCCAGGCGGCTGCTCTCTCACCTCCTCGCAGAAACCTGCAGACCTTCGAGGTGAGCTGTGAAATGGAACCCACATAAGCTACCCAGTGACACCATTAAAGTGACGTGTGACTGCTTTCATATCATTCACTCTGGAAGGACTGGGCTCTGAAAATACATCCTGGCATTTCTGAGCCAACCCTCCCCTAGGAGCGCATAAGCATGAATGGGGAAGGGGGGGGGGTGGATCTGAACTGCAAAGTCAAGCCAGCAGAAGGGAAAGGCCATCTCCAGTCTCCATAAGACCCCCCAGGTACCAGTAAGATTTACTGTGTGTGAGTTTAATGTGCATTTCTGTTGTTTTATTCCATCTATAGTCATCAGCTGCTTCTTGGACCCAGTAAGCTTTTGTAACTGTAATAAATGTTACCATGCAGGGGAGGCTGATCGTATTAGACTGAGCTTCTGTTTGGGTCACCTGGCCGTGAGTGGAGAGGAATGAGAACAGACACACAAATGAGAGCGATACGAGAAGAAGGATAGATGTGAGAGGCCCCGGTTCTGGTGGGCTGGCAACGCAGCTCTATGTGAATTAGACACCCAGATAACTGTATGACACACAGGCAAACCTGGGCCCAGATAGACCCGGAGGCTAAACGACTCCTCCACACAGCGGGATAGGCGAGCGGGTGCTGGGAGATGGGGTGGGCACAAACAGGCGCCACACCGATCCCCCTCAGATCCAACAGATATCTGGCAGAGGACTTGGAGAGAAATGGTGAAGAAGCCAGAAGCCAGGAGCTCCGGCTGCTTCGAGCTCCCAACTTTCAGCTCCAGCGTGAAGGCAGCTAAAGCCTAGTTCATACTCCACTTTCCAGCGTGCGCTTTCGGGCTGCAGATGGTCGTGATCGGTGCATGCATGCATATGGCGGTGATATTCCACCAGAGCAGGGGGGGGCAGGTGTATTGCAACGAACACAAATACAAGCAGCATAGTGAAATAAGTAAAACTCATTAAGTCAAGGCTTGGGCGGAACTATGGTAAGGTGTACCACAGTATTTTGAAATCCTTACGGCAAAATACCTAATCAGTTATCATGCACAAGCATGGTCAATGCACACTGACATGCACAGATTCCGCTAGACATAAAAATCTGGGCTACGTACACACCGACAGCAGCCGTCCGCAGCCAACCTCTGATGATGGAATTTATATCACTTCCCTTGTCCACAACCGAAAGCGTATGTGGAAAAGTAAAGCATGAAATAGCCTTAAGAAGACAACGGCGTTCAAGGTGACGATGGGCCGACCATTTACACATATATATCCCAGGGGGGGTGAGGCTCCTCACCTGCACTGCTGCAGCTAAGGTTCAGTAAAACGTAACACGGGGGGGTTTCAGAAGCGGCTTTTAACAGCATTTATGTAGCGGACTGAGCAATGGTCAGTAATGCCCTCATCCTCGACCTACTAGCAGCCCACAGGGAGCCAATGAGTAACATGCATAACACTAGAAATCGGACGTGTTTTTTTTTGGATTTCACGTATGCGCGTATGTACTTGACCTTAGCTTGGACGACGTACGCCATGCTGTCACTATCTACTGCTTTGTAAAAGTAGCTCTCAGTGTAAAAAACGCCGGAGATTCCTGTTCTTCAGCATCCACATCCATCTCAGTCACCCTTCCTCAACTTGTCAACTTATGACATGAGAGACAGGCATAGTCAATCCAAATGACGACTTCGGTCCAGAAACCGGCGGTCCGTGTCTCGCTCGAGCAGAAGGGACTAAGCTTTGGGGGCTGCTGCCTCAGCTCCAGATCGCTTGCTGGCACTCAACGTCCAGACAGGAAGTGTCCGCACCCGGCGCCCCACCTGTAAGCCAACTCCTAATTAAATGATGGCTTGAAAACAACCAGAAGCGGTCAGGTGACCGATGAACACAGCCACCCCCTCAGACAGAATAAGGTCGGCCATGTTTATTTCGGGTACGTTACACTCTTCCGCCCCCTACCTTGTCATTTTTCTTGAAGAGCTATCTGGCCTGACTCAGTGTCCAGTTGAGTTTAGGTAATCAGATCACGGGCGGAAAAGGGGGGCGGGGGGCATCTGTTTAGTGTTTCAGACACGTTCAGATACACAGACCTTAGCCAGGCTGATATCATTCACACGTCTCACATTACCCCTAGTAATGACTTAAGCAGCGAACACAGACTCCGGGGGGCAGCAGGGAAGTGTAAGTGGGACAGCGTAAGAGCCTAGGCGTGACGCCGTAGAGGGTGAGAATCGGGCAGAAAGGCGACGAAACGAGAGTCACGCCAGATGCTGCAGACCAGAAATCCGTCTCCAGTACACGAGAGAACAGCAGCTCCGAGGGCGGGCTGTGAATTTACGCCGATGAGCAGCGATTAGTGGGACGAAGCTCTGCCCTGTCATAGAAACGGGAGCCTTTTACGTGTAATAAATCGTGGAAAGATTCAGAACAGCTACACACATCCCTTAATACTACCTAGGGCTGCACAGGGGTGGTAACTTTCCAGAAACTTTCCAGAAACTTTCTATTCCATGGGAAGTTAAGCTGGGGAAGTTGGAAACTTTCCATGGGAATTACTGGGAATATATGGGAACTAACAGAAAAATCCCAAAATTTTGCAACCCTAATACTACCCATAATACAATACTAGTACCACAAGGATGATACTGTGGGTGGATGATACGGCTCAGGTTACACTACATGTACCTGCTCACAGCCACACCCACCGCCACATTTCCTGTAAGCTGTGATTCTGACATCATCAGCACCAGGCATGCAGCTGACTCACAGGCCTCAGTTCAGGATCATCTCGCATCTGGTGCTCTGCAGGTTCTGACCACACTGCTCCTCCTTACGGTCTTGCTGTCATTTTTTTCACGTTTGGCATTTTGGTACACCACTAGCTGTCATGGAAGCGTAAAGATCATTGCTCAAGAAGCCCTCTCACATTTCCACAAACCGCTCACATTACATAAAAAAAAAAAACAGTTCACACAGATGTCTTCCAGCTCATTACTCAATGCTGGTTATCACACATTTCTATCTTCTCCAGGACGTAATGAAAGGGGCTTCTGAAGAAGGAGGAGGGATATCTGAATCAAAGCCCAGCTTTGCGTGACACAGTGCCGGAAGCTAACGTTAGCGTTTAATGAAATGTGCATGGCGGGGGGGGGCGGGAGAGGTGAAAACGTTTATTTTTTTAAACATGCAGGAAAACCTTCTGCCAGCCCAGTCGCTCCCATCAGCACGATCGGACCACAGCCTGTGCAGCTTTTTATCCATTTTTACATTTTTTTCATACCGTACATGTTTGTCAAATCAGCCAGACCAAGTTGTCCGCGTGCCAAAAGCAAATTCTTCCACTCGGGCCAGCCAAGCAGAGTGGCATTTAAATGGACCACCACTGTCACCTGACGGTACCGTCAAATGACACCCTCTCCCTGATCATATGGCAAAGTAAACACAGAGAGTATGCAGTGTCCGAACAGGGAACCCCAAAAAATCATAATGGAAACACAGAATACAAATTGCAGGGAAACATAACAGGAACAGTGTTTGGGGTGAGAGAGATCAGCCCCGACGGGCAGCAGACAGTAACCCTGCAATCTCAAGAACGTTTTCCTCCTGCGGACACGTCTTCTGCCACGGGGTCTTACCTGAGCGCGACAGATGTCCCGTTGACGGAGGCGGGGTACGGCCGCGAGGGTCCGAAGCTGCCCTGCCGGACGTAGCGCTCGTCGCCACAGCAGAGGATGACGAGGAAGGCGCGACGGAAGGCACGGTTCAGAAAGGCGTAGAGGAAAGGGTTGAGGCCCGAGTTGATGTAGCCCAGCCAGAGCCAGGCGGTCCACACCTGCCAGGGCACACTGTAGTGGATGAAGGGGTCCACCACATTGGTGAGGAAGAAGGGCGCCCAGCACAGACAGAAGCAGCCCATGATGACGGCCAGCGTCTTGGCCGCCTTGGTCTCCACCTTGATGCGGCTGGTGCCCTGCTGCTCGGGCCCTGCCTGCTGCTCGGGGGCGGAGCCGGCGCGGTGCAGCGTGCCGATGTGCCGGGCGTGTGCCATGGCCGTCACGTAGATGCGCTGGTAGGCCAGGACCATGAGCCCCAGCGGCACGTAGAAGGCCACGGCGGAGCAGACCAGCGCGTACGGCCCGTTCACCAGAAAGATGCAGTATGTCTCGTTGGCGGCCAGGCTGAGCTCCCGCTCCTTGATCTGTGGGGGATGGGGACCATCCAGAATTGCAGTTATGGATCTTCCAGACGGAGGTGGAAATTTCAGGTCCAGAAAGTACAAATCCAGACCGTGATTTAGCTTCAACCAACCAGTGGAGTACTCTGTAACTGTGACTCTTTATGCGCAGCTGGTTGGTTGAAGCTAAATCACGGTCTGGATTTGTACTTTCTGGACCTGAAATTTCCACCTCTGCTTCCTGAGGCTGATGACCGCAGAAAAAGTGCCCTATTCAACGTGTCAGGCTTTGGATTATTACTTGTGAGACGCTTACGTACAATGTCCTCGATGCCGATGGTATTCCAGCTTTGCATTATGGGAAGAAAGGAGATGATGGAGGGGATGATCCAGCACCCTCCCAGCATCAGAGCCACCCTGATGGGCGTCATCTTGTTCCTGTATACCAGGGGCTGACAGCAGATGGCGTAGTATCTGTGGTGCAAGGGAAAATATGATTCATCAACTAACTCAATCTATGAATGGTTTAAACAGTCAGCCATCAAAATAATTTCGCAGCAGGAATTAAAATCAGGGGTATTGGGGTAAACAAACAGAAGAGACATTCATTCATCTAACCACTTCATCCCAGGCAACAGAGACTGGGGTGCATCTTGGGGGGGGTGCCGGTCCATAGTAGGGCACAGACACACACACACACACACACACACACACACACACACGAGGAGAGCATGCTAACAGACAGACAGAGCAGAGATGGGATTCAGCTCCCCAACCCAGGGCATATAAGGCCACAGTGCCCCCCTATGACATCTGCATGCATGTTTTGCAATTAATAAATCACATTACGTAAAGAAACACACAAAACGAAGCCTAAATTCCAGTCAGATGTCCAACGGGGAAATTCTGTCATTCTGCTTGTCATTCCTCCTGTCATTCCGCTTTTATCCGTCTACTTTCACCAGGATAATCTTTCATCTCTATACAGCCAAGTTGCCTTAACTCCCCAACCCCGCAAGCACCACAAATGGAAAAAAAAAAAACCATCACACATGCAGCGCCATCTGCCAATCTGAGACAGCATCAGGTGATGCATACAGCACACAGTCGACATAGACGGGATTAACCCTAATCCACATGCAACAAAAAAGAAACTAAAATAGCAGATGTGTGAAAATCAACACGGTTTCCTAGAAGGACCATCGGATATTTGGAAAGGCAGTGGTTGCATTTTGACACTGATTATCCCGTCTGACATCCCGTCCGGGCCCTGTGCCCCGCACTGCCTGGGACAGACTTCTGCCCCCCCATGACCCTGACCAGTATAAATGGTTAGAAGATGGATGGATGGATGGATGTATGGATGAATCCCACTTTCACCTTTCTTTCATTTCACCAGAATGAAGGAAACTCAACCAAAATAAACTCGCTGATTAATTTGGTATTTATGGAGCTGATGGTAAAAAAGAGGTCTGACAAACCCGCACCTCTCAACAGTAACAGGAAACCGGAACAATAGCTTGGTGGGTTTCACAGTTGGGGGGGGGGGGGCGTAGATCAGCCTCCAGCGGTGACGTTGCGTAACACGCTAAATGTCTTTGGGATCCCATCTGTTTAATGAGCCGAGCAGATGTGCAGGCACTGCACCTTCATTACGAGCGCTTTAACTGAAAAACTCACGAGGTAAATCCCATCTGCAGTGAATGACGAACGGGGACGTTCGGGGACCATTAAAACTCGATCCCAATTGCCGAGTGAGAAATATTAGTGCCTTAAAACTGTTATTAAACCCCTTTATGCAAATAAACAGTGATGGGACCTTCCAAACTGCTTCAAAGAGCTTCAGAATCAGTCTGAAAACACATAAGCGCTATAAAGCATCACATCGTACAAGGTTATTACCACGTGAAATCATACCGATAGCAGCAAGCCGGAGACGGAAAAGCTAAGGGATGTGGACCAGCAAACACCGCAAACTAAACTCTACGCTTTTACTGCAATATAACTGCATGTTCCCTTTATTACTACATGCCTACATGCGTGTATCTATGGCTGCAGTGTCTGGTGTGGTTGCCATAGCGATGCAAAGTGGCCAGATAATAGGATCCACAGGAGGCGTAAGCTTCCAGAGAGCGGACAGCTTCCACGCACTGCTTCTGGCCACCGTTCATATCCATTACAGACGTAATCTGCGAGGCAGATTTCCATCACATCTGCATCAAATCTTTGCCCATCAGCTGACGTTAAATGTTAGCGTGCGTGAGTGAGTTTGCTCTCACCTGTCCAGCGCTATGCAGCACAGATGAAGGATGGAGGCGGTGGTCAGCAGGACGTCCAGCGAGGTTCTGATCAGGCAGCAGGTCTTGCCATACCTCCAGCTACCCGTGGTCAACTCGATGGCCGCAAACGGCATCACCACTAGCGCCACCAACAGATCGGCGAATGCCAGCGACACTATGAAGTAGTTGGTCTTCTTTTTCCTACGAGCACAGTCAGAGATAGCCCAGTGAGTGAAGTCGCATGAAGGCAGAACCCAGACGCTTCAGGGAGCGTGATGACCGTGCCGGACCTGCTCGAAATGGGGGGCGGGGCCTCACAGTCGATCACTCACGGGCAATAAGACTAATTCTTCATTTTCCTTCTTTAACTTCACAATGTGAGTTATGAACGTCACAGAGTCACATCGCTGGAGCTCCATTTTACAGCCCAGGTGACCGCCTCTGCCACTTGGGGCTATAGTGCCTGCACAGGAACAGTGCCGTCCCCCCCCCGGTGCCCGGACGCCGAGTCTCTAGCCAGACCGAACTGCCAGAGGGCTTTGAACAGCCCATAAATATTTATGGGCCAGAAATACACAAAGGAAAAAAAAACACCCAAAAGAGACACTGTAATGAGGCAACTTATGTTACGCAACTGACAAAAACAACTGACAAACCTCTTCATGTTTCCGTGTAGTAAAAAGTATTAATTATCTGGCTAAAGAAAGTATGATTGTTGTATTAGGCACATAACAGATTAACCTGGATAAAGAATCATATTACATATGTAGTTTTTGTAAACCATCCAGAAAATGAATAAGCTCAGCTGACAGATAGGGCTCCCATATCCGCCGTGATATGACGAAATTCACCGAATTCTTCCGGTCCGATGGATGCAAACAGATGTTTTCTATTCCTTTCCCACGACAGCACTGACCTCGCCGAATAATCATTTGTTTTCCTAGTGAAAGGCAACCAGTCTGAAACTGACAAGAAGGCATTCCTGCAGGAGGGGAACACGCGTAACTGAAAAGGGACTGTTCAGATCGAGGCGGGAGGTGACACCTCTGAACCAGCCAGGACCTTGTGCTCGGGGGCGGGAAGTGTGGAGAGAATCGGGGGTCATTTGAAAACATATTTTATTTGTTCTGGGTCAGAGAACATGTCACCTGAGACAGGAAGCAGGCATATGCAGAATGAAAAAATGAAAAATATAATGTAATGTATCCATCCATCCTGCAACCGATAATTCTGGTCAGGGTTGTGGGGTATAATATAATAGTGATATATTACATTATATAGTGATTGTCAAAACAGTCCCGAAGGACAGTGTACGCCAACTTGTATTACAATCAGCTCCCTAATTAAGTACGCCTGATTAGGCTGCTTTGCTATTCTATTAGAAGCAAGAGTGTTACAGGCACAGCCCTGTGAATATAATCTCAAATGCGTCACTTTAACTTCTGCTGGTTCATGTGAAATGACAATAAAAACTCCCCTTCATTAGAATAAATCAAATATCTCACAATTTAATTCGTCGACGGCATTCAACACGCATAACCTGTCTAATAGAATAATGATTTACGTACAGAATATTAGGAGCCAAAACTACATATTCAAAGTGCTCCTGCTGATATAAACAACCATCCAAAGAAAAAAAAACTAAAGTCAGAAAAAATAATCAACAATAATCAAGTGTACTGAGAGGACCCTCAGCTGGAGCAAAAATCAAAGAACAGCAGGCAGACCGCAGGGCGACCCTGGGGAGGACCTTCGCAGCCTCACTCTGCAGAGAACCGGTTCAGCTGGAGCGTCTGCGTCAAACTTCAAAAACACCGGGGTGACGCGTGGGTCACAGGAAGGCCTCACCTCAGCTGCCGGTCCTTGCAGAGAGCCACCATGACCAAGAGGTTGCCTAAGACAGTGAGGACGATGATGGCGGCCAGGAAGACGGAGAGGACGATCTTCTCGGCGAGATGCAACGTGTGTCCCGTGTTCGCCGCACCAGTCACTGTCCTGCGGAAACATTTCTACTTGTGACAAGAACTGGGCGAGAAGAACAATCAGCCCGAGTGATGTAATCATTGCAACCCTCGGTCTAATTAACTAATAGCAGGCAATGCGGGCGGGGGGGGGGGCACTTGGGTCATTAAGCTGAAACCATCGGATTTCATCATCTCCCTGATTACAATAATGACGATTCCCAGTGTATCAAATTAAACAATGCAGACTTTCCTAGAACAGACGGGACGGACGAAAGTTCGGTTAGAATTATGAGTGGATATTCAGCCCCTTACTTCTCTGTTGGGTGTGAATCTGCAGCCATTGCTGATCACCTGCATGGGGGTCCTCAGCAGGGGCTGCTCCAGGCGGGACGCCGTGGCCCTGCTACAGACACAGAGAGAACGACCCCCACCGGCAGGGTCAGGCTGTGGGAAACCCCAACTGGAATCCAGGAACGTTCCAGAAGCAAAAAGCATGACAGTGCACATTATCATCTGTGCTTTGAAGATTTCCTGGCATTTCTGTTTATATGTCGAGGGTCAAAAACTGATGTAGAAATCGCATCTAGTCGGTCATCTGGAGTATGCTCTGCGCTCTGACGTTTAGCAGGACTTACCAGCTCTATTTAAAACCGCTCCATTCAGATTAGCATGCTGAACTAATTCTGCCATTAGCCTGCTGCTAATGGTTTGAATAGTTTTCTGGCACAAATCTGTCAAAGGAATGTGTGTAAAGCCAGGCTGCTACACAGAGCTTTTATTCACGACACGTTTGGGCGGCTCTTTGAAAATACGGGCCTCTAGTCTCTAAACTCTCACAATCTTCACGGGCGCCGCTGCCAAACACAGAGGTAACCGGCCTAGCTATTCTGCAATGTCACACGGCGCAGACTCTCCCACGAGGCACAGCGGCACGGCGTTTGGGGAAACGGGACGCCGCATGCATGCGAGCGCTGATGAAAAGGTCGCTCCCGGTCCATAAATGGGGTCGACCGCAGGATGACCATCAATCCCCACAGCACCATGGTCACCAAACAAAGGGACACTGTCAACACACCCTATAAAGACAATAGTAACTAGGGGCACAGCGGTGTTTGTTTATACAGTGAGGCGTGTAGAGCACAGCACAGCACTGCAGACTGCTCATCCAGTGTCCCTGTCACCGAGCCCCATTTGTCATGCAAAGTGTCGACATGAGCACTCGTCTAGTGCTCCGGAGAGGTAGAGAGCCTGAGCTGAGAGGTGCACACGCTGCCCCCCCCTGCTATCCCACTCCAGCTCCCCTGCTTGCTGCACTGTTTCACATGCTGCAGTGACAATGGCGGTATGCTTTAGCCGCTGAATAAAATGACTGTGGGTGACCAGCAGTGTTTTGGGCGTTTCAAGTCCAGAAAGTACAAATCCAGCCCGGGATTTTGTTTCTACCAACCAGTTGGTTATAAAGAGTCACAGTCAAAGAGTACTCAGCTGGTTGGTAGAAACAAAATCCTGGTCTGGATTTCTAGTTTCTGGACCTGAAATGCCCAACACTGACGACTGATCTGTCTCATAGGAAGCCCAAAGTTTTGCCACAAGTTCTATGTGACCTGAAAAGTCAGACCCAACCACACAGATGGGAAGGAACGTGATCTGAGAATTATCATTTATATTTCATTCAGTTCTGCTGAATCACAGTGCCGGTTCTGTTCAGTGTTGGGTCTTTTTAATGGGTCCATTACACATTTCCTGAGATGATCCTCAGGGAGCTGAAAGCCCCCAGTAACAGGTGAGCTGTCCGCCATGCTGCCTGGCACAGAGGCTGCCTGATTCACCGCACTTTATAGCTCTTACACACACGCTGAGCTTACAGCTAAGCTGGCCCCCATTTACAGGACGCTTGGGCGATATCTAATTTTTCATACCATCATACCTTCCAGATATTATTCCACAGTATATGGCATTTTGACGGTACTTTCAAAAGCAATGCGGGGGGAAGGAAGGGGACTGTCCCCCAATGAAATTTCTCTGCAGAGTGTGTCAAAAATGCCGTATTACTGTAGTGCCACCCAAGCTTATCTTAAAGAGAAAGGTCTGCCCCCACAACAAAACGAATGCCACAGCTGTAAAACCCAAACTTCTGTGTTCTCGATACACAATCACAAGATTAAAGGTGAATTGAGGTCTCCTGACAAACCTTTACTTTACGTATTACGAGCCTGGCATAAACGAAAAGGTGACCAAGCTTTTTCTGTGCATCCACCTAATCTCTGGAATACTCTTATTTTGGAGATTAGATCCTCTCCTGCAGTCTCTCTTTTTAAATCACAATTAAAATATATTTTTATAGATTGGCTTTAAGTGCTGATCATTGACAGTCTTATTTTCTTATTTAAGGTCTTGGTTGTGTCGTATCACACCAGTTTATGGTGTTTTCTTACTTATGTTATGTTCATACTAATTTTGTACAGCACTTTGGAAAACTTTGGTTGTTTAAATGTGCTTTAGAAATAAAATTTACACTACATTTACATTAACTATTTCAATGTTCAATTTCCTTTTTTGTCTCAGCACAGGTTACAAGGTTCATTTTCTGACCACATCTGGCAATCTTTCACGATTTTTAAGGCAATTGATCATTCAAATCGTGTTCGGAAACACAGAGAGACATTCCAACAGCAACAGTGGCCTGGAGGTCCGCTGTACAGAAAGCTTATTAGGTCCCCAGTAAGGACTGTGCTTCTCCAAGGTCTTCTTAAACAGCCTCCCAGATGGCATGTTGTCAGTGATCGTGCATAAAACATCGATCCGCACCCTTGCACCTCTTGGACCGCTGAATCCAGTGGGACCCAAGATGTTTATGTGATTTTGCCATTAGCAGACCTGCCATTTACACCCCCACTTTAGCAGAGTATGTGTGTTGCTACGAACCTCACCAAAGCTGAGGGGAGATCTCCAGAGAAAATCCTGACACTGCATCATTCCTGAGATCCTACGCTCTCCTGGTGTCAGAGGTGATCTTGCTATTTATGGTGTCACGACCAGACAGGGTCAGCTGCAGAAGCAGGTGATTCAGGTCCAGAGAGTACATATCCAGACCATGATTATGTTTCAACCAACCAGTTGCATATAAATAGTAACAGTCACAGAGTACTCAACTAGTTGGTTGAAACAAAATCTTGGTCTGGACGTTTACTCTCTGGACCTGGATTATCCACTTCTGGTCAGCTCCACCTGAAGTATCTCAGCCACACCTCAAAATGCCCCCCACCTACATCTCCAGCAGAGAGTCACCAAGCATTTAGCTCCTGGCCTCTTCAGCAGCTCTTTTTGGTCTACATTATTCAATTAGGCACCTTCAGAGTTGGGGTTCCAAATGAAGCACATGGAGTTCCCATATCCGACCGACTCGACTGTGATGGTGCTGCATTGTACAGCCAATAGGACATACGATCCCTGACCCGCTACCAAGTGGTCAGTCTGTGATGATTAGTCTACGTTTATGAGGTAACTGCAGCCTCAGACATGTTGTGCTTCCTTCCTTACATCCGTGACACATCCTTCATGGTCTTCTCCAGGAGGTAATTCAATCGGAAAATAAGGGATAGAAGAGCCTACATTTCTAAAGGAGAAGAGTATATGTGGCTGGTACCACCGACCCACTCAGCCGCCATGGTGTAAACCAGGTCAGTGGTGTGGTCTCTCTGAATTAAACTCGCCTTTCCACCAACTCCACCAACTGGAAGGTCATCTGAGCCATCTTGTCTTCTTCTGCAATGTTTGAGGTGTCAGAGCACCTGACAGAGATGGAACCCAGACTGAAAGCCTTCCCGATTCAGCATTAGTCTTTGGATTCCTTCCTCCACCTCCATAAAGAAACCAGCAGATTGCTAATTAAGCAGGAACAGATTAAGGGATGTATCTGTGCACCACTGGCCAAGCTGAGAACAGACCTCATTATACATAAAGATTCTACATTAAACGATTCGTCGGCATTTCCTAAATCACCAGCACCGATTATCTTTTAGTTATTTCAGCTTGCTTGACTGCTCTGAGCTGACAGGAGGCCAGTGACCGGACCACTCTAGGTAGTGTTTTGAGCATCCTAGCAGGCCACGTGCCACTTGATTTTTCACCACACGGCACTGACCTCTAACCATTATTTGGATTTTTGTTTGATAAGAACGACGTTATTTTCAAGCTGCTGTCTCAGAGCGTTGTGAGGCTCCGTGGGGATTACGAGTACTAGGGATACGAGTACTAGAGATATGAGATGAGTACTAAAGACTGTCTCGACGTACAGTTTACTTCAGGGAGGCTCAGGAGACCCAACCGAGTTCCCTTAGAGTGGGAAAGTGCATCAGGGTTCAACCCCAGACAACCACTCCCACTAGGACCATCAGATACAAGATGACTCCTGGTCTCATGGTTAGGGAAGGAGATTCCAGTCAAGATGCACTTTTTCTACCTGTACGTCACTCAGGAAGGGGGACTTAGTCTGAGTGCTAATGCATGACCTATAATATCCAGCATAATGTAAAACTTATCAAAACATAGTGCAGCTGCTGTGAATTACTATCCATTAAAAACACCTTAAGCAGTTATTTGCTGCCTATACAAATGGGTATGGGGAAAGCATTCCTGATCGAACACATCACATTGATCACTCCCTTATTCAGCTATAATGTCTTGGTAGGCCGTATGCCTCTTTGCTAACATGCTCCAATTACACATGATAAGCGTATTTTCACTTAATGTTGACTATAACTGTCAAAACCCTTTTTAAAGTGCAGGGCAACCATTTAGGAGCCAAAGAATCATCGGAAAACTGGACTTTTTTTGTTTTTTGTTTTTAAAGAACCTCTCACTCCTAGGCTTGCCTTCTGCACGTAACACAAGGTCCTGTAGAACCTCCCAGAATATTTGTTTGGATTCAAAATGAAAGAGAAGGTGCTGCACAGTGGATCCGCGAGACACGAACACACCCGACGCAACTACAGTCACTCAATCTTCATAACACAAGGGGGAGTAAAACTACCAGAAACAGCACAAGCCAGTATAACAAGCAGCAAACGCTCTGCCAAATGTGAAGGACCGAGTTCCAAAATTAGTATTTTTTGCAGTTTAAGTCCCCATGGTACAGTACACCTTCCAGTCTATCTGTGTGAAGTGATGTCGCTTTTACTATGTATAAAAGGCCATCAAGTCACAGCCTGTGACTTTAGGTACCTGACCGTTTCCGACAGGTATCGGTTATATTATTCACGTCTGAAATCGATGTAACACTATACGTGTCATGTAACTTCATCCACCCATCCTCCAAAATCGCTTATCCCTTTAAATTACTGCTATTTTACACTCATTGCGCAAAACTACACATAGAGGAGTCGAGATCAAAACAGGATAGCTGAAAGAGCTACCCCAGGTTTTATTCAAAGGGAAGATTGTCCGATATGTACACAGTAACCCCCAACAAAACATAGAACGGTCGATAAACACGCTCAATGTCGAAAAGAATCGCTGTTTCTTAATGTTAGCCTATGTATTTGGCGTCATTAATAATTAACACTACCGGCTAAAAAATATTATTTACTTTTTTAAAAAAACATCATTAAACTATGTGTAAAAATGTCTTAAAACTACAAAAATATTTGTTACCTACAACTTTTTAACTCTGAAATGGACTGTATCGTCTGTGTGTCAAAACATTTTGAAATAACAAATAAGAATGTTTATTAATTAGATACATACTATTATCCCACAGAGCGTACCTACACTGTCACTGTTCCAACTTAGGCTCCAAGTCACGCTGTTGGAGCTCTGTGGACGCGCTTTTACTGGCTGCAAACAGGGACGCGCCGCTGGTCGCGCTGCCGGCGGTCATTTAAGCACCATCCTAACGCTCATATTTACAGACAGAGTCCTTTTCCCCGGCGCTTCACCTCTTTTCCAACTTGGAGGATCCACGCCATTGCCGGCCGCGAAGAGCGACATTCCGGAGCGCATCGGAATTCGAGGGCAACTTTGCTCACCTGCAGGTCGTGCGCCTCGGTCCTGCGGTTCGGGAGACGCGCCGCGCCGCTAAGGACTCTCATATTCCCGTGAAAGCCGGGCACAGCCTCCAAGCAGCCGGCCACTACGCGGGGGAGCCTGTGGAGCACACAGCCCGACCGACATGCTGCCCTACACGTCTCGCAAAGCAAAGGGGGGACGAGGGGCTGCGCTCTGCGTTTGGCGAGGTTCGAGGACCACCGTGTGCGTCTAGAATGGGGCTCGGTGGCGCCGCCGCGTGGCTGCTTTGTGGAATTGCAAAACCAAAAACAAGCACGGGATACCTAAAGGGGAAATTAGATTCGTCTGCGGAAGCACTCGCTGAGAATTTAGGTACTTCGTGAGAACGTTTTAAACACATTTGCTCTCACAGACAGAAAGGATTCTCTGGCTATTAGTTTATGTTTAATTAACTGGGAAGTCATTTATTATTATTATTATTATTATTATTATTATTATTATTAAAGCCTGTATTTGAGTATTGTTACTGCAGACCTCGGTACGATCAGTGGAACCAACATCCTGAACATTCCAGAATGGCGTCACGCTTTTCCTTTAAATAACATCTTTATTGCTCTTCTGGGTGGGGGGGGGGTGGTTGACGCTAATCACTTCATATGACCATACATTGCAAATGGCAAGACTATAGACTGTTAGTTGGGCTACAGTATCTTACCAGTGAACCGTTTTGCAGCATGTAGGACATTCAGAGAGCCACCTCGAAATCAAGGTACAATATGGTCTGAGGTAAATTAGCGGTGCCTGCAGGAACAAGACGCATCTCGGTCAGAAGCTGGTGCCGCTGCTCCACTTGGCAAATTAACTCGCCTGGCTGCTCGAGGCCCTCTTTCCATCAACCTTACTGATTTTGTTAGTGTTTAAATTGAATCCGCCGTTTCCCCCGGTGGTGCGGCGTCTTCTCTAAACGAGTAACATTGCCTTCTTTCCAGATGTGACGTTCCACCTTGTGCCCCAGACGTGATGGTACACGACGTTCTTTTTGATTATTATTTTTTTTTAATTTTGAAAGCAGATAAGTTTGGATCTGGGGGCACGTGAACATCCTGGAACCCTCTTGGTAACTGCGTTTCAGGGTCTCAGAGATGTTATATAAAGCCTCTTTAAATAGTCTGTTTCTATGTGGATAATTAGCTTGTCCATCTTTTACATCTCCTGAGTCTGTGGTGAAGGGGTCCATACTCCCTGAAGGCCTCCCTGCTGTGGAGAATCACGCAAACGCGGCAGCGTCAGCCTGCAGTAACGATAGGGGGCGCCTCTGTTATGCAGCTGTGCATGTTCACTATGTGAGATTTAGACAGATATTTCTATTCACCGAGCTCCATAAAGTCCTGCTTTTAAGGGAACTGTGGCTGAAGTTAACGTCCAAAAGGTCTTAGCGCAAAACAAGGTGAGAGGAGGGATGCCATCACATGACAGACACACGACATCACCGTAACCCCTCCTCCTCATGACACAATTCAAACCGTCCCTTGTGTGAGGTCAGCATTCTAGCTTTATATTTTAGATTTTTGCTATCCAGGTTCACTTGTAAAGCATTATTACTGACCAGAAATATGGATCAGTGATTATGACACTGATCCATATTTCCTGATCCTGATCAGGAAATATGACACTGATCCTGATTCAAAATTCTAGGTCCGAGAACCACTTTATTGCATTAATAATAAAACGCGCTAAGGTGAATTTGAGCTGCGGTGAATGTGTGTGCGCGCCCCCTGTGTTGGATTGACGTCCCGTCCTGGGTTATTCCCTGCCTTGTACCCGTAGCTTCCAGAATAGGCTCTGAACCCCCATAACCCTGCATTGGATAAGTGGGTATAGAAAATGGATGGATGGACAATACGAACAATATGAACCACAAAAATAACTTCAGGGGAAATTTGTTTTGGAGAATTGTCTCCCTCTACTGGACACAAAACGTATAACACTCATCTTTGACAAGCAGATTAGTAAATTAATATCTTATTGTTAAAGCTACATGAATTCGAATAGTAATTAATGCAAAGTGGAAGTTTTGAAACTGCAGCTTGTCTAACTCTATGTCTCAGGACTGAGCCTGTTGTCACACTCACAGACTATCTCTAATGTCATCTGTAATCTCTAATTATTGATAATAAAACCAGTTGTTTGTTTAAGATAACAGTGAGATATCACCTTTCCGTCTGAAAATGCACAAAATTCTGAAAAATAGAGAGCACAATATCTTATCCCTACAGCGGCAGTCAAATTTTACTTTCACCAAATTAGCTTCATTAAAAAAGTACTCAGCCTTGTCTTATACCTGACTCAGGTGTTCAGCTCACTAATAGCAGATGAACAGCCTTGTGCAGGTAGCCATGTGAGATTAAAGGTCCTCCAGCACCTGGGTGTATAATTTCACCCCCTCGCAGATTTCTACTGACACCCACATTAGTAGGCTTCTAATAATTTCTGGCTCTAAAGTAATAGCCATAATTCAGCACTGATGCAGTTGCCACGGTAATGCTGTATCCAGCTGTTACTAGGTTACCGCCATACCCACTGTTGCTAGGTTGCCGCTGTATCCAGCTGTCACTAGGTTACCGCCATACCCACTGTTGCTAGGTTGCCGCTGTATCCAGCTGTCACTGGGTTACTGCCATACCCACTGTTGCTAGGTTGCCGCTGTATCCAGCTGTCACTGGGTTACCGCCGTACCCACTGTTGCTAGGTTGCCGCTGTATCCAGCTGTCACTGGGTTACCGCCGTACCCACTGTTGCTAGGTTGCCGC
>JAODLC010000123.1:21826756-21856240 GCA_026781145.1 Hippopotamyrus pictus | reverse complement strand
GCCCCCTCTGGCCCCCCCCCCCCCCACCTGCCTCCCCTACCCCCCAGAGAAACGCAGCAGTAACTGCAGCAGCTGGCCTCACTGCAGCCCTTTTGGCCCCTCCCGTTATGCAATGGCTAACGTTTCCACCACAGCATCGCCCCAGCCTGTCGCCTTATCTCCTGTCTCGCATCCTCACATTGCTTCCTCGTTCTGTGTATGTCTGACATACGGCGACATTCGAGTTCGGGGGGAAATCCAGACCCCTCCAGGGAAGGCATCCTGGGCTCAGAGCCCATCTAATGACCCGTCTGTCACCCTTCCGTCCAAGACCAGAGGAAAACCGAAAGAAGTGTTTACGGGCTGAGAGGTCGACATACAATGCATTTTATTTTACCACAAACGGACCCTTCATAAATCCCTGTCCGCCCCGTGCATTAAAAGCCGATCTGAGCAATGATTGCTTTTAAACGTAGCAGCGGGCCGAGTGACATGCCACTTCATTTATTTTAATTGCTCCTGGAGATTGGAGTCGTGACTTCCACTGTGGGAGGCTTGAAAGGCAGTGGCTAAATGACAGTTTGCATTTAAGGTGGCATAAAATCCTTCCTGCTCTGCTCGACTTGGGTGGCATGCCACCGATGATCGGGTCCACCTTAAAAGTCTACCTTAAGACACAGCCTTGCCGGACGGCTGAGCATGACAGAATGAATTGCGCGGAAGGTCCGTCGATGTATCGAGCAGCCGGGAGATTGTGAAAGCGTAGGGATATCTGCTGGATAAAAGTGACCACTGGTTGGCACCAGGTGCATTATGGGTAGGGCGGGGCATTTGTGGGAGGGGTGCTTAGGGAGTGGTGGACAGGAGAACAGGTGTTGTGGCGTGAGACGTAAGAAATGTGCATGGCAGTGATGAGGGACTTCGGAGATGGTGGGTGGTGTGACAGGTGCATCCTCCGATGACGCGTCGGTGACGGCATCGTAATTTCGGTGGCATTGTGTCGTGTCCTTTGGCGGCGGGTCGCTTTTCACTGCATCTGGCTTCCTGCATTCTGTCAACAGTCGTGTGGGCAGCCCAGAACCCCCGGCGATGGAGGTGCTGATGGGAGCTCGCACGCACGTAGGCACATCCTGAGATACCGTATCTATACCACAGCACCCGATGGCCTCATGGTCGAGTACCGGACTGGGCCCACCTTCAATCTGTGGGCCATGGTGTGGGTCAGTCACCATATTATCAGAGGCTCGGGGATGAAGGGGTCTTCACAAAAACTTCTTTTTCCTTCGGATCTTCCAGGTCCGTGCAGGACAGCTGTCCTACCCCAGGGCGTGGATACCCTAGCAGATTCAAGGGACCCAGAATTTTATAGGTGCCCCAGTATATGAAAAATGACAATTTATAGGCCTGGGGACCATTACGCCTTTGCATATTTTACCATGGGGAGACCCATATTTCTTCATATTGAAAGTGGCAGCCCTAATGAGGGGCCCAAGGTGACATTTTGTCAGGGGGGGACAGAATTTCTAGCTGTGCCCCTGGTCTTGTTTTTTACATGCGGTGGAGTAAATGCAACCAAGCAGGTCATAAAGATGTAGGGAGGGTGAGCTCGCTAATGGCAGGGATGCTCTTCTTCATGCCTGGGGGGGTCTGTGATGCTCTCTCGCTGATGCCCTGCCGGCCTGCATCTCGCTGCGAGTTGTGGACACAGCGGTGACTGTGTTATATTGACGGAGCATTTAGGTGGATGACTGACTCATGCGGTAAAGTAGTATGAATGCTGATGGAGTGGCCTCTCCCCCTTCCTCCGCCCGTGACTGAGGGGCGTGGCCTCTCCCCCTTCCTCCGCCCGTGACTGAGGGGCGTGGCCTCTCCCCCTTCCTCCGCCCGTGGCTGATGGGCGTGGCCTCTCCCCCTTCCTCCGCCCGTGGCTGATGGGCGTGGCCTCCTCTCAGGCAGCGTAGGAAGCACAGGTGGAGGTCGCCATTGCGTCAAGTCGCCTACCTTGTGTGACGTCCTTCCCCGTGGCTCCGGCGATCAGCAAAAATGCCGACGAGGGGGGTCGCGGGTGTGAGGACGGCCAGGAGGACCTACAGTGACGGAGAGCATCGTCGACTGGGTGCCATAGCAACAGCCATCCAGAAAATGTACAGCTACAGCTGCCGGTCTATGAGAAGGCAGGCCGTGATGCTGTGTTTTCTCACACTTTTCTGTATTTACATGCGGTTCATCCTTTTCTCAGATGACCTTGCTAAAGTGACCTCCATGCCTGACTGATCACATGACCTGCTAGTTAACCCTTTGTTCCCTACACCCCTGTTAACTTCCATCTAACATTCATCTTGCTCCGTCAAAGTTACACTAATAGCTACAGATGGAAGCGAGAGAGCAGTGTAAATAGTACTCAACACGGTAGGACTGTGTTATTGGTCCAGTTTGAAGGAATTCGCCAGAAACACTTGCGTAAATTCATCCCAATATAAAAATGTCTTCACCGTGACCAAACTGCCTAATTAATTCTGCTGTTTTTCCAGAGATATGCAGATTAGGTTTTAGCTTCCAAGGAGAAAGTAGTAGCTCTTTTGTGCATAAATGTGATATCATGCTCATGCTCCAGGGGGCGGTGTTCATGTGATGTAATTTTCTTTTAATGTTTACTAAAATGAACCGTTCTCAAACCACGAAAATGCCCTTTCTGGCTGTTCCTTTTGACCAGTCAGTCCCTTAACCATTATCTAACAATGGTAAACATCGGACCATGTTTGATCGTGCTGGACTTTAACTGCTGTTAGCGATGGTGCCTAGCCGTTTCTCTATGGCGATGTGAACAGAACCTCAGCCCTGAATACTGTGGCCCCAACTACCATCTACAAAGGCATAGTACCTCATTTTGGCCAGAAAGGGACCGGTGTAATGAGGCACGTGTTCTGTAAATAAAGGTAATTTGTGTTGTGTTGTTATGCTGATGATGCTTATTTAAGAACCTGCACAGGGTCCCTGGCACGTTCAGCATGCCACCTATGCTCACACTGCCCCGGCAAGGCGGGGCACCGTTGAGGAATACCCTCTGTGCTGCACCAAGGGCTCCCCAATCGACGTAGCAACCGCTGTCTCCTAGCAACCGCCACAGTGTGGCTCCGCTGAGGCGGTTCCCGCTTTCTCCGAGCTGATCCCCGGCGCCTCAACCTGATCGCGTCGGGTTTATCGCGACCTCTATCCAAAGGACGGCGTCCAGCACTGTGTGCCCGAGCTGCCGCATCAGATATCCAGGAAACCAACGAGCGTGCCCGACGATTTTCGGTTAAAAGTGTGGGCGCTCACTTCGCTGGGTTAGCATCATTGTCTTAGTATTTAGTCACTTCCGCTGATTTGCATTTTACCGGCGTTCACCCCCAAGCCGCCTCACGTTAATCGCCTTGCCTTAATCTCCCGCTTCCTTCCTGATTAAGCTCCATAGTCCCCGGGCTCCTCCATCATGCCTGCACGACTCCATTTCCTGTCATTCGAACCCGCCTCTCTTCTCCCTTTGCTAAGTGCCGGGGTTTGTTTACTCGGACCTCTTTCCTGTAATTCGAGCTGAGCGCTCTCGCTGCCATGCGGGGGCTGGGAATGACCGGCACGTTGAGCGCGGGCCGGTCCTGAGCCGCGTACGGCTTTACCGTTATTAGATAAGCATCTGTGCCGCGCTCAGCTCCCTCCGAGGGTGATTGCAGTACTTGTGTGATACAGGTGAGCGTGGCGCGCGTCTTCATGCACGCCGCATATTCTGCCCCTTGTTTGGAGTCGCCCTGGCAACCATCGCTATGGATGCATCTTCATGGTAATGCATCCGCTGGATGGAGCATAAATTACAAGCAGTCATCCCGCGGCTGCCAGCTCCACCGTGGACGCACGGCTTTGTTGTGTCTCTCAGCCATCCTCAGCGTCAACATCATCGTCATCCACTCTGTACGGCGATGGAAGTCTCCCTGCAATAACCTGTCAAACACCCCGACCTCGGGCTGTGTTGTGATTGGCTGTAACGTGAAGTGGCGGGAGCCCCGTCCCCTGACCCAGAACTCCTTGAAACATTCTGCATTTCTTTTCGATGCTCCCCGCACACAAGCCGGACGAGCCAGAGCCTCAGAAATCGAGGGCCGTTTGTAGATAAATGACTAAGGTGTGAGTCACCTCGCCGTGGCGGCTACGTGTCGGACTGAGAGCTGGTGCCGTCACTCCGCTCTGTGGCTCCGCCTTCAGCGCTGCTTAGCCTCGGCGTGCCATTTGGCCCAGTAGTGTGCTAGGCAGCAGGGCATGCTGGGATGCCACTTCCTGCCAGTGCCGCCATTCAGTAAGACCTGTGATAAGATGGGCCATGCCTTGACCAACAAGTGTCCCGCCCCCAGCAAGACTGGGAATGACATCCCTGAATCCCTGACATCACTGACCGCTGATCCTCCAGGCCTGCAGACTTTCTCATTATCTGTGACTAAAGTGGATTCCTGCACCAGTACAGCCGTGTCACACATCAGTCGGCTGCCGCATGACCTTGTAGCATGCAGGGGTGGGGGCTGGGGGGGGGGGGTATTGCAGCTGGTTAACTCCTCGCCCCAGCAGCTCCCATCCTGATACATGCAATGCCCAGCGGCCTGCATGACTCACTCAGACGCTGAACGCTATGAGCCGCCCCTCCCCGCTCGTCATCACGGCGCTCTGCTGACCTCTTAGCATATTCAAATTTATCATGTGATATCACGTATGTATGGGGCCTCACAAGGCGGGCAAGGAGAAGCACTCCTCAGTAGCGATGCTTTGCTGATGTAGCTGGGGGTGGGGGGGGGTGGACATCGTCTTATTGGATGATCAGTGGGACTGGCTGCGCCAATCAGGGCAGGAGATGTGAGACAGACACTGTCAGTCCTCTGTCCAGCCCGACTTACCTCTCAGAGACAGTGATCTCAGCACCAGAGACATCACAACTAACTAATGCCACAGGAAAAAACTGTCAATGACCTCAATCAGCTCTGACCAAGCTGACCCCCCTCCCATAGTGTATCTAAGCACCCGCCTGCCCCCCGCAGCAAATGAAGAGCCCATCACTCACTTGAACATCACTGACATCTTGTTAATTGTATCATTCTTCATCCCGCGAGGCCTGGCACCCCACGTCAGCTGGGCATAAGCATTTCTGGATGCTGGATCTCACACTGGAGCTCCACTGAAAAGCCAGGTTGATGGACGCTCGCTTCTGAACGTTCAGCTCATTGACCCTGAACAGGCAGCTCACAGGATCCGCTCTGCACAGCGACCCCTGCTGGCCACTCCTTCTACTGCAGCATCTGTGCGTGACCTCGCCATTCTCACGCGTGGTCCCCCCCCAGACTGATTCTCGGCAGCAGAACCTCTGGGTCCAGGCTGTAGGCGCGTGATCTTGGCATTGATCGGACACCTCATCCTGTGGAAACGCAGCGTCACACTCTATTTGTTTACTCGTACCGCTGGTGACGCTGGAAGTCGGGAATGACGGAGCGCATACATTTTATGAGGAGGGAGAATTTCACAACTTGATTCGCTGCGGATTTAAAAGCAATGAACGTGATTCACAACCTTCGTTCATGTGGAGCTTTTGTCAAAACGCCTTGATGTATCACTCAGGTCCTGCTCTGGGGATGGAGCTGGCCGAGAGGCACAGGGACCCCGAGGCTGTGCTGTGTGACAAAGTCCCCGGACCCCGGTATGTCACTGAGGCAGAGGAGACTTTCGGCACGTAGCACATGAGCCCGCTTTGGCACGACTGAGGCAGCTAGCCATGCTAACATGCTAATAGTTCGGGAGTCGCCTGGACGGGGCTCATCCATCATTTCGTGAGGGCCGCCCGATCCTGCCACGGCCCACGTGGCGATAACCCCGCCTTCCACATGGTGGCGTATCTCTTCCAGCAGCTCGTGGGGTCACATGGCTGAGGGGCTGGAACATGAGCTTGGATATTGCTGTGGTGACTGGGGTGAGGCATCCACTGAGGGTGAATATAGATATAGAAGATAACCAGAGTGTTAGCCAAATAAAATATCATAGGTCCAGAGCTGCAAGTCTCCATTAAAAGGATGTGGACTGTGTGCAGGTTTAAATCCCACAGAAACCCTATGGGTTATTGTATAGCAGTATGGGGAACTTTACTCTAAATCACCAGTAAAATATAAAAGCATATTATGGCACTAATCACACAGCACTACTCTATTGGTATTTATTGATCAGGGTCGACTGCTTCCTCATTAACAGGCTCACAAGCGTCAATGTGTTCTGCCCTTGTGCCTCCCCCCCGCCAGCTTGTCAGCACACTGTGAGCATCTACATGAGGAGTTTAAAAGCAAATAATAGATAACTAGCAAACCCAGGCTCCTCAAACAGTTTGTACTCACCCGTATTTAACTACAGTCACTAATTTCACACAGATGGTAACTGTTTACCATTCATTAACTTTTTTCAGTTGTAAGTGATGATTTCTTGCTTTGTACTTTGATGCGGATTTGACCAGTAAAAACCAACCCCCCACCCCCACCCCGACCAACCTAACTACACAGGGGCCTTTGTTAGACAAGAAGACTCAATCCTCCAGCTAACGAACGGGAAGTGGGTCACATGATTTTTACTGATCCACAGTTTGAAATTGTTGCACAGGTTGCATGGATGGATGATAACAAGCTGATATGTGGTAACTGCTTTAAATAACTGCCTCTGCGGCCTGGGCTGCTGCTGCCCCGCCTACTGGGTGTGATCAATATGCAAATGAAGCAGAGCTGACTGCCTCAGTCATGTGACTTCTGGCACCATATCAGTTCCTGGGGCGGTGTCTGATTGGCCCCAGCTGGGGGCAACTAGGTCACTGGTTATTCTAAGCCAGGTAGATTTGCCCCTTGCGAAGAACACACAGAATCTTCTACACTTCAATGATATTGTGAAGATTCCTCACCTGACAGCAAGATACAGCTCCTATGGCAATAAGCTCTGGCAAAGCTATCTCACGCTGCCGGCTACTCACTTTCCCACTTTCCGGAAGCGCAGGAGACGCTTGCCGTGCCTGTCCCCACTGCACCCGGACCACGATGTTAAAAGGCTTATGGCTCGAAGCGCCAGCTGCTCTACACCCCAGCCACCCGCTAGCAGTATTAGCTACACAGCGGGACACTGCAGGTCATGTTTATCAACAAACTCAACCTGCCCATGGCCAGGATCCCTGGTCGCTTCGATCCACCCGTGCGGCGGAAAGTCCTAGCAGCCTCCCCCCCCCCCCCCCAGGCTGACCTCTGTACCGTCTTTTTGGATCTAGGCATAATAATGTTAATCCGGGCCCAGGACACAGGATGTACGAGCACGCGGGGCTATCGGGAGAGTCCACAAAAGGCTGCTTGTTCCCGCGGCCTTGACTGTGCAGCTCTCCCCCGCAGAGTCGGCCTGCGGCGGAGGACGCTCCGTCAGCCCGTTTCCTGGCCGGGGGAGGGGTGGGGGTGGGGGTCTTTTGTTTTACTGCCAGGTGCCATCGTCATGGCAACATCTGCTTGTGGAGCAACCTAGTGTTGATCGAAAATAACAAGGAAAGGCCCCAGACTCTTCCATTCGGTCGAAGTTGTCAGAATGTGAAGCATATGTATATAAAAACAGCGGCTGGTCGCACAGCCCGGAACCGTACCAGAGACACACCGTTACGCATAATAAGAGCTGGGTTTGCTGTATAATAATGCTAACTGATTCCAGGGGCCATTTCTCCCCTATTACACAGAACTCATCTGAAACATGGACCTTTAACGCACCACTGGCACTGAGAGGCCCTTCACAGGCTGCGATGAACCGAAGCGCCCCCCCTAGAGAATCGATGGAGGCCAAGAGCGCCTCAGAACGGAAATGAGTTTGGTGACTGAGAAAGGCAGAAACTTGTATGGGGTTTAAATGAAAACTCGTAAAACTGATTGATTATATGACTACAGTTACTGGGTACAGGATCCAGTTACATCATATATCGTCTGATTCTTAAGGAGTAAGATGTAGGACAGCAAGTACGATTACTTACTGCATTAGTCCGACCGTATATTTCAAGGACAAGTGGAGGTCAGAAAACACTATATCTGTGTGAGATCCCAGTTTTTTCTGCTGTCATTTCTTTGACGGAAACTGCAGCATTAAAAATTTTCAGAATTTAGAGATCAGTGTTGACACACCACAGCACACAACAACGAAATGTGTCCTCTGCATTTAACTCATATGTGACATCGTGACAGCAGGAGGCAGCTAATTCAGCGCCCGGGGAGCAGTGCTTGGGGGCGGTACTTCGCCCAGGGTACCTCAGTGGTGGCTTTCTGGTCGGGGATTCGAGCTAGCAATCTTTCAATTACAGCCCATCTTCTTTGAAGAAGATCGCCACACAGATAACCCTGATTATCTCTGAGAGTCCACAGACAGACTTTCACCGCTCTGCTCTCTACCGGCTAAGGGAAGCATCTTTGAGGTGAGTAAATCGAATCTCTGCTGAGGTGTCGCCACGGCAACCCGGTCCTACCTTTGCCGGAGGGGCCGGCAGCTTCCGTCGTTCGGGCCCTGTAATATTCAAACGACTTCCCCCGGACTCGGACGGCCCATTTGCCTGGCAGATGCGGCTCGCCAGCTGAACGCCCCCCTCCCCCCCGACACGCACGCACTCTCCAACCCATGGCTGTGTGACACTCACCACAAAAAACACACAAAATGGCCTCTGGCTGATACTGGGCAGGCAGAAGTCTTTAATACTTTCTGATGACCTCCTCCCTACAAACGCTGTGAACTGCAGAAGCTGCCCGCCTGTCGTTAAGCAGATCCGACAGCGACTCGGCCTTCTGACCCAGCACATAGCCGACTGACTTACTGCCTCCCGTTCGTAAACATGGTGGAGGTCAGGCCATCGATTGGACCGTCTGACGCTCCATCGGCTCTCCGGCGGCGCCGGTCTGGTGTACAAGGTTCTGCCGGGGGTCCGCAAATGGTCTCGCAGTCCCATCAGGGCGGAAGTCCAAGTGTTACGGGTGACCACATGTCCTCAAATGTTGATAACTCTGGCGACACATTTGTCAAGTTCACCCAACAGCCTTGAAGGTGATAAGTGTCTTCCTGAGGAAGCTGGGAGGTGCTAACCTCTGTAAGCCTACACACACACAGTCACACCCCCACACACAGTTCTGCTAAACCACATCCTAGGGATCTCCCCAAAAACGCATCCCCAAACACTCCCCCGTGACCAATATTATCCCTTGTCCTGTCTAAATTCACTCAGCACATTCATTTTTCCGTTTTTCGCAAAGCAAAGGCTCGATTTCCCCATGGCGCGATCCTCCCTGTCAGTAAGACACCGTGGAAAGTCCCAGCAGGAGGGAAAAGCAAGAAGTGGGGGAGGGATAGCACATCTGACTTCCGCTGACTGGCACTTAGGTGACACTTTGGCCAGGTCAAGGTGACTCAATTGCTGCAAGTCCAGCCTGTGCCTGTGGCTGACCTAGTGAGTCAGCGAGTGTCAACAGGAAGTGTGGCAACTTGTCACACTATTCCACTGCAACCAAGAACCAAACCAAACCGCAATCTGACATTTTCCATTGTAGATTTTCCGAACGGTCCCCACGCTGTACCCGTGCTGGCATGGCCCTGCTTACTAAGCTGGTTGCTTCGCCACATCAAAATAGTCAAAATCCAGGGAGATATCCAGGGTGATCTGCTTCAATGTGCCTTTATTATCTGAAGGTAAAAAGACCATATTCTATATATCATTCATTTTTAGTAGTATCATACATTCCAATGTATTGACGCATTCCTGAAAGCTCTGAACATGAAAATTTCAACATCCTACTTAATAAATACTATAGAACAGCTGAATGGAATGGATTCGTAACGCAAATTTACGCAAGCAAAAGCTAATTCTGCTAGCGTTTCATTCTCACAGACTCGCTAGCGGAAATTAGCACACTGTAAATCATGATGTACACCGTGTGAACACTAAATAATCTTCTCTTCGCTTTCACATCACTATCACTCTCCAAACCAAAGCCTTTACTGAGCTGACCCTTCTGCAGTGGAAAACCGAAGCGAACTGGAACTGTCCTGTAACTAATCTGTCTTCACAGTACAGCCCGGGTACGGGTCGGCACCTGTATGCCAGTGGAAAAGCGCTGTAAGATGCAAAGCTGTCAGCAGAATGAGAGACCACTGTTAGCCACTAGTACTGTCCTGCCCCTGACATCTCACCCCGCTCTTCCTAACTCTCTGCGACATTTACCTTTAATTAGCTCATCAAATATGACAAATCACCTCAGAGGAACATTCTGCCTGTCTCCTGATCTACTGTCTGGGGATTCAGGGTGGTAAGCTGCAAATACACTGTAACCGTGCTCCCACGGCGTTTGCGAGTGGCTCCCCTGTCTATCACTTGGCCCGTTTCTTTGGATGGCCCCTCTGTGGTTCAGTCTGAGGTTCCCCATTTTGGGCATTTCACTGTTTTCTCTCCTCCAGACTGTGGTTCCTCAGGCTTCGCTGTTTAGGTTCCCCAGTGTGACATACAGCAGCCCTCGGCTCCCATTTCAGATGCATCAACCCCAGACTCTGTAGAAATTAGTCATTTCAGCCTCACTCCGTGCTGCTAGGGAATGGCAGAGGTTGCAAATATCGCAAAGTCCCAGGTTGAACCAAGCATTGATGCAGTAATGTGGAGCTGTATATAGGGGGCGTCGCCCAGGCGCCAAAGCATTTGTGCCTCTCACAGCAAGACAAGTGGCTTCCGTCTATCGTGAGGTCTGGGAGGTAAATGGACACCAGATGCAGGAAATGTGTCAGAAAAAGCAGAGGAGGGTTCTGCTTCTTTCTTGCCCCACCCACTGAAGCTGAGGAAGGTAGTACGGTCCAGGCATGGGGGACATTTTACAACATGACAGTGACACTTTCAAGAGACTCTGTGATTAAATCCATCTACTAATCAAGGCCACTTCTGCTCCCGAATCCTGAATCCAGAATGATGTTCATGAGAAGAAAACGCAGACCAGGAAGCAAGGCAGCCCGTGACGCAAACACGCAATGATCATCTCGGTATCTGCAGACGCTGCCACCTTCCTGAGGAGAGTCGGCCCGTCTGCGCTGATCACGCTGAATAATGATCAGCTTCCTTTGCTCAGGCTGTCAGCCGTGTGACGTGTGAGCAGGATGTCACTTGAGGTGTGTGTGGCTTGCCAACTGAACCCTGGTGAGGGGACTCGCCCATAGCTGAGGCGATCCACTGAGAAGCCCTGTGCCTAAGGTGGCAGGGGGGTCCCAGCAACGGTGAAAATTCAGACACCCCAACCCACCACCAGACCAGACGTGGCGGGGCTGGCTCAGCAGACAATGGGCTCTAATTAGCTTAGCGGGTTGGCTCGGGCTAACCAGCAGCGGAATAACAACGTTATGATAACTCTGCTGAGCTCACCCCGGAATACGCATTCAGCTGCTGCGTCCCAAGCCCATGTGTGCTTGCACACCTGGATCCATCCTGGAGGCCCAGTTGATGACCTAAATACTGCGGGGAGCACTTCCTCCAGTCCTTTTTCCACATGGGCTGGTTGGGTGACTTTGAGCATTGTGCTTTGAAGACCTTCCCTCTGATCAATGTGACAACAGAGTCGATAGAGAGGCCACTGTAATGCTGTGTTCCATTTACCTCGGCGGTCGAAACTTGGAAATGGGAATGACATCACACACGAGTTGACAGCTTTCCAGTATGGCAAGTTGGAAAGCCATTTAGCAATATCTGGGACCTGATTTCTTGCTTAGCCGGATAACTTGTCAGATTTAATGTACCCCAGTTTAAATGGCCTTTATCCTCATTCACTTACATTTAACCCAGACAACCTTCAAGCCAACAAGTTATCTGATGAATCAAGAAATCCTGCTTTCTGAAACAGCCCCCAGTTCTGGCCAGGTTCATTGTTAGCCGCTGTTAGCAAAATCAGTCAATAACAACACATCACGTTCATAAAAGCACCATAGCAACACGTCCACACGTCATGCTTGGAGAACCTTCTGACTCTTGGAGAACCTTTTTGATGGAACCTTCTGACAATCATCCTTTAGCAGATAGTCAAGCTTGTTCCCATACTGAAGGCAGGACTGGAGAAGCACGTGGAAACTGTGCCTGAGAACCTCCACCAGGAAGTATGACAATGGGTTGTGAAATTAGTTTTGTTACTCAGATTTTTTTTTCGGGGGGGGGGGGATGAGCTCATCCTGATTCCTGGAAATCGCCCCTGGTCCTTCACAGCCTGCATGTAGTGTACTCAGCTCCCTTGGTTGCCTGATAACAACAGAAAGTTTGTTGAGAAGGGCGCAAAAAAACCTCAGATCACCCATGGAAACCTCAGGGCGACAGACCAAAGAGCGTCGACGGCGAGGATGATGATGGAGAGAAAGGCCATGTGCCCATGTGCCCGTGTACACAGGCACGGCATACATGCGTGTGGATGAGCGGCCGGCCACGTGCGCCCTGTGCTCTGGATTCTGCTCTATCACAGTCAATAAACGTCACTGTCAACCATGCGGTGACCGCGGCAGGCGGATGACAGGGCTGACGGAGGTGTGATGAATAAGTGATGGAAGCAGGGACCGATTCCGTCAGGCTTGGGTCTCCAGCCTGGAGGAATCAAACGTTTGAGTCTGCATTAATAGAGAAGAGATACACCTTGTGTTCCGGGCTGCCCCAAAGGCGGCAAAGGGGTGGGACGAGAGAACTGCGGCTTTAATCAATGACATCGTTAATTAAGGGAAACAGTACAATAGTCTGACGGTGATGAAATTCTCACATAGATTTTGTAGTTAGAGGGTCATGGATGAGACATATATAGAAGCTCAGGCTGAAGCCCTGAATGATTTATTTACCTCAGATGTTTTAACAGCCTTGTTTTGGTTTGACGACCCTCAGACAGATTGATTTATGTATGTAGCTATCAGGTGAGATGTGTAGGTCTGAGGCAGGTCTGCAAGGTATCAAAGAGAAAGCCAGAGAGAAGCCCCAAGGTAAGGCGGAGGAGATTATGGAGCTGAATGACCAGCATGCTGCCAATACCACCCTAGCATGAGGCTACACACAGTCGCTGCCCTGGAGGATTCAGTAAGATACACCAACACGCTGATGGAAACAAATCCAGGGTTCCTCCTGGGCCTGTGACCGATTTCCCACAGGGTTGATGGGATGCCATTAAACGTGTGACCAGGCAGCCATAGAGAGCGACCCGGCTCCATGCGCAAAATCTGAAACTCACACTGTAGATCAGCATAGAGGCCATACAGACGAGACTGTTAAAATGCAGCCATGTGTGCCACAAGGTACCAGTGGGGGTCGAGGGAGGGGGGAGACTTAATCTGCATTCTGGTGTCTGGAATCCACAGTCACACGCTGTGCAATGCAGTGCCATCGCCCGCCTCCCACAAGCCCACAATCTGCCCCTTAATCCCCGACACTGGAGCCCAGTTACGTGGTGCCGGGCGCGTAATCCCCCACCCCCCACCTGCCGCCTGCTTTCCAGACAGGAAAGTCCCTTCCTGGCCCACATGGGACACGCCTCCTTGTGTGGCCAATCATGTGACCCGGTTTCCTGGTGGCAGTTTGGTTATTCAAAGCGGGCAGTTTGTGAATGAAACTGAGACCATGGTGAGAAACCAGATATCTGTCACTGGGGGGGAGGGGCATGCCATACAAAAAGTACCTTCTCACCAGGGACACTTGATGAGAGACACTTAAATGAGACACTTAAATGAGCCCTGCAAAAGACAGCTCATGCATCTCCATACCTGCCTCCTATCCACTAATTGCCCCTAAGATGTTAGTACCTCACCAGCTTCTGAGCAGGGATGCAAAACAAACACACACACACACCCTCACGCAAACACACAGAGATGAAAGTGATGCACGTCTGGTCTGGGAGATCTTATATTTTATGAAGGCTATAGGTGAGGGATCTGTGTATCTATAATCCAGATCCTACATCCTGAAATACAGAACATCCTATAGGTGAGCAGTAGGACTACTCAGCACATTAAGACCTTCTTAAGAAGACATAGCATTATGGGAAAACCTCTTCCCTAGTTTAATAGCCTGCTTTCTTGTTATTGCTCCCCGAAACCGTCATCAGGCTGATATTATCCTTCACTAGGTCCCAAGATGACTACATCAGTACTGCACAAATATTAGTGTTAGCTCAGACCAAAATGAAGTTGCACACCCTCCCTCCTCAGAGCTGGAAATGTGCGCGCTGCCCCCACCGTGTGCTAAGTGGTTTGGAGCAGCTTGCTAGTGTGAGTGCTGGGAGCCAGAAGCTTAGCGCAATGACACGGGGCGCTAATGCTGACAGAGAAGCCTGCGTTCGTAGCACAACATGCAAACAGCGTCGCGGTTATGAGAGTGAGCATGGAGCATTGCATGCAGAAGAGCACTTTGCAGGAAAAAAAATACCGCACCCCCCCCTCCCCCCCACAAGGAGACATGAAGACAAAATAGAAAAAAAGAACAGAAAACGGATGACTAACACAGAACACATTACTCACAGCAGCTCCTTCTCTGCATCGGCCTGATTTCTGATTGCACCTGACTTACAAACACAAATCAATCCCCCCACAAAGAGCTGGATGCTGTCAGGTGGGATTTTGAAAGGGTCAACCTACCTGCGCCCCCCCCCACCGATTCCACCCCCACACACAGGCACAGAGGAAGTTACTTTTCATGCTGCCAGAACCATCCATCAGGTGGTGGGGGTGGTGGGCATGCTGGCGAGAGGTGGGGGGGGGGGCTGGGCAGATACGGGAAGCAGCTACAGTAACCCAGCGTGACACCCTGTCACTCAGCGCTTTGGACTCTCGCTTCATTCACCTGACGTTCCGGTCTGGACCAGCTAGGGCGACGTTTTTCATAGTAGGAGGGGAAATTCACACCCCTGCTAGCCTGATTATGACATGCCACTTTATTATCTCAAATTTTCTGGCATCGCTGCATGAAATTATGGGATGAGCAGCTGGTGATGACCGTCTGACACCCGCATGCTTCTGCCCGGCGGTATAATCTGAGTTATGCAAATGTCAGAAGGGTTTCTGCTGAGCCGCGAGAAACCTGCACGGCCGTCGGGTTAAGGGCCAAAATGGCCCCCGGCCTTAGCCGGGTCAACCGCTCACTTGTCCACTCGCTTCACAGAACAAAAATATGTGTCTGAGAAAGCAGCCTCTTTCCTCGAGGAGTGTGTAACCAGGTGTGTCTGAAGGAAGGGGGGAGGGGGAGGGCTTTGGGGATGTGCCCCCCCCCCCACACACTTCCGGACGCAGGCAGAAGGAGGCAGCAGGTCCCACATCCTGATGCAGATATACGCACACACACGCGCGCTGACCACAGCAGTGCACACCGCATGTCCTGTTGGATTATGGGTTTACAGAGCCAAAGAATTAGAACAGGAGGCGGGGGCAACGGTACAGTGCAGACTCTGCTATTGGGGGGGAGGGGGGGGCGGACGTTGATACGTAGATAGAGAAGAAAGGGGTGGACACCACTCTGAACGCGACTGTGTGGGACACACACAGGCAAGTGAGTCATACTCTGCCCAGGATATGAACCACTGGCAGTTTGTCATAAAGCACTGTGTGTGGGGGGTGCAGAATGTCTCTCTAAATTGTCCATAAACCAGATACTGAGATTTCATCACCACAATCACTGAGACTGAAAGACTCATTATTCCCCAGCAGAAGATGATTTGCACACACACACACACACACACACACACACACATAGTCCATGTATTATTTTCTTTGTGGGGACTCTCCACTTATTTCTATGGGCATAGCCGTACTCCCAAAAGTGACAACCTTAATCCCTACCCAGCCCTAACCTTAACCAAAAGTAATCCAACAAAATGCAAGATTTTTGGCTATTGATTTTTGATTTCAGTTACAGATATTTATAAAATTGAGGTTATCCTTGTGGGCACTGAAAAAATGTCGGTACAGGGTAAAAAGTTACAGGTTTTTAACTTGTCTGATTTTTATCACACTCAGAGACACAGACACACACACAAGCACACGCACATGCTAACCTTTGCATGTACAGAGGAATTGCACAGTGGATCTGCACGCATAATACTGGTGATCTTTATACATCTGTCATCTGTCACCCCTTTATGTTATAAATCACACGACCGTTATACAGTGGCACCGGCTTGTGGCTAATCTGACCTCCCACAAGTGACAGCGGGTGAGAGTGGAGGACATCAGTTCTTAAGCTCTTCTGGTCACATGACAGCAGCTTTGATAAACGGAACGCTCAACCCATTCCCTTTTCTTAGAAACCATCCACCACCTTCCCATCTGGCCACGCCCACCTTGGGGCGCGCCCTTCACTTTACAATCACCCACCCTACGCGTGCTTCCGCCCGGCAACATAATCCGAGTTATGCAAATATCAGAAGGGTTCATGTTGAACCACGAGAATCTTGTGAAGATCCAATTAGACGAGAGGGCCGTGGCAGGCCCTCCCCCTCCCGCTGAGGTTCATGCTGCTGAATGAATTGTGTATTAAAGTTCCTCAGGCTTTGCTTTGACCTATTTAGAACCACCCCCGCTGCCGGAAAGGACACATCGAAGTGTGGTGACCTTTCACCCCATGCAGCACGTGGCCAACCGCCCCATCGGGTCTCGCTTTAGAACCAGGGCCTCATCTGGGACCAGTACAGCCCTCTGACAGCACCTGGATCCCACAGTGGTCATCGCCAAGCGAAGTGGACCACAACAGGGAGGGCGGAAACCTCAGCGGGGCTGCAGATGGCTGCTGAACGGAGGGGGGGGGGGGGGGGGGGGGGGGGGGGGGGGGGGGGGGGGGTCACTAGAGCCGCTCTCTTCATTAACTGCTCGCTGCCGCACCAACGGGCAGAAACTAAGCACATGGAATTAATGGTCTTTGACACAAGGCCAGAATCCAGGACACTGGTGGTGTGAAAACATCAACAAAAACAACAGTGTAAGCTGCTGGCTCCGGGGCGCTGAGGAACCGCTTGCAGACAGCATGTCAGAACGATGGAAAAACTTCACCCACAAACACGGCACTCCCGACAGAGGTCGCGGGCGTTCATTTCACTAAACATTTACAACAGCGGCTATGTGAACTGAGACCGTGACCTGAGGTCTCATTTGAGAGCCGGGGGTGTGACATTCACTGTAGAGCAGACCCATTTTAAACCAGTGGGCAGGAAACAAGGGCGGACTGCATCTGGCTGTGTAACTGACACTTTAATCTGAAGTGAGTTTTGCACGTTCAAACAGCTGGATGCTTTTCTGGTGCAGCTTCAGGTCCAATGCGAGTTCAAGGGTACAACAGCAGGGCTCCTTCTGGAATCTGAGCTGTGCATGATCCAGTTCACAACAAGAAGGTGCCTTTGTGGCCCCGTGATACCCATAATATTTTCCAAAGGTTCTGTTTGTGTTGAGAAACCCGAGCGTTTACTTAAACAAAATATTTTACATTTTTTAACAGAATATTTACCTGGGTTGGGCCCCATCTCTAATGCTGGAAACTGCACAGGGAACCTGTTCTTTTCGCCAGCCTCTTGTGACTGTGAACAAATAATATTGAGTGGTTGCATATATTTAAAGAAATGATAGATTGCACAGATTATATTAAATAAAACAGATTAAGACATACAGGACAGGACAGGACAGGATGACAACAGCTGTTTTATGGTCGCCCTCTACTTGGGGCAGTCAGAAATAATGTAGTGCAGCTTGCAAATACTACAGACAGTGCTTTAAGTGTGGAAAAAACAGGTGCCAGTACTCACCTTGTTACTCACTATATGAATATCATGCAATAATATATTTTGGGGAGGACACGTCCCCCACAATATATAGATGTGCTCGCAATGTACTCCCCAAAATATTATGATTACGGCCTTGATATTATATGAGGTGCCAAAATGCAAGACATGTTCCAGGTACTCTTAAGAGTAAGACACAGAGGTACCGGCACTATGCACCAGTGATAACTGGTGAGTACCTGCCCACTTCAACCACTGTGTATAGATTTACTGGCTCCGATACTTAACAGTTGCCGGTGAATGATGGATAAAGAAAAGAGGAGCCACGGCGGGGATGGTGAGGGTCCCGGTCTCCGAGGCGAACGACCGCTCGGAAAGGGTCTTCGCATCTTTCGTGTCCGACGTTGCGGCTCGAGCTACCCCGTCCTCCGCCTCTCCCTGGGACAGCGCTCTTCGCCATTCCGGGGCTTTCTACGCATAAACCGTGCTCCTCGTACGCAAGCCTCTGAGCGGACAACACCAACGCTTTAAATTATATTTGGCTTGTGTAACTCTGAATACGATTATTGAAAAAACACCTTGCCCCCATTTAAAAAAGGAGGCAACATTTTGAGACAAGAAATTTATTTATTTATCCTTGACCGTATTCGTAAGATACCATTGTTTGTCAGGAAACGAATACGCTGCCGCCTCGCAACGCCGTCATGTCTACATTTTCAAGGCAAAGCGGCGTATCCAACACACGCTTATTTACAATCTGTAGCGCCGGCGATTTTAGCTCCTGTCACCATTCAGGAATCGCCGACTTTTTATGAATGAAAAGGAAGAAGGGTTAATGAATGGTACTAGAACGTGACGTCACCGCCCCAGTGACGCCACTCTCCTTTTATGGTAGTGGCGGCCGAAGCCCATTCATAAAAAGGAAGGAGCAGTCACTGGCCGAGATAGTAATCCTCTCAGGAGAATAAACACGGCACAACAACACAAGGACCTGCGTAGGATGTATAATCGTCGGCTGTCTCTCATCCTGTAACTTCGTATAGATTGAAAATTCTTATTAGTATTGTGTACACTTGGGAAGAAATGGTTACGATGAACGGACTGTGTGAGATGGACTGCAACGTGCTGAAAAGGCTGCTAAAAGAGGACAGTGGGAAATGCCTGCTGTTGGACTGTAGGTCTTTCTTGGCTTTCAGCGCCGGACACATCCGAGGCGCTGTGAACATCCGCTGTAACACTATCGTGCGGAGACGGGCGAAGGGCTCCGTATCCCTAGACCAGATCCTGTCGGGTGACGAGGAGGTCAAAATGCGGCTTCAATCCGGACTCTACTCCGCTGTTATTCTGTACGACGAGAGGACGCTTGATGCGGACAACGTGAAGGACGACAGCACGGTTACTTTGGTTCTTAACGCCTTGTACAGGGCTACATATGGGACTGAATCTATATATCTACTGAAAGGTAAAAAAAAAAAAAAAAAAAAACAAAGTGACCGTCTGGTTGACCCACTTAAATGACACTGGTACTTCTGCGCTACGGATGAATTATTAGCCGTGTTTATTATCGGGGCGAGCCATCGGTCCGTTAGTCTGAAGAAAGTAACCACGATCTACCACGTTACACTAACAAAAGCGTAGTGCATGAAATCTCACTCTGTTCACTCACAAGAGAGCGGCTACGTCTAGCTATATGCCGAGGGCAGGCGTTACCTCCTGAAGTATAAGTGCCTTAGCGTTTCAGAAAACGCTTAAATAGCAATGTACTTTTAATTTTGTTTTTGCAGTTCTTGCCCAAACATGGCCAACATGATTGCGCATCACAACAATGATGTAATGCGGATGGCCAAAAGCGACATCGTTAGCCTCTCACTTCCAGTAACCCACCGCGTTTTGTGTGCATTCCGTATTTTAACAATCATCTATTAGTCTTGCTAAAGCATGTGTCTTGGATTTTTATTATGAAAATTCACAGTAGATGATTCAGGAAATGATAATGGAATGACAACGATACATGTAAAATAAAGCGATCGTTACGGAATTAATTTATGGATTGTACAAAGAAGTCTGAATTGAGCTGGAGAAGTAATAGTAAAAATAACAGAAACAAACTGAATGTCTATAGCCTAATATATACATATATTTATTATAGAATCAATATTTTTAGCAGGCCTGCTAGATTTTTTTTACCGTTATGTCATAGTCATAGAATTTAAGGAAAACACTGTATATCACAAAGCGCACTTGATACGCTTAAAGAAATGTGCAACGTTCGTAACGTTTTCTGACAGCCTTAAGGTTTCTTATTATCACAAAGCCAAAGTTTTGTGTTTAATAAAATCGTACCAAATTTGAATGACACGCATCCCAGGAAATGTATGGTAGCCTAATATAAGCTAGCGTAGCGGTACGTTATAAATTCAATCGCCTTTGCCTTAAAGAATTGGGAATCGGGTACAAAACAAAATATTTCAATATTGATTTGCATATAAGTTCGGCTTTTACAAAATGTTGCTACGATTTAGCTGGTGAAATTCGCATTTCATAAAAAACGGAGGGATATTCGTTTTGTCTAAAATGAAAGTGTGAAAATAAAGGAGACAGTATACGTATGCATCATGCAGTATTTTTTTATTGTTTTGCAAAAAAATTTAAATTAGCCAAAAAAAATTAATTATGTTAAGCTAATAAATGAATAGCCGTTGTTTCAAAAAGTCTCTTCATAATATATACGCGTTATTCACATCTGGTTATAAATAATATATAATTATCATATAATCGGATGGTCATTGTTACGAAAAAAACATTGCAGGCTTCACAAGCAGAATTAATTTAAATATAATGTTCCTGATTGATTCGCAAAGCTTAATATCAGCCAGGAATAATATGGCCTACGGATAATCGTTATTCATCCAACCTTCTTAAAAATATATTTATGTACTTATTAGTAAAATTAATATTTTACATGGTGTCAACGATTTATTTCCGCAGGGGGCTACGACAGATTTTCCTCGGAGTATCCCGAATTTTGCCTGAAAACCAAAATTTTGTCCAGCTCCTCATTTCAGTCCGACGGAGAGCCCAGCTGCAGCTCCTGTGGGACCCCCCACCACGACCAGGTAAGCCCTTTATGCTTAGCGGTGTCAGGCCGCTCGCAGGCCCCGCTTTTCCCGCATGGTCGTGTTGTGTAACACCAAAGACTCCGCTTTTGTCTTTCCGGGGGGGGGGGCGCGCAGAATTCTTGCATTGCCAACCTTCCTCTCTCTACAAATCGAAGCTTTCTTAACGTCACGGATTTCCGGCCGGAAGAGCGCAAGATAACCCGTAATACAACAAGATCGATACTGTCACTTTAGGCTCCATTTATATTTGTCCAGCTTCCTAAAGTGCATTTCCGTTGCGGTGCGCTTGTATAATGTCGCATTGTAGTAGGTTTTTCTACGACGATATCCTCTAATGTGGCGCTTGGCCTGGGAGGAAAAACCATTGTATTTGCGTGAATAGCTACCCATTAACTTGCTGATACAATAGTGGAGCTTGCCGCATCGATTCACACCATTGGTGTTTATATACATTTATGTTTACAGAAGACCTTTTTTCACAACACACAAGTAAATATGTATTTGCAGATCCAGCTGCAGGCCTCCGTTGCGTCTCCATAGTTACCCTGCTGTCTCTACCTCTCTCAGGGTGGGCCAGTGGAGATCCTTCCCTTCTTGTTCCTGGGCAGCGCGTATCATGCCTCCAAGAAGGACATGCTGGATGGCATGGGCATTTCTGCGCTACTCAATGTGTCCTCCAGCTGCCCCAACCACTTCGAGGGCGTCTACACGTACAAGTGCATTCCAGTGGAAGACAACCACAAGGCAGACATCAGCTCCTGGTTCATCGAGGCCATCGACTACATTGGTGGGTGGCGCTCTGTCTCTGGTGGGCTGCCCCCTGGTGGGCTGGTGTGTTTAGTGCTAATGAGTGCTAATATTTCAGGATGAACAACACACCTTCCCTGAGGTGAATGCCCAGCTTTTCACCGGGTCTCTGAGCCTTACATGCACTCTTTACCCTAGACACGGTGCATGGAATCCAGGAATTATTTTTGTGGTGGATAATAAGTGAAGAAGTTGACAGAGACGGGGGATTTAGGGCGTCTGTGGTATTTCGAACTTCCAGAACTGACAGCTAGCCTTCGCCGCACTCGGTGTTCTCAAGTATAAGAGCCCTACACAGCATTGGCCTTTCCAATGTTTCCAGGGCTTGAGAGTCTTGGCAGATAGCTGACAGGCCTCTGAGCACCAGGCAGAGCAGAGGAGCTCAGTGAAGTTCCTGCGAGCGCGTATGCGTCAGAGCGCGACGTCGAGGGACTGGGGTCTGACTCATCCGCCTCTCGGCTCCATGTCGGAGAGCCCTCAGATGTGCGCGCGCGTGTGTGCGCGTGTGCGGCGCTCTCGCGCTGAGTGCCGACCGTTAGACTGGCTAATAACCGGTAGCAGACACTTAGTCTATCCTGGAAATCCCATCGGGGGGCTCTGCGGCGGACGCGGAGCCTGGAGCTGCCCTGAATTGCCTCGATAAAAAATCGAGCCGCATAAACGGAGAAACACCGTAAAGCACTTGGGAGGGAAGCGGCAGCTGGCAGCTAATTAATGTAACGTAAGTGATGAATGTAGCCCCCCCCCCGCGTCCGACGCGCACCTCAGGGCCTCACTGTGATGTGGCGGCAGGTCTCACCGGCTCGTTAATCAGTGGCTCGTTATCAGGCTGTGCCGTTTCCGCAGGTGGACGGAGGGCAGGCCATACAGCCGCTATCCATGGGCCCGTCTCCCGCTGTCAGTTCCATTCTAGGATGCAGAGAAAATAAGCTTTTTCCGCACAGAACGAAGTTTTTTTTTTTTTTTTTTTTTTAAGCATCTAAAAATCCTGCTATCCTTGTTTGCAGAAGTGTTCTGAATATATATACAACTCTCTTTTTTAAAGGGACAGTTTTTCATTAACTATAAATTCGGATTGTTTATGTTCGTATTAATTTAGCACATGCTTCTATGTTGAGGGCAATGTGAGGCTCAGTGGGTCAGGATACTGTGCCTGTGACTGAAAGGTTGCTAGTTTAAATACCAGGCTTAGCAGAGTGATTTCACTGCTGCACCCTTGAGCAAGGCCCAAATATCTTCAGGGACTGCCTGACACTGCTTGCTTTAGGAAGTAAAAGCATCTGATAAATAAATAAAACATATCCATACTTGATTTGAGAACACAGGTTAAGTGAATCCCTGGGGAATTTGGGGTTTAAGAATATTTCTCAGTGGCTCAAAAGTGAAATTACTCCGGGATTTGAACCAGTGACCTTCAGATTAGAGGCATAGTGTCCCAATCCACTGAACCACACACCAAAGAATATATGTGTCAGAGTATGGTTTTACCTCTGAATGAGCATTGTCTCGGAGGCTCTGTTATACCCCAGTGTTTAGTTAACAGAATGGGTTATTATGTTGCACACATAGTTTCTAGGATTGGCTCCAAACCTATGCGACCCTGCATAGGAGAAGCAGGTATAGAAACTGGATGCTTGGATGGGTTTATATTGTTCCTTGCTGGGCCAGTTTGAGTAGGTGCTTGGATGCCCATGGCAGCCCTTTGCCCCACAGGGTTGGGCTTCCAGTTGTGTAAATGATTGACACACAACATGCCAAGCCGTTAAGCAAACAGTGTCACGCTGTCAACGTTACACTTTAAGTGTCCCGGTGTGCTGGGATCCCACTCTCACCTTCTCTCTCCCCCGTCCCCCCCCCCAGATTCGGTGAAGGCCTCCAATGGCCGTGTGCTGGTACACTGCCAGGCGGGGATCTCGCGCTCAGCCACCATCTGCCTGGCCTACCTGATGAAGAGGAAGCAGGTGCGCCTCGAGGAGGCCTTTGAGTTTGTGCGACAGCGGCGCAGTGTCATCTCGCCCAATTTCAGCTTCATGGGCCAACTGCTTCAGTTCGAGTCCCAGGTCCTGGCTACGTCCTGCTCTGTGGAGGCTGCTAGCCCCCCCCCTCCACACGGACCCAAGGTGGTGGCCCCCACCACCGCCACTTCCTCCTCTTCCTCCACCACGCCCACCTCCCCTTTTGTCTTCAGCTTCCCTGTCTCCGTGGTGACACACGGGCCGCCGAATGGCCTGTCCTATCTGCAGAGCCCCATCACCACCTCACCCAGCTGCTGAGGGCCCGCCCCCCCTGCCCCCTCCCCCACTCAGGGACTGAGAGACATGTGCCAACGTCCTCCACACAGCTGAAGCTTCTAGAATACTCCACACTGAAAGCTGAAAATACTAGAACACCCCAGACTGTTGGAGTAAGTGTCTAGAATACTCTGAAAGTTTGTTTGGAGTGGCTGTAATTCCTTGGATAGTGGCCAAAGCTTCTTGGATGAACTGGAAAGGTGGCAGAAGCTTCTAGAATGCTGAATAGTTAAAAAAAAAAATCAACAGGGTTACGATCTTGTCTTACTGACATAAACGGGCACATGGGTTAAAAAGCAGACTACAGTGCTTTCGTAACCTCTACTGTAAAACAATAATTTTGTGTCTGAAAAATGGTCCTCAGTTTCATTAGTCTTTGGAAATTCACAGAGCTCTATATACGTGTGTGAGGTTTCAGTAAGAGAATCGCTTACGAGAAAACCCTCACCGTTAGCTCAGAGCTGCTTTCATCTTCTGTCAGCAGCCTACGTCTACCGCTGCTGTGACGTTCTACGGTATCCATCAGAGTTCCATTCATATCCTGTGTTTTTCATCGTGTCTTCCAAAGACTCTCCTCCAGTGGTGGCTTTGGGCGACCTGTTCCCAGCCCCCCCATTCAAAGACTCTAGCCAATTGCCCGGCTGCCTTTACCTCCTTTGCCGACCCTATCGCAGTCAGGCAGGTGAAGGTTGGAACTGAGACAGTGTGGTTTTGGTGTGAAGGAATGAAGAATGATAAAGACCCGGGTGTTGCTTTGGAGCCAGAGAATAACAACATGCAGTACAATGACATCAATAAGTAGTATGTTTGCCAGGCAGAAGGGGAAGTCTCCCATAAAACAGAGGAGCCAAGATGATTTACCCTCTTTTTGTCAGTGCCTTGGTCTCAGACAAGGTACACAATGCTCCAGATGTTTGGAGAATCCCACATCCGCATCCAATGTAACTTTACACCGATCTGATGATGGAAAAGACTGATCTCTCGCAGTGACAGCCAGCCATTTTCAACCTTTTAGACTGCAATATTTCTGCATCAAGTCTCAACATTTCCTCAGTTTTTATATGTTTGCAAATCAGAGCAATAATTTTCTTTCCTCTCTCCGGTGGCCACCAAAGCCCAGGCGGACTGGGAATATTTATTTCATGACCCGCTCACTTTTTAGAGACTTAAAAGCTCAGTGTGAGTCACGCTTCATCAGTGACTGTATGATGACTGAAGAATGTTGTCTTTGTTGTTTGATCCCTATCAGGCAGTGAGACCTGGCCAGCGTCCCGTGATATGTGTTTATTTGTGATATGTGTTTTGTTTGAGCCCCACCCCTCATCTCTCAGTGATGACAAGAAGTGGGAGGGTCCAAAAAAGGCCCCCCTGCTTGAAGTATACCCTGGAGCCCCTCCCACATGACCTTCTAATGGAACTATAGGTAGTTTGAAATCACTGGAAATGTAGGATAAACCAGCGAAGGTGCAAAGGTGGTGTTCCGTGCCACAGAACCTTCACTTAATGAAGTGTCCAGGTGGGCTTTTCTGGAATGAGGGATCCACTCTGCCTTGGACGCCCCCCATGTTCTTCTGCTTCAGTTCTTGAGACACGACTCTGTAAAAGAAATCACTCATGAATCCAGACAAGATGCCTTTAGGATTTGGGCTTTTTTAAGGAAACATAGGATTTTCTTTTTCCTTTTGGAGAATGTTGGCACCTTGTTATAGAGCACTTTTAAAGTGATGCAATACCCTAGTAAACTTTTACATTAATTTGCACATTGAGAAGGTGGTAGCTACCATTTTTAAAACTCTTTTTGTTGAAGTATTTTAGTCCAGTGATAAATTAATATATTACAGGTGTATAACTGTCAATCATTGAGCAATGCAATACTTTATACCCGTGTGGAGTGAAATGTTATTGTCAGAGTTCCCATGGCAATATCATTCATAAAGATACAATTTCTAGACTTTTTCCCTCTTTTGTTATATGGTATGTTCCTTTTATTTATTTCTTGAACTCCATTTAAATATAACAGTTTTCATAATCAATTGTCTCTGTTATGTGTTTCTCTGCCCAAACCTGTCAGTACAGACCAACTGTTCCACTAGATTCCCCTACGTATGAGGTGACTGTAAGGCTCCAGTGTATGCAGGATGTTGGACAGGCAACCTTGCACACCCCCAGTGTTTCTATTCTGCCTTCCTGATAAGTTGTACTTGCCCAGCTAGAACAACCATGCTAAAATGGGTGGTACATAAAAATAAACTTTTGAATACAGTAAGGGAGGCCTATTCCTTTAGGCAAGGAACATTTGTATTAATATACATTAATAAAAATAGGCATACAGAATGATGCTTGTCCATGTCACACCTCACGGAGTGTAGGTTTACCAATAAAAGAAACCTCCAGAATTACCAGCTAATACGAAAATAATCATTATTTGGTGCAAGAGTGCCCTCTGCTGACGACATGCATGCATTTGGAATTGGAAGCATGGTTCAGCAAATGACTTTCAGTTGGGTTACATAACAGCGAATAAATCAGTCATGGTAAGCAGCAACTGTGCCAGTCTACATAATTACTGGGCAGGATTTAACTGCTATATCCTAAACATTTAGGGGTACATAAGGAAGCATAGTTAAAAACTGACATCTTGACCAAAGATCATTTCTAAAAGGCACATTGTGGCTTGAAAAAGATGGAACAAAATGTACAAAAGAAAGAACACCAGGTGAAGTGTCACATACTTTATTAAGACTGGTTTACAAGGCTGAAGTGTGATAGATTAATCTTCATATCAACTTTGTTACACTGCATGGTTTCAGTAACAAAGGTAAATCATCACATTAAGGATTACAGGATCATTCGGGAAGCAGATGGAAACATGATTGCTTTCCTTGCTTGAGGAAGGGACTCCATTTGGCGGGGACGGGAGGGGGGATGGGGGCGGGCTGGGACTGGAGCAGTACATCCATAAAGGGAACACCCCCACACATGAGCGCATCCTCGTCAGACTGTCTGTGGTTCTATTCAGTTCTGCATGATGCTGAAGTGGCGCCAATGAATGGGGGGCTTAAAAGCAGGTGATCGCCACGGACACCCCCCACTCACCCCAGCCAGCACTGCCCTTCATGGTTTTGGGTTCCACCTTCCTATAGCTCCTGGGCAGAGCGAGCGATCCCAGCGCACCGGGGGTTCTCTCCTGAACAAGACGTCGGGTCCCCTCCAGAATTAGTACAGGAATTCATAGGGAACAGGAAGTGAGTCGAGTAACTGTGTCATCAGTAGTATTGTTACAACCAGTTTCTCCAACCCAAAGTGGTGAGTTCTACGAACATGGCAACATGACCAACAGACGACTTCCTACAGTTAATATTTATTCCAAAAAAAAAAAAAAAGAAAACCAAACAACTAGTTAGCCTGATCACCAAGTCATTCCATCTCCAGGAAAATGTGGAAATAAAAAAAAACCCAAAAGGAAAGCCGGCTTCATTTCGAGAAGTAATAAAAGCCAATCTTCATCAGTAAAGAACATCAAAGCTTTACAAAGGCATTGTTTACATAACATGTACATTAACCAACTTTTTTTTTTTCTCAAAAACGTATTTCTCAGTTACTAATAACTTATCATTCCTGTTTAAAAGTGCAAGTCCTTTAAAACATGAATCCTGCGTATAAGACAACAGCGACGTGGGTTTGAGACGCTTACAGACCGATTCTTGTGCAAAGTAGTATGTCGAGCTGTAACACAGGCTGAGCTTGTTTCTCCGTGTTGTTCCCGTCAGTTTGCCACTTTCTGAACCCACTGAAACATCCCAAAGCTTTCTCTTTAAAAAAAACAAAAAAAAACTACACAATGTGTTTCCTGTAAAGAAAGACAAATAAGTAAAGTAAAAGTTAGGGTCCCTACAGACTGAAGTGTGACATGGTCCAATTTATAGTGTAAAGAACCTAAAACAATCACAGTAAAAGCATACAAAGCCAGGATGGCAAGTGTGTTCACAGGCCGATAAAAATAAAGGACACCAAGGCTCAGGGCATCCATGCCTCCCCCCCCACTCCAGGTCTGCCATGTCTCACATCAATGTAATGCTTGGGGGGTTGGCAGACTGAGCTGGGTGTGGTTAAGGGGGCACAGGGCACCCTGAAGGTGTCGCTTTCCTGTGGCCTCCAACCCTCGCAGTGAACCATTTTGAGCACCAGGGGGCATAAAAGGAGCCGTGACTGGTTACAGGTGAAGGCAACTTTTTGTAAACAGTGAGAAAGGGGAATAAAAATGAAATAAAAACAAGAAAAGAAAAATCAGCTGTTCACAACTGAAGTTTATCTTAAAGTAAAAAAAAAAAAAAAAAAAAAAAAACTAAAGGAGCTTCACTGGTAGTTTGGCCCCGAATGTATGAAGTGTTCAGTAACAGTCTCTGTGGTTCGTTTGGGCTCTGCTAGGCTGGGCAGGGCTGAGCTGAGCTGAGCTGGATTGGGCTGGGCCGGACTAGGACTTTTGCTCTGCGCCCGGAGCAGTCTGAGCTGTGCTTTCTGGCTTCTGTATCTGGTAGGTAATGAGGTACTCGGGGTAGGCCTGGAGACAAAGAGAGGTCAAACGGCATGAGGATAGAGTCAAACATCCTATGGACAGAGCAGCCACACCCCCTGGCTATTATCTAAAGACACCCCGTGTTTATCTCATGCCGGTCAGTCGGCCTGCTCGCTCACCTGCTCTCCTCTGTAGATGACATACTCAGCATAGGCCAGACCATTGACGCTGGGCCGGCCGATGACAGAGTGGTGGCCCGGGGGGGCGTGGGCCATTTTCATGGCACTGAACTGCAGGAAGGACTTGCCCAATGTGACTCTGCAGAACAGCATCTGCCTGCAAGGGGGCGATGGGACACATGGTTGTCAGACAGTTATATACATACATGGCTCATTTACCCGACCCAAGCATGCAGTTTTAGAAGCCAAGCACCGTTTCCTAAGCACCAGGAACACATCACTGTTCCCATCCCACTCTCTCAAAGCACGAAAGGCAGAAACCGTACCTGTGGCAGGTATAACAGGAGCGGTCCTTGTGGGTGGGGCAGCCGGTACCACCCCCAATGCCATACACATACTGGTTGCTCTTAGAGGAGTTCTCCGCAAAGTAGATGCCAGCGCCAAACATGCCACCGATGTAGGCATGGCGCTCATCAAACCCTTTGTGGATGATGGCGTTTATGAAGGGGGATCCTGGTAGAGACGGGAAACATCAGAAGGTTAACATGAAATTAGTCTGCCCTGATACCAAGGGCACCGGATTCTATTCAAGTCCCTTCAACAAGTGACCCTCTTCAGCATATGTGTCAAACTCAAGGCCTGCGGGCCACATCCGGCCCGCCGTGTAATTATATCCGGCCCGCGAGATCATTTTATATATTATTGTTATTAATGGCCCGGCGATATGAAGCGCTGGTAACACAATAAACTACAGATCCCATAATGCAGCGCTTCAGCTGCCTTGCCGAACACTTC
>JAODLC010000123.1:21790052-21812908 GCA_026781145.1 Hippopotamyrus pictus | reverse complement strand
AGCATCACAAAGAGCACATCAGCGACCACCCCCCCCAAAACATCGGCAGCATACAGCAAGCGAGCAGCCAACCAGCATCCAGCAGGAGACACCAACACAGCACATAGGGGAAGTCATTCACAGATCCTGTCTATGGGAAGGGGGTGGGGCGGAGGGGGAGGACGGACAAAGAGGTGGGGGGAGGGCTGAGTGGGAGGGGGCAGGCAGCAGACTGTACTCACCTTGCTGCTTCCAGGAGTTCGTCCTTCTTGTATTCGCCTAAGTGATTGCAGAAAATCATGGTGTCAGAAAGGGGCCGTGTGAGGAGGACACACGGCAGCAGGAGGCTGGTGTTACGGCGACGCCAGAGAAACACACACGCACACACACGCACACACGCACGCACGCACACACACGCACGCACACGCAAGCACGCACACGCGGACGAAGACTGCCTGCCTGCCTATCTGCCTCTCTCTCTCTCTCTCTCTCTCTCCCCCTCTCCCGCTCCCTCCCACCCCTCCAGGTGATGGCGGCGTGACGTGTGGCGCCGGCTTGCGACGGCAACGTGGCAGAGATGCAGGTCCGCGTCCAGCCTTCAGATTAATTCTCTCTCTCCATCAGGGCCGGCAGGTCGTTGCGCCGCCACCCGCAGCCCTAATCCCCCCCCCACCACCTACCCTCGCTCCCCACCCATTTTGAAATATTTGCATGGGTGGAGCTGCTGCCGTCAAAACAGAAGGCAAAAATAAATAATAAATGTTTGGATGTCAGCCAACCCCGCCGTTTGCCCCCCCCACCCAAACCCCCCTCCTGCTAACTGCCATAGAGGAACAACATGGTGGGGGGGAGGAGTTACTCAGCTCCCCCCTACATCAGAACCCAGAGATAGTGGGGGGAGGGGGGGTGGGCGTCACATACAAACAAACACACAGGCAGGACTGTGCTTGTGAACGCTTTGTTTCCTGCTCAGGAGGCAGGGATACAGCACCATTGATGCTGCCCCTGCACACAGACGCCTGTCCCTCCCCCAGCACACCTGATTCCCAGCGAGCAGCCGTGACGGCCCAAGCTGGCAAGGGGGGGGGGGGGGGGCAACCGTGTCTAAACGCCGCCTCGCGCTCCAGCTCCTGTAAATGTCATCCTCCGCGGGGCTTGGATTATATATAGACTGCGTGTTTGATTGTGTGACAGTCAGACTGCAGAGGGACGGTGCGGGTGGGGGGGGGAAGAGTAAACACAAACAGGAAGGGCACATCATCATCGCCAGCCACTCTGAGGGACGGCGTAGGCCGGCCATGCAAAGGGCGAGGCTGGACAGGGGCAGCCATTGGCACCTGCCAGCTCCATCCTCCAGGTCCCTGACCTGCCAGAGCGCAGGCTGGGCGGCATCACCGCCCAGGTGTCCTGAAAGGCGTCAGACATTCCCAGCACTGCTGTGACAGGGGACACGACCTGAAAGGCTTCTGGGCTCCCAATCGGGAGTCGGGGCTAACGGGGGCCAGGGTGGACTTCCATCATGCACCTCTCCAAAAACAGAAGGGGCTCCAAGAGGAAAGGCAGCAACTCACACTGAACTAGCCAGCCCTCTGTGATGCATTTATATAGATGCCACCCCCACCCATCCCACCCCACACCTCGAGCAGCCACCTGGTTCACACACAGAGCACCGGCGGCCCTGGAACCGAGTCTCATCTGTCAGAATCTCCTGCTGATTCAAAGTGTGCATGTTTAATAAGCATGTGCCCTGAGGGGGGGCGCGTTCAAGGACAGCTTCCTTTACTCGGCATGGTCACCATTTAGCCAGCGGACATTTCTGTCGCATAAGCTGCTGTGGCTCATACTCCCTTCAGAGGTGAACCTCAATGAGCCGATTAAGGAGCTCGGTGTGGCCGTCAACAAGCACACAGTCCAAGCATCTAAGCAAAAGTTAAAGGTAAACCAAGTGTGTGACGAACCACGAGGGGCCCTGAGGTTCGGGTGCCAACCCCAGGACCGCCAAGCAGTCCTGCCCCACCTTCCTCTCACAGACCCCCTCTTTGAGCGGATGTCAGCGAGGGCTCAGACGGACTCCAGCCTTGCCCGCCAAGGCCCAGATGGCTGGCGGACCAGCAGGTGTGACACAGGAGCACCCCGCGTGGCCTTCCGGCCTCAACGCCGACAAAACAGGGAGCAACAAGCTGCTTCCACACTGCTGGTGTCACCCTGATGGCCGGCTGTGGACTGTGCTAACGTGTGGGAGCAGGGCTTTAAACAAAAAAAAAAGGAGGAGTTAGTATTTGGGCCAGATACAGAGAAAGAGAGGAGTGAAAGAACATGGGTACCAACACCGCGCTTAGCTGTGAAATCCTGACAGTCATCCAAAGGAACTATTTAAGGAGCACAGTACACACCAGCTAATGCCTCAACAACACAGCACAGGGAACGAGGAAGCCGGCAGCAGCTGGAGGGCCACGCTGATCCACAGAGTAGCAGTAGCCACGGAAAAGCCCGGTACGCTGAAGGACCTCGGAGAAGCCGGCCGAAGCGGACGAGGGCGGTTATGAAGAAAGACACAGCTTACATTCTCCAACTGTGAGGAACCCTTTGTTTAAGGAAAACAAATGCAGATACAAGTGCTGGACACGAGGCAGTACAGAACATTACCACTAGGGGGCAGGCACGGCACCGGAAGGCTCACTGCGATCCGCAAAGGAGAAACGCGGCTAAGCTCCGAGATCTCCTCACAGGCCTGCACTGCGGTTTACTGGACAAATCAGCGAAGTGCAGGTATGTCCAAGGTGTGTGACCAAGAAAAAGTCGCAGTAACCTCTGGTATGTGGAACCAGCTGAGGTCAATGGGGCAGCTGTGAACAAGACTGAAGAGGAGATGCGGGGGTGACACCCATAATGGATCTTTTCATTGGCATAGGCCTGCTCAGGGAGTGGTCATTTATCAATAGGAAACAGGAGAAGAGGATTCATCTCTTTCAAAACACTAAACCAACGTGGGAGCAGAGAGCTATTCAAATTTTTATTTGCAGAAAGCCATTCACGGGCACTTCAGTCACGACTCTAAATTACTGGCTCCTGCCACCCTTTCCTGCCTGGCTGCACACCCACAAGCCCTTTTACCAGATGACAACGCTGACAAGAAATGCAGGGGCAATGCTGGGTGACAATTTCATCTCATGGGAGTTACACAAAAATGTTCTGAGGGCAGAATAAAAAATAATTGGTTTAGAGAGATAATCAGATTCTAGAGGAGGTGAGTACAAGCAACTCGAGGAGGCAGGACCAACCAATCAGATGTTTTGGTCCTGCCTCCTCTAGTTGCTTGAACCCACATCCTCAATAATCTAATTTTAGTTCTCTAAACCAACCATTTTTCGTTTAGCCCTCAGAACATTTTTGTGCAAGTTATACTCCCATAGGTGACCTCTATGTCTAACAGGTAAGGACAGACAGACATAACCAGGCATGCTGACACAGTGAAGGTCAATGTTTCACCAAGTTTCACCAAGAAACAGAGGCCAGCTTCTCTCGCACCACGTCACTGAAGCAAACGCCCAAGTAGCACCAAGTGTTACCCAAAGGCGGGAGTGCTGGAGCCCCAGAGCCAAAGGGGGTGAGCGGAAGGCAGCAGCCAAGCTGGCGTGGGACAGCACGCTGAGGAGCAGGCGGACCGCCGTCCGGAAAAGCAATCCACCTTCTGTGCGTACAGCGGCGGCTGTGGAATACTAACGATGAAGGTAATTAATTGGAGTTAATGTTGCCTAAGATTGCCTTCTCTCGGCAAACTCCCGTTATTGATGCCCGTGGAGTGCTTCATCAGCAGAACGGGCCTCTTGTGGAGACCCGGCCTGTTTCCCTGAGCACAGCGCTAAACACGATGTCGGGTTAAAACTGGGGAACTTGGCCTAATGACCCTAGGACTGATCACACAGTAATTTGGATAGGCAAGATGGGGGGAGGGGGGGGTGCATAATAAACCATAGACAGTCGTTCACACAAACAGGTGGCTAGTTTCAAGCCAGTCAGGTCAGAATCGAGATGGAGGACAGTGGCAGACTCCATCAAAGAATGGGCTGAGGAACAGAGTGTGACATTGTGACCCTAGAGGCCCCTGGCAACTACAGACACTCCTCCACTTACAAACTTTCAACTTATGAACTTTCAGACATACAAAGAGGACTAAGTCCAAATTGTTTTCGTTGGGCTCCCGTTTCCTGTCTGCAGCATCAGTTTTTTTTTTGTGCGCCAATTCCACCTAGTACGACTTCTGGCCGCTACTCCCACCGCGCAGAAGCGTAGCATGCGTTCTCCGAGCATCCTAGTTCTTAGTACTTGTGTATACCCTTAAATGATGTTGAATAACAACTTAGGAACATTTCAAGTTGCGAACAGCCGTTCAGAATGTATCTTGTTTGTAAGTAGAGGAGCGTCTGTATTTTCCCACGACATCTGATGCTGCAACTGATCACGTTCATCAGGCAGGAATTAAAACCCAAGGAACCCGCTTGGTTGGTGCTGGGTGGTGAGCCAGAAGCACAGAGTGTTCCTTACCAGGAGTTCTGAGGAGCCACCACAGAACCTCACAAACCTCCAGACAGAGCCAGAATCCTGGTAGGCAGAGGGGCGCGAGATCCCTCCCATGGTGCCTTCGTAGCAGAGAGAAGCCAACTGGCCTCGAGGGTAAGCCACTCAGTACCCATCTGGTACCAGGAGCAGACCAGAACACTCAGAAGAGAGAGGAGCAGAAGGCAGACAAAACAGAGCAAAGCAGAACACAGCCCCGGGGTCCAGGAAGGAACAGGGAATATCATGGGGAATATCGCTATCAAGCCAGATATGCAAAAAAACCACACACAGCACAAACACACACAGGCAGGCGCGTGTCCCTAACCAGCGCTGTGAGGAGCTGACGCCACACATTAGTGGGTCCATCCGCAGCACAGCAGGAATGGAAATCAATTGATGCAGTTCCCAATTAGCGCATTCAGGGTGGCTATAAGCGAGGAGTCCTAACGAGGTTCTAGAGGGGCCAAAGGGCTCAGGGGGTGGCTGTTCCTGCAGCTCATGATCACAAAGTCATGCCACGGCCCGTGTGTCCATTGCTCTGGGTCTCAAGGTCATGTGATCACTCCTGCTTTAAGGCTCAGCAAAACTGTCGGAATGGCTCCCCCTTTAGCCAAGATGTTACTCCTCCATAATGAGCCTGGGCCTGCAAATCTGAATTGGATCGCAAGCCCTCGATAATGACACCAGCTCACTGATCGTAAGGGTGAGATGAGGCCCGCGAAGACACCCGGTCTGCTCTCCCCGCTTCATTTAACACACAGTATAACCGAGCCCTAGAGTGGTGCATATTAAAAACAGCAACACGAACATCACTCCGTGCGATTACAGGCGGAGATAACAGGTGCCTAAGGCATGCCTTGCCACACAGCCAGGAGCCTGGCAGGGCACAAACAGGACAGGCAGAGTGCCGGCACAGGTAGGTAGCTCATCCTTCCAGATAAATATACCTTCTGATAATGGGAGCAGCAACTCTGCGAGAGGTAAACGACAAGCTCAGAGCCTCGGAAAAACAGCAGCGCTCACAGGGATAAATTAATCATTCGGTGCCTGACAGACTCTGGGACAGGATTCACATGGGCTGAAGGATCCACTGCAGGCTCACACAGATCAAGGGGCAGAAGATGCAGAGCTTGTGAAGAGCTTCAGCAGAGCACAAGGCTCCGTCGTCACTTTGTGCCCCACCCCACACGCCACGGCCAGACTCATGGGCCGCAGGGGGAGGTAACAAATCGATCAGGGGCCACTCTGTTGCTCTGCTTTTAAGGGATACGACATTTAGTGGTGGATCGATACCTAAGGGGATGGAAAGTGTTTATGGGAAATGTAGGCTGATTGCAGGTTCCAATCATCAGTCCATCATCACCTTCCAAATGCCCTCCACACCTACGGAGACGAAGTCAGTGTTGAAACGTTTCCTTAAACAGTCTCAACCGTCAGCACGTCACGACGTGCGTGCTCCACGCCCTCTTCTGCAACCACGCACCACGTGACCCAATGACCCGAGCAGGAGCTCGTCTCGACACGATCGATATCCAGACCCAGGAGAGTGCGCAGGCATCTGACAAGCTCCGACGTCAGCTCTGCCCATATAATGGCCTGGGGGGGTCATTTTTAGAAGCTGACACAGGCTGCCCAGTGCCCGATCAATGGCATTTACATCCTGAGGTCAGGGCGAGACAAAGCAGAGAAAACCTAAAGCGCATGCGGTGTCTGCTTCTCCGAGGAGGAGGGACAGCATGACATGGTGGTTAGAAAAGATCACAGCATTAGCCAGTCAACAGGAAGCGCCAGTGCTGCTGATTAACAGCTATAACCCTGAAACCTTGTACAAGGACGAAGCTAGCAGGCAGCCTGCAGGTCATTAAAACGGCAGACGTGGGACAGCTGTGAGCCACAGAGGGGCCCGGCACTGAGCAGGGCACCAGGAGAGATGAGCAGGGCGCACACAACCTCGTACTGGCTGCACAGCGAGAGAGGTGAGAGAAGAACCCTCATGGCTGATCCAGAGCAGGCTAGGCTAATCCAGTTAGCTTTTTTCTGTTTACTTTAACTCTCTCAGCTCCATACTTTATCACCATTGCTCTTAAGCAAGTTGTACAGCCAGAAAAGCAGAGGAATGGCTCCCGGGAAAGACGACGTGCTGCCAAACTGATTGGCGGGCTCGTGCTAACTGGGGATGCTCACCACCAGCTGGCAGATCCCATTTAAGATGAATGAGTGGCTGCAGAGATATTCCTTCCCCTAAAAGAAAAGCCTGGGGCAAGGAGGTCGAACTTCGTTAGAGACGACACTTAAATCTCGAGGGAACGGACTAGAGAACAGGCTGCATAATCAACGGCTCCCAGCCGCTAGCAGCCTCTTCCCCTTCATTATCTGCTGCCAGCGAGATTTATCCCCTCTCCTACGGGCCTAATGGCGACACCTACCACCTTTTAGCGCCACAACTTTAAAACTGACAAAACACCCACAAATCCCGGCCCCGCCCCCCACTCCAGGGTTAACTCCCAACCCCAAAGCTAAAATTGAAAACTGTGGCTGCCGTTTTGTTCACAGGGGACACAGATTAATCCCACCATAGTACACAGCGAACCGGTGCTCACTGACCGCCAATCTGCGAATGGGAGCAGGCCCAAGCAGAGCGCCAGTGGTTCCCATGGTGATTAAAAGACGGATCATCCACATTAACCAGGGAGACATTACAGATGTTCTTTTCACATTATCTCCTTCCTGTGGATTCCGCCTAAACAATTAATTTAACGCAGCACACAACAGTAACTATAGGAATGGCAAAGAAAAACCCACCGTATTTTCCAGAAAATGCTTTCTCAGGTTACCGTCCATCACAGAGATGGACAGACCAGCCGCCTGCCGACGCAATCAGCTCCCCCCCCCCCATTCATGTTTATTCATCTCCTCCTGCTGGTGATTAATCCCCGAAAACCCCAGGAGTGTTTGGCCAGGCAGGGGTGCTGAGACGGCCGGCCATCAACACCAAGAGCTGCCACGGACTGGAGCAGGGCGGGGGGCAAGCTGGTGGTCACCCAGCCGTGGAGACGGCAGAAGGAAAACGGGCGACGCAAAAACGTGTTTTGGTGGCCTAGCAAGAGGCGTCTATGCAGATTTATGCGAGCTCATATTTTCACCTTGAGGCAACAGGAGGTACCGACGACGTCCCATTTACAGAATGAGCAGGCGGCAAGATACAGCCCCTCTTCTGGCTGGACATTATCACGCCACTCTCACGACCCCGAGCTGCCATAACAGAGCAGACATCGATTCAGCATCACAGACTAGAGGTTCTGCTTCACCGAGGGTGGGGATCAGGCCTCGACTCTACCAACGACAAATTCAGAGAGCGTTGATCATCCCCCCCACCCCCGAAGGCTGACACACTCCATCTTTGGATCTGGCAGTGATACCTACAGTAGGACACTGATCGTTACAGTATTTTAAGAGCAGAACCAGACACCTTTGCCAGTTTCAATGCACCACACGAGGAAAAAAAAAAAAAAAAAAAAAAAACATAGGCCCTAAAACCACGCACACGGAGCCTTGCGATTCTGCCTTCGTTTGACTTAATCAGCGCTGGTGACGCAGGGAGCTGGAGAAGCGCCCGATTCAGTCGCCGTGAGCCTCATCTGCGAAAACCATCAGTGTCACAATGGGTGTAAAGTACGGCAAGTCAGACAAAAAAAAAAAACACACGTGGGAACTTCAGTGCTGAAAGCGGAGGAGGGAGCAGCAGAGACTGCGCATTGGAAAATGCACTTCAGATTACCTTCAGAACTCCATATTCACAGCCACTCGACACGGCTGTATGTCTCTCTCAGATAAATTACAGGTAAAACTCCATTTAGGAGGCAGGCTTGCTATCGATCACCATTCATCAGCTCCACTGCCGCCGATGATCCATTCATACCTCACGTTGCCGGCTGCTTGCTCTCAGCACAGCGCGGCCCGTCTGAGCCCGGTGGCGCAAAGCGGCCGTCTAACCAAGAATTACGGAGACGTGACAGGAGCCATCCCCGCTGATTAGTGCACCGGGCTGTGAAGCCGGCTCATCTGTAAATACCGCTTTCCGCGGCACCCGGCCTGACTTCTCTCCTGTCCCCCCCCTCCCCACCGCCCGCCTGCCCGCCCTCAGTGGCGTTAGCATCTCGCTCAACTCCGCCACTTTTCCGCACCAGAGAGCTCATTTCTTTTCAGGGGCAACGCGGCGGTGGAGGGTAGATGACGGACGTCCGCAGGGAGCACGGCCCGGTTGCTGGCTCCTGCTCGAGAGGCGGAGCCGTGTGACGCAGTGGGTACCATCACACTGTACAGCCAGTGCGAAGGGAGGGATGCTGCTTCCGTACAGCCACTGCACCATGTTTACATTTATTCATCTGACGCCTTTATCCAAAGCGACTTACGATAAAGGGAACAGTTACAATTTATGGGAGAGCCCCGGGATTTGGTCCCATGACCTTTGCATTGGTAACACTATACTCAGATCGCGGAGATACAGGAGCTAGCCTATATTAAAGTGCCTGTATTAAAATGGTCCTCCTCCAACAGCATTAATTATATGGCCAAACAATCTTGGGAGAAACTGTGCCTCTGGAGGGGTGAGGGACCTACATTAGCTCGCCCCTTGGAGCAGCTTCATGATGCCGAATTGTTAGACCTCTCCTGCAGATAACGAGATGGTACTCTCATGCTGCTGTGGTGACGCGCTCATCGCCCACAAACTCACAGCAGAAATGCAGCTCCGAATGCCGGCGCGGGGTCGATGGGCCCTCAATAGCTAAAACTGAGAAGCGGGCAACTTTCACTGATTTCAACCGCGGGCAAAGGATGCTGGGAAACGGCATGGCAGTCACCCTAAACACAAGATGATCCTGTTGCATGCCCCAACTGCCCAGTTTGATCTTGTCTTTCCCTCCCTTTCCTTCTGTGTTAGGGACACGACCCATGAGGCCTACTCTGAAGAATCTCAAGCAGAGAGTAGAGTCTCTCCCAGGACTGTTATCGCTGCTGTCTTCCCGGCTAAAGGCCTTTTGCGTCCAGCAGACTCTCTCAATTTAAGCCTAAACTTCCTTAACACCTAGGGACTGATTTCATTGATGGACTCATTAACATTCTCGATGCCGTCAGCATGTCGCGGTGACATTGAGCACTTCCTAGCCACATCTGTATGGGCCGCATCATGCTGTGGGGGGGGGGGGGATCGGCTTGGGGAAGAAAGCATGCCTGCACACAGCACACAGACGCTCAGACACCGTGCTGTCCTCTCCTCCACCCTGGGAGAGCACATCTATACTGCGGTTACACATGCTCCCCCGGATATGCTCTGCATCTCCGTGCAAGCAGCAGCAGATCCCGTGCAGACTCTGGGCCGCAGGGAGCAGCTGTCTGCGTCCTGCCTAAACACGTCCCCCGCAGGAGAAGTATTTCCGAGGCGATGAGGTCCTTCCCGATGTGACCCTTAGTGCCGGGATTGCAGCCTAGAGTGACCCGGCCACCACTCACTGTCCGATGGCCGTTTATACACCAGTGAAGAGTAGCTGGCACTCTGTGACTGTAACTCCGCCCCCGTGCCAAGGAAACTGCCGGAGTAACAGCGAACATCATGGACACGGGAGGGTTGGGCGCTACCGCGGTCGGTAATTCAGGCTACATGTGGCCACCAGTGTAATGTAAGTAAGGGTCCACAAGTATTTGCAAATTCAGAATGATGAGAGAGAGAGAGAGAGAGAGAGAGAGAGAGAGAGAGAGAGAGAGAGAGAGTGGAGCGCACACTCCAAAGCGGGAAGAATTAATGATATGAGCAGAGAGATACGAGGCCGCTGACAGGAGCACATGCACTGTGACAGGGAAAACACGAACACATGCAGCCTTACATGCTGACACACACTCCCAGGTGTACACACTGACACACACACAGACACACAGACACACACACACACACACCAGGTCCGGCGGCACAGTACTCACCGGTGAGGACGGCCTTGGCAGACGGGTCGGCGAGGTCCAGGGCCGACTTGCCGTCGGTGTTGCGGATGTTGGGGTCGGCGCCGTGCTGGAGCAGCACTGTGCAGGGGAAACACAGGCAGTAGCTGAGCTCGGACAGGCACAGGCCGCCACCGCCCGCCAGCACGCTCCTCGCCATGGCCGCCGCACACGTGCATCGCACACCGGTGCACCGGGGAGGGGGCGCCACGGCGACGCAGAGCGCCACACTACAGGACACGCCAGGCTAGTCCACGTGACCTCAATCACAGATGCGAGAGCAGAATAGTAAAGACTCCCATCCTCTGCAGCCCCCAGGAGAGGGGCCGATTCTGGACCCCCCCGACCCCCACCAAGCGAGCGAGCGACTCAGAGACACAGCGCCTACGACACACTGTCCCCGAACTGTCTGCGTGCTTCTCCTCGTGCGCCAAGCTTCCCTCTCTCCCTCTCTCCCTCTCTCCGCACTCCTTCTCACACCCTAATCAGCTGCTCTGCGATTCAGCGGCGCGACCGCGGCGAGAGCCAGAGACGGGGGGGCACGTACAGGTACGGTGTGCGCAGGGGCATAGGTGCACCTGCAGACCAGCAACACGCCACGGGTCGCTCCACAGCACTCCGACAACGCCACCTAGTGGTCGCCAGCCATCCTGACAGAATGTGTCTCCCCCCCCCAGCAAGCATATAAACAGGTGAAATGCACAGCTAGCCTAGTGACGGCAAAGCAGAGAGGAGCCTAGATTACCAACAGCACTATGGGGCTGGGGATCTCGACGTACACAGCGGCAAACTTACACACTAAACCACCAGGCCTTTAAAGACTGACAAAGGTGCAGCGATGCACAAAATACTCCCTCTGCAAGGAGATTTAACAGGCAGGAACAAGCCATTTGCTTCTTCTGTATTTGTGTGGACGTACAGCACCACCCCCCAAGGAGTGACTCTGGGGTTAAAATCAGGCAGCTCCCCTGACAAGCTGCCCATCAATCAGGTGCTGAGCCCCCCCTCCCCCGGGTCGGCAGCCTGGTACCAGGCAGAGCGCAGGCGACAAGCGGGGACTCGCTGCACAGAATACCAAAAAGCCACTGGGGGGGGGCCTGTTCAGGGCCACAGGTGCACAGCACGTGGAAGGGGGGGGGGGGGGCACTGCAGGGGACCGAGTGACAATACAGAGCAAATGACTGCAGTTAACTGGCATTAAGGAGAGAAAATGGACAGAAAGCTCCTGGGGGGGATGGGGGCTGTTCATGTCTCCCACCCCCATTAGCCACTATTATGGGATAGAAAGCAAAGGGACAGCACAGCTACTGATGCTGGGGGGGGGTTAAGAGGCATCTCAGTGTCTCCACAGATGGAAAAAGTATTTATCACTTTGCCAACTGCAAGCAAGGTGTGGGGGTGGGGTGTGTAACTCCAGCGAGGGGGAGTGGGGTGGTCAGAGAGCACACAGACAGGTAGAGTGTGCACGTCCCCCCCCCAACCGGATTCACCCAGGGAGACAGCCGGGCACGCAGAAACACAGTGCCACACGTTCACTCACAATGCAGCTCCTGCAATCTTGGAACAGGTGGCTTTTGTCTATAAAAGGAAAATCTTGCGCCCCCCCCCCCATCCCCCAAATGAAGGGAACATGCCCGCGTTTCTGTGAAATACATTCAGGAAGAACGCAAAGGCTTTAAAGTACTCCCTCAGCAGCGAGGCTCAATCCAGGGACAAAAACACACCACAGAAACAGCCAACTGTAACTGGGCGGGTTAAAACCTCTGGCCCGGTGGGGGGGAGCAACAGGAGCAGGGGCCAGTTTTCCCTTCCAGCTTGCAGGTGACCTTGATGGTTTTGCCGGACGGGAGTCAGGACCCAGCAAGGCCTGACAAAGAGTCTGAGAATGAGCCGCAAGAGAAATATAAAGAAGCAGACAGGCAGGTCCCCGACGCAGGTGGGAGGGACAGGCACCCCACCGGCCCTGCTGAACAGGTGACCAAGGGGTCACACGCACCCCCCCCTTCCACCCCACACACCAGGTACAGTAGATGCGGATATAAAGGATTACTCTCACAATCCCACGCTCCACTGCCTCTACCAGCGCAGCACGCCACAGCGCCAACCACTGCCGCATGCGCTGCATTTTACGCATTAATGAGAGCCGTCATTAACAATCAGAGGGTGTAAAGAGGGTGCGTTTATCCGAGCCGCCCGGCTCATGTCCGGCTGGGCACAGCATGCAAAGGGCGGCCACCATAACAGCCCCAAGACTGAGTAATAAAGGGGTGAGGGACCCCTCCAGGCAAAGTGTGTAATTACAGCCCACACCACCACCCACTGGAGTGCCATGACCTGCACACCTTCTTAATGGGTTTACTGCCCCACACCTCCACCTTTTCAAATGCAGAGCACCTAGTACATGCTCACAACCTGATGTTAAATGCCCCCCTTAACCTCAGAAATTGACATAGGCAAAGAAATAGCAGTATCTGGGAGACAGGCAGCTTGGAGAGACCGTAAAAGTACACTGACCCATATTCTGCCACATGGTTCACAACTAAGTTGTCAATAACACTCACCACACTTCTGATTTTTTCTGTTTTCATATGCTTTCATGGGAGGGGGTCAAATTCGTTTTATTTGTTTTTGACTTTGACTTTATGTCAAACTGCTGTTGCACCTTCGCGTGGGGTTTGACGTGACCCCAATAACACAGAGGCTGAAAGGTTTTGAGATCCAGCCGCATCATCCATTCAGATCATGCTGCTGGAGCAGGAAGGGAGGGGGTACAGGCCAAGAGCACACTGTACCATACGACAATGATGGAAGAAGTGGTAACCCAGAGCACAGTTAACGGGGCCCTTGGGGCAATGAAACGCAGATTCCATAGCAAAAGCGAGTGGAGAGCAGCGAGAGAGAGAGAGAGAGAGAGAGCGCGAGAGAGAGAGAGTGAGTGAGTGAGTGAGTGAGTGAGGGACAAAGAAAGCAGTGCCCCCTTCCCCCCATGCCTCTCCCCCCAAGGCAGAGCAAACAGGTAAACATGGAGAAGAGCGAGCCTGAACATTAGCATGAGCAAGGAAGGGCCCGCATGAACAACAAACAAACGGAGGGGGACGTGGGGGGGGATTCAGCAGCCCTCTTTCAACTGTATTTAAACAGGGGGGGGGGGCTCTTCAGCAAGACAGGATAAGATCAAGCCAGTAGAGGAGACACAGCGACCCATACCTTTCTGAAGCTATTGATGACCCCCCCCATGAAATACCAGTACCCCATCCAAAAAAAACGAGGCCGGTTGTGTAAACAAAAACCCAGCTGTCACGACGCGCCTGACCTGCCACACAGTGCAGCGCCTGAGACAGTACAATGGCAGAATGCTGTCCAAACAGCCCCCACAGTGTAGTTAAAATAAAAAAATTAAATCTGCTAGTGCTGGACATACTTCACATAAACGCAACACGGCTGAGAGGAATGGCACAGTCAGGTTAGTGAAAATGAGCGTCTACACATCCAAGCCCTTGCCTGCCAACAGGCCGCTCTCTTCCAAAAGGACTCCCCTCCCGGCTGGTACGCGCTGCGCTCCCATCACTCTCTGCTGGAGTATGCCAGGTCCCCACTCCAAACTCCACTGTTACTGAGATATTTTTGAAACGGCAAATGCGACCCTATGTTGCTAAGAGACATTTGTCATCACCGTTCCCTCTAACGGCACCACAGGACATGGCGAATCTGATAAAATATCCTCTCCCGTGATCGGGTGGGTGTCAGATCAAGCGCAGGTTTCTTCGGTCGGCCCGTGCCTCTGAACTCATCCAGTGAGAGCTTCCAAAATCACAGACTCACTGCCAGCTGTGTGAGGTGTTTGTGACACTGCACTGCTTTCAGAGGGACCAGGAGTAGCACTGGGGCAGTCACCTTGCACGAAGTGAGGTCGTCCTTCGTTATGTTCTGTGGCCCTCCCCTGCTGCTCGATCCTGTGATTTATTAGGGAGAACATAGACGTCGGCAGCCGAAACTGGGCCTGGCGGTTCCTCTGACAGCTGGGGCGGCGGCAGGACACCCACAGTGGGACTGTGGCCCGCGGCGGTTAAAGAGGAGGAGCGGCGTTTGCCCACTTCAAACAAATAAATGACACACGACAATGGAAAAGCGGAAATGAAAAGAAGGGCATCATTACGCCCCCGACACTTAGACTGAATCCAGTGAGCAAGCAGGCCCAGCGGGCACTGCAAAGCAAACCGTTGGCGAGCCTGTCATAATAGCTACCAGGTGGGCGTACTTCAGCCCTGGCGGGCGAACGCGGGATGCCACCGACACCCCAACCTGCAGCTGTAAAGCCCACCTACGGCAGCAGGACACGAGTGCAGGCACAGAGGACACAGAGCAGGTCGAATTACACGGAGACTGACGCGGAGCAAAGAGACACTCATTTAACCAGTTACTCCCCCAACCCAAGCTCAACATGACACTAATGAATAACGCGTGTGGGCTAAACGTCCCATTTTAAGGGGCCAAAATATGCCTTATCTGGTGTGTTTGATGGGAAGTTCATTTTCTCTCATGGTATACACTCTAGAGATTTATCGTTCACTTTCCTTAAGGTTCCTCAGAGATTAAAAAATAATTATGCTCCAGAAATTGTTCATAGGTCCCCCCTCCCCACAAATCAATACCCCCATTTTGGTTTTAGATATAGCTAAGCTATGCGATGCAGACCCCTTGTGCTGACCACAGACGCTGCGACTCATTGCTGTACTAAGGCACTACATCATATGATGCATTCCGGAATGTAAACTGCGGTGAATGAGCGAAAAACAAATCAAATACTGTAAAACAGTGTCTGTGTAAATCACAAAAGGAACCGGACTAGACCGTCACAACCGCAGACACTCTTGAGGGACAATAATTCAATTATTTTCATGGCAGAACCTCATTCCTCAGGAATAGAGACGGTTCCAGAACAGATTTGAATTTCTGGGTAATTACATCAGATAAAGCGCAAAGACAGAAAACAGGCACATAGGGAAGGTCGGTCCCCACACCGACGGTGCGGCTGTAAGACGAGCCACTCACATTTCCCCTCTGCTGACGCCTTAAATGCAGATTAACAACAAGAAAATACAGAGGTAAGCCAAGAAAGCAGGAGTCATTCATTACCACACATGAGGACAAGTCACAGATACGTTTAGTCTGTTCTGACACCAATGATTAGGTAATTTGCTTCATTAGTTATACATATATAATATATAGTATATACAAATACACACATACATACACCCACATTTGCACACAAAGTACTGTGCAAAATTCTTAGGCAGTCGAAGAAAATGTTTAAAGCCGTATATCTGTATATCTACTCAAATGGCAGCACAATTTAACATTAGGCAAATTAACCGCAACACAAAGAATAAACAAGAGATCCTTTTGTTTTCCAAAAATATAGTTGGATCCTTGCTGGATGGAAGGTTTATTTCCCAAACCTTTGCTCAGGAGCACCTCAGCCATTCCATGTATTTGTTAAATTTCACCATGAGCTCAATTAATTAATAAGCTTATTTAGAAGTAACTCACTGATTACCCAAACTAGGTGTGCTTGTGATCGAGTCAAAAAATACATGGGTGTATTGGACGGTTGCTGCAAATAGAGGGCCGACTTTAGCAGAGGTTTTGAAATGATTAAGCTAACGCACTTTTACAGACATTTCATATTTGTTACACAAAGAATTTAAACACTACATTTTCTTTGCCTGCCTAAGACTTTCGCACAGTACTGTATATAAATATAGAAAATCCCTTCAGAGCCCTGGGAAAAAGAGATCATCATTTTATCACAATGGTAGTTGTCCAACAGTCGTCTATCTGTCATTCATCTATCCGTCTCGGTCTCATATTTCAAACACAAGTTACAAACCTTTTCGTTTGCTCAAGCCTTTAATGTTCCTTACACCCATAATATGCTTTGTTGTTTTGTTATGTTTACTTTATTCTATGTAAGCGTCTTTGTGATCCAAGCACTAAATAAATGAAATGTGTTATTGTTATTATCGTTGTTAATATTGTTATTGGGGGTTAGCATGTGACTCAGTGGGCTAAGCCTGTGTGTCTGTAATCAGAAGGTCGCTGGTTCAAACCCAGCCTCAGCACGTCTGCGGGTCCTTGAGCAAGGCCCTTAACCCCCAGCGACCTGGGCACCGCTACGGGTGTCTGCCATTCACAGACAACTTACTCTACAAAGAGTAAGCTGAGGGAGGTGTAAAAACAATTTCCCCATAGGGATCAATAAAATATCTATTATTATTATTATCATCAGTAGAGTGAGCTTCAGTCAAATGCAGATTAAAATGCATCCAATTAAACCAAAGCTGCAATAGGTATCTTTGATGGCTTATTTCACACAACTACTAGCACAAAGTGCAAAAAGTCTTGCCAGACATGCTAGGCTCCTGGGAAACAATGATGAAAAAAGCACTGATGCTAAAAGACTCAATGAAGGATGCAGAATGAAATGAATGCAGGGGGCATCCTGTGTGACATGGAACCAAGCGCAGGGCTGCGTTTCCAGGGGAAGCTCTTACCAATGCACACGTCGATTTTGCCTTTGATTGCGGCCTCATGCAGGGGTGTGTAGTTCCAGTTGTCGCGGGCATTTGGGTCTGCTCCCTGGCACAGCAGTAGGCCAACCACCTCAGCATGGCCGAACGAGCAGGCATTGTGCAGCGGGATCAGCCCACCATCGTCGCGGGCGTGCACATTGGCACCCGTCTGCAGGAGGTGCTCCACCACGTCCTTCCTGCCAAACCCTGGAGGATCAGGAACCAAGAGGCAAATGGTGATTTCAGAAAGCAAACACAAAGCAGCAGGCTTTACCAGAAGCAGACGCCAGGTTTACCCATCACTACCCCTATTTTACTACAGATCACACAACAAACATCATTTTGATTTTAAAAAAACTAAGCCACACATCTACCAAAACTAGTTCTTTAAAGTGTTAATGATCCCTTTTCCCGAACTGATGATATGGGTTACCAAAGTTAGCAATCTTTGGCAGACTTATTTCAGCATTCCCAAGCCACCGTAATCCCAAGAGGACTACATGATTTTCACTGGGAAAACTCAGCTCAGAGCCAAATGTGTCTATGTTATATACAGCTGGCTAAATATGGTTCTTTTAAGGCCTCCAAAACGTTATGAAGTGCACAAGGGCTTTTAAGACATCCTGTTGAAATATTCATACCAAAGCAAGTTTGCACTGCCTTTTAAAAAGGACCAAAGTTCTCCTGCTTAATATGAACAGTCATGGGAACATTAATTTACCAAATTCCAGTCCTCATATACATTATAAGAACATTTCTATGTACGTATTTACATGCACATTATTTATGCGTACAGCCTAGTCCCTGTGAAGAGAAATGCCTGAACACATCAAGATACTGAAACCCAGTTGTGGCTATCATGTCCTTTGAGGAATCCAGCCAAATTTATAATTCGAATCCGTAATTAACGAGCCAAAAACATCAATCACACAAGAGCTTCTGCTGAAACTTCCGAAATGTCGTTGCCAAAAGGCCCGATAGCTTTGCATTTCGTCCCAATGCAGTAGTTTTAAAGTAGTGTGAGATTCGTAGAGTCTGTTCTTATCTTTTCTTAGTTCACGGGTCGTAATGTCTAAGCCTGTACCAAAAGTGACCGAGTTGCCGTGATTTCGCATAATCCTCCTGGTGTAGTTAAATCAGTGACAACAGTCATATCTTTATTTCATACATACCCCAATTTTTTATTTAAAACACATTAAATGCAAACGGAAAATACAACTGTTGAAATACACTAACACGGTATACAGTTGTATTAACCGTGATCCGCAAAGAACCATTACCGAACCGAGCCAGGAATGATTGTATAAATCTGCACATTGCTTACATAGCCATAATGCGCCGGGCCCGTGTAACACTGTTAAACTACAGTAAATACGGAAGACCGCGGACCCGTCCTAGACTGACGGATTTAATCTGTCACATTTTACAGAAGCGCCGTTATGTCTTTGATAGACGGGGAGCGTCACTTCGCGTTATTTTACCCAGTGTTTTTGCGTTACGGTGTTTCTGTGTTATTTCGCGCTGTAAAAATAAACGGAGAGCCGTTTCTAATACGAGTGCACCGGTACCAAAACAAATAAACAAATGTAAAACATAACAGCAAAGGAATAAATAACGCGGTTCGGTCCCCGTTTAAATTAATAACAATAACAATATTTTCAGGCGAGGTGCCCTCACTCCGTAAACACGGTTACCCACCCAGCTAACCTGCAGCCATCGCTGCCCCCATCCAGCCCTCCGTACCCCCCGACGACAGAGCGCGGTGCAGACCTGCGGCGAAGTGCAGCGGGGTGGACTTGCGGCCGGCCATGTCCTTGGCGTTCACATTCACCGAGTCGACGAGCCGCTTCACCCGGGAAACGTCCCCATTGCGGCAGGCCTCGAAGAGCTCCCGGAAAGCGCCGCCGGCCCCCGGGCTGGAGCCGCCCGAGTCCGGGCTTGAGCCGCCGCTCGCGGTGGAGCTCGAGCCACTGGAGCCGCTGCTACCGCTGCCGCTGAGGCCCGGGGCGGGCAGGTCCGGGGAGGCCGGGGCTACCTCTGAATCCCCGCCGCCGTCTTGCTCGGCGCCCGCAGGAGCCAAGATCGCTGCACCCACAGGTCCCGGAGGAGAGCCCGGAGGGGTGAGCGAGAGGGAGGCGCTCCGAGGAGGAGACGACAGGGTCTGTTGCTGTTGCTGCTGAGACGAGCGACGAGACGCCGCCATTTTCACAACAATCCCTCTGGCAACAAAACAGCTCTACTGGCTTCCGGGAAAATGGCCGTGCTTCCGGTCCTCTTCTTCTTCTGTGGCCACCTGCACTTGCCAACAATTCGTCCGGGAAATTAAAATTTTAAGATTATGTTTGTGAATTCATTTTAAAACAGACTGTGCCAGTGACTAAGAACCACGTGTTTGACTTTAAGATATTTTGGCTGAGAGAAAATCTCATGACATCATGAATGCCGACTATCAAATGAATCCTAGATGTCTACTAAAACTTTTTGTAGGGTTGCTGTATGGACTCCGCGAACATCTGTTTGCGTTATAGGAAGGAACCTCGACCTGCTATCCCAGTAAAGTTTTCCAGAACAACTTAATCATGCTGTCAAGCATACAGAATGACCAAAGAGTTTTGTTTGTTTCTGTCTACTACTTCATCACACACAGATCTCTTTCAGGAGAATTTTAAAAAAACAAATAAGTGTTTATTCAGGTGTTGCACATGATCTGTGCTGTGAGCCTTATGTTTTGCTGTGTCATTGCCCCCTCCCTTGGAGCTGTTCGGGGTTCCAGTAGGACTAGGTGACACAGTAAATCAACTCATCACAGACACCCTTATCTTTCATTGTTTATTGTTATTGCTTACTGGACAGTCCTGTCCACAGCAACATATGTCTGGCAAAGAATCAATTTATCAGCAGAATTTTGCTGAGACCATCGTTTTTCAAGCACCTGTCTCTTTAGAGGCACGAGCGTGCTTGAAGGTCAGCTAGCACACGCAATGGCGGTGAGACACGCTATGACAGGGAGGTGCTTCTGAAGGTTGGTCTAAGGGAGGTTATGCATTGCGAATGGCTGCTGGTGTGTGGGCTCTATAATGAGACCAGACTTCGGGGCTCGTTAAGCACAGTGAGGCAGGAGGGATTGCTGACAGACAACCAATGGCAGCTGGCCAGGCAGGCCAACAGTAGTCAATCTTAAGAAGCTCCACTACATTCCTTGGGCCCCACCCACCACTGTTTTCTGCCCAACACTGTGCACCCTCACCTTTCATATACCTCCAAAGTTGGTGATGAAAGTCAATGCATCCCCCCCAAATAAATATAGAAGATTAGTACTTCTCTGTTAGGATGTCACACATGTGGGATCTTAACAAGCTGTTCCAGTTGCAAAGCACTATGGTAATCCATCATAATTTAGCAAAGTGTGACTCAATTGCTATCCTGCCTGTGATTGTGTAGATGTATCAAAGGTAGTTTTCTTATACACCATTTAGAGCACTGTAACCTGAGCCCAGATTTAAACCTGCATAAATATGCCTTTAAGTGGCCTTGTACCAATTGGCAGGCACTGGTGTAGCCGTGGTGATTTATGTGGTTAGGCTGTTTTCCACCTTGCGGGGGACACTGCTGCCCCTGCTTTGGGACTCAGTCCATCAGAACATGTTGAAATGGGACACGACAGCGACGAGGTTGTGGCCTGTTGGAGCCGCAATATCACCGTGGGAATTTTCTGACTTCTCATGTGATGAATCAGAGTCCTGGAATTCATTTCCTCTGGATAAGTTTCTTTCTGCAAAGCAACTGATCATCATTCCCATGGAGACAGAAATGTTTTTTGGTTCACAAACATTCCCATTAACTCCCCTCTTTGCTTTGTATTTTCATTTTTACATTTAACCCATGTGTAGGCCATTCGTTTGCCATAAGAAAAACTTCCTCACCATCATTTAATAATACTGCATTAAAAGTTGAATAAGTAGTTAGAATCTGTTTCTCAAATGTCTCAAATTAATAAAAACACCAGAGGTGGAAAGTTCAGAAAATACAAATCCAGACCAAGATTTTGTTTCAACCAAGCAGTTGAGTACTGATTGACTTTTTATAGTCAACTGGTTGGTTGAAACAAAATCTTGGTCTGGATTTCTACTTTCTAAACCTGAAGTTTCCAGCTCTGAAAAGCACACTTAACAGAAATAATAGGTTTCAGCAGGGGCACAGAAGATAACAGTGATAAGTACACCTATATGTCAAGTCAGTGAGGTATTGAGGATTGAGTCTGGATTAATGTGAGCTGTGTGGCAGTGAAACACACCTCAAACCAGGATCAAACAGCTCTTGTGACTGTAGCCCCACATACAGTACCAGTCAAGTATATATGTAATTTTTCAGGGGTGGCATATACACACACACACACACACATATTTATATATGTATATGTGTGTGTCTCCAAACTTTTGACTGGCACTGTACATGCTTCAGTAACACATTCTCACACTTTGCAGTCAAACTACAAGAAGAACCCAAGGCACTTTAATGTGAAAATCACTCTGCTGTCATGGCAACTAATTCACAGATATGTTGTATGCATGTGTGTGTGTGTGTTCCTCAGTGGTACCACTGACTCCCCAAGGTGGTGGATCAGTGAAAACACCGAACAGAGGCTCCCTTTGACTGCTTCTCCGCATGGTTTCAGCTCAAAGAGGGGCAGGATGTCAAGACGCTCCTTGGCATGCCTGGCTCGGTTACTATGGAAACTGCACATGGAAGACACACATGTGCTTTCTTTGCATGCATAATTAGGTGATTGCCTCCCTTAATTAAAAACACATTTTGAAATTCCACCTTTTCTTGCTCTTCTCTGTTATCCTCCTCTGCAGAAATTACTCATGTTGTGCTCTTTCAATTTGCCCTCTGGATATCCAACCATTTTCATCAGACTGGGGGGGAGGGACGAGCGGTCACAGGATAAACATTTATAGAGAAATAAAAGGCAAAAGCAGAGCTGGTATTATGAAATGGCACCTGCGATTTATTTATACTTTCATTACGAAGGAAGCAGCCCAAGGGGAGTGGGGGATGTAGCGATCACTTACATTTTCATGTGAGCCCATTTCAGGATCCCTGCAGTTGTACCTTTGAACTGACATTGAACCTGAGCTTCTGTGGATATATTGTTGTTGAATCAGCTAATGGCAGAACATGTGAATCTCAACTAAATGTGAGTGTTTCAGTGAGGCACCCTCACTACTGAAGGTCACTTCAGCCCTGTTCTCTTTCCGTTTGTGACAGGCCATTCAGACAGAGAGAAACCAGCAGCAGTACTTCTCTAGTTCAATGGGAGCCCTTCATATCGCTCTGATGACTCAGATTATGACCTTGTCTGAGCTTTAGATACAATTCAATAAGCCTGGTTGTTACACTTGTTCCCCTGTTTTCTACCTGATTCCCTACAGCTAGATAATCTCGGATATCAGTAAATAATTACGTGATTGTATTGCCATACAGGTTAATTCATTTCCCTGAAAGAAAAATGTAATTAATTTGACAAGGGGCACTAAAGTGGCCTTGCAGAGAACGACACTTTGAGAGTGACTATTTCATTCGAACGTGACCAGCATTGTCTGGTTCACATGAAATAATTTGTTCATTCTGAGCAGGGAGATGTTTTCATCCAGCAGGTGGTGAGCACCAGGAATATGTGGCTTTCTGCTGTCTCCTGACCGGGAGAGAGGTGAGATCTCATTGCGGCCTGTGAATCTCTGCAGGGGGGAG
>JAODLC010000123.1:21757384-21775463 GCA_026781145.1 Hippopotamyrus pictus | reverse complement strand
GGGGGGGGGGGGGGGTTGTACAGGAGTTACTGAGATATGACAGAATGACAATTGGATTGATTGTGGTGACCTAGCGGAGTAAGGTGGCAGGCCATGTGCTGGATGGACCTGCACACCAGGATTTGGCCCATGTGGCCTGAAGAGCAGTCAGCCCCGTAACTGTTGGGGCTGCGGGAAGGGGCCGCCCGCGCCACATGGATGCCACAGCCTGGCCAATGAGGTCAATCGCTGCTGCTGGAGCTTGGTGTCCCCTGCTGCTCATCTGAGCCAGATTTTGTCACATTGGCTCTTCACCAGGCTGCCCCTTGCTGGAGGCAAAGGAAAGGTACATGAAATTTTAAAATTTTTAATCTGACTGAATATATATATATATTTTTTGTAAGTTGAGTTATTTCCTGAATGTTCTGCTTTTGGCACAGTAGCATGGTTTTATCTGTAATATGATTGAATGCGAACTTCCACTTGTTTAAAGTGTTAAGACTGCTCAGTGAAGGTGACTGCTAATCACCCGTGTCCGTTGGCTTATTTTTAAAACTGAAATGGGCGTCATGTTAATGATCCTCCCTGTTAGTGGGTTTAAATTCAATTCTGAATTGCACTTTTCAAATTTGCATTACAATTAAGTTTAATTTCTTGCTTGGTCACAAAAAGAGGTTTTGAATTTATTAAAAAATAATAATAAATCAAGGACTGGCACTTAACTAGTGCTGTCATTGGTGAGGTTCAGATGTGTTCTTTGTCTACTGATTTGCATTGAATAAAGTCACTTTCAAACAATTTTAAATGTTATTTCTTTTTCTAAAAAAAAAAAAAAAAAAGGATTGGTGTTTGTTGTGAAGTATGAACAGGCTGATCGGGGGGAGAGACTGGAAACACGCCCCCCCCCCCTCCAAAATATAGTGTTATCCGCTTTGTGTACTGTTTTAAATGCAATGTAAAAATGATTCGTAAAATAAAGATTTGGATTCTCCTGCTTTTTTTGGTGGTGTTGCAAACTCTTACCTGCATTACTTTTGATGGTTTGTTGTCCCATAAGATATCCCATAATGATCCATCAGTCTGGCTACAGGCACAGGGCTCATGCTTCTGCTGTTTGCTCGTATTCTTGCTTATTGCGATTGGTGCAGGTTGATAGCCGCCAGCCAAGAGAACCCCACCTGAGGTATGGAATGTATCACTGATGGTCAGTCCAGCCTGCCTCCACCTTGCACTTTACTACACTGTAAAGTATGAACAGTTTCATTTATGGTTAACTACGTGATATTTAAGCACTCAGTTTAACCACAGGTTCGTGGTGAATACTTTCCTTAAATTGGCTTGTCCTTCCCTAGCTTCCAAATTTATATTGAAAAAGAGCATTGAAATAATATTCAGCTAACAGTTACTTTACATTAAAGCCATTTTTTCAAAGGAATTGAGAAGCTTTTCAACTGGTCAATAAATGTATGTCAGGCTTTAAGGAATTTAACTGGAGGGCAGGTGGAATATGGACTCTGGCAGGGATCCTGTAAGGCTGCTGACCTGCATCCACATGGGCGGGTCGTATCTGATAAGCCAGGGGGCGGCTGGATTCTTGCGTAGTCAAATGAGCTGTTTCTCTGTGAGAGCTGCACGTAAAGGTAGGAACTGCCGTTGTGCAATCTGCATTATGTCCCGCATTTAGCTCTCGTCTTAAACCTGTTTTTGTGGTGACATTACTGATGCTACAGTGGGAATTTTCAGCTGTCTGTCGGATAACCTGAGACTCGAGAGCCTCCCAGATCTGAGACACATTGGCTGAGCGGAAACGGCACACATTCCGTTACCCCCTTTCTCCGGTGATTCAAACCATGATCACTTTTCTAGGAACTTGACAGTTCAGGACAGGGCATGTCAGGAGGTTATTAGACAGTGGTGCTGCTTGTTCGTTAGTCATGTCTCACTGTAATGCAAACCAATATCAGTTCTCTGAGGTCATTTTAAACTGGTTAGTAGTACAGTTGAGTGTAGCAGGGGAAGAATTTGGGGGGGGCACAACCCTGGACCCCATGCTCTAGGGGCCCCCCTGCTGATGTACACTTTTTTTTTTTTTTGTGACTGAACATTTGCCCCGTTGGCAAATGTTAGACGGCACTCCCTCCCCCATCCTGTTCGGAAGGTTTTATTGCTGGCACCCTGCACTTTGATTAGTATATTACTGATGTTACATTTTAATTCTTTCTCGGTCCTCTTTATGCTCCAAATAATAATCCCTAAAATGCTCTAAAAACACTTAGGGAGCCCCCTACCCATGCCAGCCTAGGGCCCCCCAGGGAAGTTAGTCTGGCCCTGGGGTGTAGCTGTGGTGCAGAGCTAAGGATGTACCAGGATGCGCTGAGATACGTCTGTCAAGTGTCAGGTCAGCGATGTGGTTCCTGCCCTTACATCACCCCCATGACCCATCTGTGTATGGCTGTTCCAGATTCCCCCCACAGCCAAAAGACCTGCAATTTAGAAGGTGGTACCTGCATATGGATTGTGGCGTGTGTCACTTACTGTGGAAAATTGGCTTTGGTATTGGATGGATGGATACACCTGTAAAATGTCAGGTGCTTCCATTGTTTTCATGTGATTGACATGAGCAGAAACATCAGGATTACGCAGTACCCCCCCCCCCCATTCCTCTCACACACACAATGGCACAAAAGATACCATTATCTGTTGGAATATCCTGGTGGATATTTCAGTGGATTTATCAACGGATTTCTCAATCACTTTCATTCAGGAAGACCTAACATCAGCCAGCAGCCCTCTGGATGATAAATGGTATGGTGACCTAGTCGAAATTTTTGAGGTGAATAACTCGCATTCCAAAGTCACTTAATCTAAAGACATATCAACAATAATTTATTTGCTTTTTGGCAAAACAAGTGGCATTATAAAAAAGGACTTGCAATTACTTGTCAGCGTTCCTCCGGGCTGGTAGGTGGCGCATTTTCCTCCGCATCGCCGGGTAAGTATAAGCCAACGAGACGCGGAATGTCCGCTCACTGGTGCTTGAAATCGTCGGCTCGTCGGCGCCTGTTTTAACCGCGGTTGTCGGAAGCGTCCCGCCCTCGTTGCGGATAGTTCACCTCGGCCTCTCGGACTCCCACGGGCTTCGGCTCGGCGGAACCGTGAAGCATGGAAGAGCAGAAGGAGAACATGCGGGAGTGTGAGGACCAAACCCGCCCGGTGAGTGATCCTTCGCGTTTCTGGGGCACATTTATATACAAAAGTACGGGCTTATGGTAAGTTACGGCCGATCGAAACCCGTCCGAGGGTCGTGGTGAATAATTCACACTGATTGAGGGGCACCTGAAAGTGGACGTAGTGTAACACATGCAGGAGAATGGAGAATGAGCAGCACTGCCAGCCGTATAATGACCCGCTGTCCGTAACTATCTAGTAATACTGTATGCATACAGTAACGTATATATGATGGACAGCTACACTATTGAGATACTGACTCCGGGGGTCCCTGTTCCAAATGCGAAGTCGGCGGAAATCTGTATTGATGAATTTTTGTATGATTATCGCTACGGTTAACTTGATAATCCAAATGAAACTTGCAGATCAGTTCACCATGCCGTCTTAAGGCAGATACTCCGTTATAGTGCTTCGTATACAGGTGTCATCATCATTTTTGGACGCGATCTGGGTGTTGTCTAGGTTATGCACTCTAACCGTGGTGGTATGTCAGTTTAAGTAGCCAACTGAGAGCCTCTCTGCCGCTGTCGACACCGCCCCCCCCCCACCCCAGGCGGAGCACTGCAGTGACAGCCGAGCCACCCCACCCAGGGGTGAGTTCAGCGACCCCGTGTACAAAGAGATCGCCCTGGCAAACGGGCACATCAACCGCATGACGAAGGAGGAGCTGCGAGTGAAACTGGCAGAGCTGAAGCTGGATACCAGGTGTGGCTTTTAGGGACTAATTGCCCCTGCCCCTTCTGGGCTTGGGAGTGATGCTCACCCTCCTTCTCGCATCTCAGGGGTGTGAAGGATGTGCTCCGCAAGCGTTTAAAGAGCCACTCCAAGAAGCAGAAGCTGCAGCAGTCGCTGGCAGCAAGTGGGGCGACTGACACCTACTACGACTACATCTGCGTGGTGGACTTTGAGGCCACCTGTGAGGAGATCAATGCCCCCGACTTCCAGCACGAGATCATCGAGTTCCCCATGGTGCTGGTCAACACACGCACGCTGGAGATCGTGAGTCTGAGCACGCTCCTCATTTGAATTATTCTTAAATATATTTTTTAGCACAAAAACAAGAAAGCAGCATACATGCAGTATAGGGTGGTGTACAGACGCTTCCCGGGTTACAATGGCAATGTGCTTTCAGTACATTATTCAATAAATTACATGAGACACTTTATTATAAATTAGGCTTTGTGTTGACGATTTTGCCCAACTGTAGGCAAATGTAAGTCTTCTAAGCATGTTTAAAGTAGGCTAGGCTATGATGCTAGGTTCGGTATACAGTATAAAAATGAATTTTCGCCTTACGATCTTTTTGCCTTACGATAGGTTTATCAGGTCGTAACCCCATTGTAACCTGGGTAGAGGATGTATGTACCAAATATCAGTTAAGGCTTATAGTTTAGGGAAAAAAGAAGAGCACCATAAAAGGGCCTTTCATGAATGTGTTTTGACATCGTCTCTGCAGATTGGTCCTTGGATGAAAGGGCTTCATTTACCCTGATTATTAAACCAATGAGCCAGTGGCTCTAGGTTTCTGGGGTGACTGGAGTGTGGTGCAAAGGTGGGTTATTAAATCACACCTTTAGTGTTTTACACCACGCTGTTAATTCCCTGCAGTGTATCACAAAGTGACTTCAAAATATGAAGCCACACTAGCCTTTGGAGCTCAGTGTGGTGGCATCGTGTTTCCATGCTTAATGGATCATTAAGTGGTTCTAAGATGCTGATCCAATTGACTGTCCCATCCCAATCCGGTGGGGATGCCCAAACCAATGCAGGCAGGTTCTGTATCAAAGGTACAGTGGTACCTCAGTACTCGGAACTCATTAGAACTCAAATTTCTTAAGTCGAACCAACTAGTTCGAAAAAAAAAGACCTAGAACTCGATCTGAATCTCAGAAGTCGAACCATGAACGCCGACCTAAGATAACTTGTACGCGCGGGGAAATGAGTCACGCGGCATGTCTCTCAGCGGAAACAAAGGGTAACGCTTCAGTCTCAGCCTCGCATTTGCTGTGATAGCACCGTTTGTTGGCTTTTTTATTGAAAGTAATACACTGTACTTTATATCATTTTGGTAGCCATTGCTCACCAAAAAGTTACACAATAGTTGTACAAGTGTTACAACCTAAAAGTTTGCGATTTACGAACAAATTAACAAATACAGAGTAATAATAAAAAAAAACAATGGACCTACATTAAATACAAACCCTTAGTATGACTCAAGGTAGTAGTGCTGTGTCTGGGGTTTTTTTTTTTTAAACTTTACACATTGTTTGGATACATTTATTTTCTTGATTTTTTTTTTTGGTAAATGTGCTTAGATGTTTAGTACAGTATATGCTCTTCTTGTTTTATCCGGTTCATTTTGTGTTTAAATGCTAAAAAAAATATTTAGGTGTAATTTTTTGGGGCCGGGAACCAATTAATTGGTTTTCCATTATTTCTTATGGGGAAAATTCGATCTGAACTCAAACTTTTTAGGATTCGATCCTGAGTTCTGAACGGATTAAGTTTGAGTTCTGAGGTACCACTGTATTTCATATAAACAAAACTGGACGTGACCTGATGTATAGAAAGTGATATAGAGGCAGTGAGAGATGGTCCTGCTGGCCTCTGGTCTTCTCTGGGATGTGGTCTCCAGCTTTGTGCCTCCTGGCTTCCTGTGGATGTCCTGGCACTGATGTGTGGAGACACAAAATATAAGCAAAAAATGTAGCAGAACAAAGTAGAGGTACAGATTAGCTTGTGACAGCAAGACAACGCCCCCTTGCTGAAGTGTCCCCATTTAAGGTCACCTAGCCCATCCTAGAGCCCCCAAAGTGCCACTGTTCCCCGTCTGCTTCCAGGAGGACACCTTCCAAGAGTATGTGATGCCGGTGTTGAACGCCCAGCTGTCTGAATTCTGTGTGAAGCTCACTGGAATAACACAGGTGAGCCTCCCAGTCCATCGTGTGGTTGTGTCACTCCTGGGGGGCACCGGCCGCCTGTCTAACCACCCCTGCTTTTTTCCCCTTTCCCAGGAGACGGTGGACAAGGCAGATGTTTTCCCTGATGTTCTAGGTAGAGCTGTTTTGTGGCTTCAGAAGAAGGAACTTGGAACGAAGTACAAATATGCGGTTCTGACTGATGGGTATGGCGGGTGGCATCAACAGCCTGAACCCTTATTTCTCAGCCTGTCTGTCTACTGTGGAATGAGCAGCTTAACATGAGTTAACGCCAGTGAAGTGTCAAGCTGTGTTTAGTGTTAGAAGCTAAAAAGTCTCTGGATGAGGATGTCAGCTGGATCATCAGGCTGAAAACGGTAGCGGTCCTTAAAATTCCCGAACACTTCCCTCCGCAGGTCTTGGGACATGAACAAGTTTTTGAAGATTCAGTGCCACATCAGTCGAATCCGCTACCCCAAGTTCGCCAAGAAGTGGATAAACATCCGCAAATCCTACGGCAACTTTTACAAGGTTTGTAGTGAGCCGAGCGACGTGTTGGCGAGCGGGGACGGGTCTAGAGGTGTGAGACATTAACCCTCCCTCCGCATCTGTCCAGGTACCCCGGACCCAGACCAAGCTGAGCAGCATGCTGGAGAAGCTGGGCATGCGCTACGAGGGCCGGCCTCACTGCGGCCTGGACGACTCGCGCAACATCGCCCGCATCGCCCTGCGCATGCTGCAGGACGGCTGTCAGCTCCGCGTCAACGAGCGCATGCACGCTGGCCAGCTGACAAGTGTGCCCAGCTCCGCCCCCGTGGAGGGAGCTCCGCCCCCACATAAACCAGGAAGTCGGGATTGACTCTGCCCATCGCCTAATTCCCTGCCACCCTAACTAACATGTGATATCGTAATTTAATTTTGTGCCAGGAGGTGGGGGTGTGGCCAGTGGGAGCAGTCTCCATTTAGCACACTTTCCAAGATGATTTACTAATGTGGGTTAGAACATGCGCCCATAGTTTCCGAGATAGGCTCAGAACCCCCACAACCCTGCATAGGACAAGCTGCTATAGAAAATGGATGGATGGATTGTACTATGGTTATCCATGTGGGGTGAGACCTGCTGTCTCCCCCCCAGAATTCCTCACCATGATGGTGTTTTAATATGCTTTGAACTGTCAATTAAAGTAACAGTACATTCAGTAAAAACCGCAGTAATTACTGATGAATATTTTGTTTTAAGGGTCATGTTTTTCTGTTTTCCTTTTTTTTTTTTAAAGCTGTATCAATATTAATAAATGCCTTCAAAGCTTTCAGGACAAGCCTGGCCTGCTTCCTGTGGTGGTCTCTCGGTAACTTAGCCGGTAACAGACTGACGCTGCTGTCCAGCCGCCTTAGTGTGCCGGGGGTGGGGTATAGGGGTGACAGCACCCCTGCTGGTATCTAGTGACCTGCTAGTGTTCATACTTAAAGCAAAATGGACAAATGTTCACATCACGTTAGGATTTATCTGTCCTGACCACCTCTACACCTGACGTGTGTCCTCCGTCCAAAGAGGGATGAGAGGGGACAGGCTGGTGTTCTGCAGATAATTGCAAACTGGGTTATATCCAGACTGGGTCATATCTTTGTAGTTGAGGATGTTTGCCTGTTACTTTTTATCTAAAGTGAATTTGGGTTGCCACACAGTTTGTGTAACCTGGCTGCAGTGATTTACATTTTAAACCGATTATACAACCTGTCTAACCTGACAGTAATAGTGCAGTTTCGGGAAATGAAGCATGCACTTTGGTCTGTTGAATTATTTAGAAGTAGGTGATCTGGTATGGAAAATAGATCTTTCTGTAGTCCAAAGGAGGATTCCTGGCTGTCTCATGCCAGGAAGCTTGTGGACAGAATAAGGAGGATGAAATAGCTTTAAAATATAATCAATGACACGATACAGCTACTCTGACATCCCTAAGACAACAAGGCGGAGATCTACGGGCTCCTTGTTAAAGAGTCTTTCAACGGCCACCAGGCGGCGCCTCCGTCTGCGGCTCTACCGGCATGAGACGCAGCCAGACGCATGGTATCTGTGCCCTGTGCACTATGCCCATTACATCATAAGAAAATGATGCCTGCCGTTAAATACATCACTCATCATTTATAGTAGGACAGGTGGATGTGTTGATTGCACATATTAAAAGTAAAATTAAATGGGGTGATTGTCGTTGAAAAATATCCCTGTGATTTTACCGGCGTTCCGTATACATACATGTAGTATCCACTGCGCGGAGACAAACTCCCAGTTTTCATACACAAAAGGCTGTCTACCGGTAACACAAGGACGTTCATGCTATACGGCATTTTACTGTATGTTACCGGAAAATATGGCCAATTTAAAATAAGTCTTTTCTATCAGCGCGAAGAAGAAGCGGAGCTTCATTGTAATCGGGAACGTATTTATGGATGGTTTTGCTGAAATTCCCATTCATCAAACAGATCGGCTCCTGCAAAAGCGAAACAGAAGCGCAGTCCCCGACGACCTAAGGTAACCGATGTCCGCCGGCACGGAAAAGAAAAAGAAAACACGGAATCGGCAGCTTCTCGTCTTTAAGTGGAGTTGTATCCACCCTTCAGGGATAAAGCCGCCCGGCTGCGCCGCCCCCGCCGTCCTCCCCCCGGCTCGGGGAAGGTGGGCTGTCCGCGCTGACGCAGTGCTCTCCGCTTAGGTTTTGCCGCTGCCGCACCTCCCAACCCAGAGCGAAGTGCGCGGCGAGGAAATCGCGGCTCCAGCCAGCGCCTGTAGCCCCACCGGAGTCGGCTCGCCCCGAGCCGGGAAGCGTGTGGTTGCCGCATCACCGGAGAACGCACACCGGAACGGGGTTCTCTCTCTGCGCTCCGCCGCTGCGGTAGGTGTCTGTTGTTCTCTGTTCCATGGCGCAGGAGGAGGCGACGCACGAAAAGCCGCTGGCCCACCGCCGCCCTGTTAATGCGATTGCAAACGCAGACGTCTTCTCCTGCCCGGGCGGCTTTGCTATCCTTGCCGCTAATAATGCTGACTTTGTGACGGCTGCTGTGCAGAGCAGGGCTACTGGCAAGGTGCTGGAACAGGCTGCCATGCTGGCTGGGTAATAGATGATCTCTCTCCATGAAAGCGAGGAGGAGGGGTCTCTCTGCAGCACCATGGCTGACAAGGAGTGCAATCTGAGGACGGCCAGGCTGTGGAGGGATGCAGCCCTGCGCTCCAGGAAGCTCCGGAGCAACCTCCGGCAGCTAACTCTCAGCACTAAGAACAACCATGAGATAACCCTTCCCGATAATGTGGGTGAGATCGAGCTGCTCAACCTGGGCAACAACTCCCTCCAGGAGCTGCCCCGCGGGCTGGCGGCTGCCCTGGCAAACCTGCGCATCCTTGTCCTCCGCCGGAACCGGTTCGTTGCGGTCCCACGGGCCGTGCTGGGGCTTGCACAGCTGACAGAGTTGGACCTCAGCCACAACTGCCTGAGCCACTTCCCTGACGACATGGGCCTGCCGGTGGGCCTGAAGAAGCTTTGCATCAGCCACAACAAGCTCCAGAACTTGCCCTTGTGGTTGGGAGACCTGCAGAACCTGGAGGAGCTGGACGTAAGCTTCAACGAGCTTAGCGCCCTTCCTGCCAGCCTCACACATCTCCGCAGGCTGCGTACGCTGGACGTGGACCACAACAAGCTGGACCGCTTTCCACCAGAGATCCTGGCCCTCAGCGACCTGGAGGAGCTGGACTGCTCCGGGAACAAGCTGGACGGGCTTCCCAGCGGCATCTCTGTGCTCCGGTCCATCAAAATCTTATGGTTGAGCGGCACGCTGGTGGCTTCACTGCCCAAGGACTTCTGCAGCCTGGTTAACCTGGAGAGCCTGATGCTGGATAGTAACTGCCTGACTGCATTACCGCCATATTTTGGCAGGATGCAGAAGCTCAAAATGCTGAACCTGTCCTCCAACGCCTTTGAGGAGTTCCCTCCTGCCATCCTAGAGATCGTTGGCCTGGAGGAGCTCTACCTGAGCAGAAATAAGGTGAATTTTATTCCGGAGGAAATAGGCCTGCTGTCCAGGCTTGCCAATCTGTGGTTGGACAATAACAGAATTACATATCTGCCAGACTCCATTGTGGAGCTGGACCAGTTGGAGGAACTCGTCCTACAGGGTAACCAAATTGCCATTCTGCCGGACAACTTTGGAAAGCTTGCCAGGGTTAACATATGGAAGGTGAAGGACAACCCTCTGATACAGCCACCCTACGAAGTGTGCATGAAGGGAATCCCCTACATCGCGGCCTACCAGAAGGAGCTCGCCCATTCGCAGCCCGCTGTCAAACCCAGGCTGAAGCTGGTGCTGATGGGGAAGAAGAAGGCTGGGAAAACCAGGTTGAGACAATGTCTCGTCAGTAAGCCGCAGGATGACTTCACGGTGACCAACACAGGGATTGACGTGACCAACTGGGTCGCAGATGCTGACCGTAGTCTCACCTTCATCGTTTATGATCTGTCAGGGAAGAAAAACTATGACCTTATCAAGCCCTTTTTTCTGTCCCCTGGTGCTCTCTACATCTTGGTGGTGAACCTAAAGACTTATTTTCCCCGGAATTTTTACTCCCATGTGGGGTATTTCCTCCATCTGCTGGGCGCCAAAGTCCCCCACGCGGTGGTGTGTCTCGTAGGGACGCACGTGGATCAGTGCGAGGAGGAGGAGGTGGAGGAGAAGTGCCTGGACATCCACCGGCAGATTGCGCTGCAGGAGACTCGGGACACCGAATTCTTACGGGGCCTCGCCCTGCAGGTGGACCAGGAGCTGGAGCAGGGCTTCGATGTCCGGACGTCCAGCCCCCACGTCCTTTTCTACGGTGTGACGGACAAGAACCTGCGGCGAAAGAAGGCCCAGCTGCAGTATCTGCTGAACCACCGGCTGCAGATCCTGTCCCCTGTGCTGCGTGTCAGCTGCGTTGGCCCGGCGAGGGACGTCAGCCGTCTGCGGGAGAAGCTTGTGTCTGTCGCCGACCATAGGGAGATCTTCCCCAATCTGCACCGCGTGCTGCCCAAGTCTTGGCAGATGCTGGAGGAGCTGCACTTCAAGCCCCAGGACCTGTGGCTGTCCTGGTGGGACTCGGCCCGCCTGGGCCTCCAAGCCGGACTCACGGAGGACCGCCTGCAGAGCGCCCTGTCCTACCTGCACGAGAGCGGCAAACTGCTCTACTTTGAGGACAGCCCAACACTTAAGGAGTACGTCTTCCACAACCTTCCACGCTTCATTGCCATCCTCAACGTCTTCTTCCAGGGGGACCCATCCGCCATGCTAGAGAGGCTGCTGGCCGAGGGGGTGGAGACCCGGGGTGACCGGTCCAGGGAAGCCCAGCTGCAGCACCACGTGGAGGGCTTCCTGCTATACGGCCTGCTGCCGTCTCATATCATCCGCCTGCTGCTCCGGCCGCTGATCCAGACCCAGCAGGACCTCCAGCTCATCCTGGAACTTCTGGAGAAGATGGGCGTGTGCTACTGCGTCAACAAGCCCCGCAGCAAACCGCTCAATGGCGCCACCGTCTGGTACAAGTTCCCCAGCTACGTGAGCAACGAGGACCCGCACGCGGAGGCCTGGGTGAACGGGGGTGGCGGTGTGCCGGCACAGCTGTTGTCGGTGGAGCAGCTGCAGGTGGAGTACAGCTTTCCCTTCCTGCTGCCGCCGGGCCTGTTCGCAAGGTACAGTGTGCAGATCAACAGCCATGTGGTGCAGCGTTCGGACGGCCGCTGCCACGTCTTCGCCTACCGCGGCAAAGTGCCCGTGGTGGTGACCCACCGGCCATCCCGCTGCCGGCTGCAGGCCGAGACCCTGTCCATCGCCAGCCACGCCTCCTTGCCCAATATCTGGACAGCCTGGCAGGCCATCACCCCTCTGGTGGAGGAGCTGAACTCCCTGCTGCAGGAGTGGCCCGGGCTCCACTACACCGTGCACATCTTGTGCTCCAAGTGCCTGAAGAGAGGGTCCCCCAGCCCCCATGCCTTCCCAGGTGGGTGTCACGCTTACGTTGCTGATGCCATTAAACAGGAAGTGGTCTGGGCTTTGAACAAAGGGATTTCTGATCGATGCTGTACGAAAATAAGGATGTATGACTTTCATTTGCTAGAGAGGAAGTGCTGATTTTAGCTGTGGATGTGTAGGTCTAGGGGAAATCCAGTACAGTGTGTGTGTATGTGTGTGTGTGCCAGATATACATCACACCGTAGGAACCAAATGACCCAAACCTGTTATTTTGACGTTGTGGGGAACATTTTTTCGGTCCCCACAGGGGAATTTGTGACTGCAATCAAAAAACTAAAAATGGCTAAATGTATTTTGTTTGGTTACTAATGATTGAGGTTAGGGCTGGGTAGGGGCTAAGGTTGTCTGTGTGTGTGTGTGTACAGGGTATTTGTCCTGGAGCGTGAGAGCTGTCTCAGTCTCCATAAGCATGTCAGCTCGTAGATTAAACACTGAAAACCCGCTTTCGCTGAAGGCAGCTGTGTCGAGTCCGATCAGCGTCACAGGCGGACGGTTGAGGGAAGTGGTATATTTTTGTCAAGGGGGGACTGAACAGCACGGCACTCTGACAGTGTGGTTGGTGTAGCCGCTGTGATGTGCACATGTGACCCTGTGTGTGTGTGTGTGTGCTGTCATGGTGTGGGCATGGGTCTGCGTGTCCGTCTGTGCCAGACTGTTAGCCTGGGTCAGCAGCAGCTGGACCACCATCTGTGATTCTGGTGCTGGCTGAGATGGTTGGAGTCAAGAAAGGACCCCAGGCCTTTGGAGGACACTCTGTAAATAACACACAGTCAGCTTGAGCGGGAGACTAAACAAAGGCATGGCATCATGGGGGGGGGGGAGGGCTGCAGCCACACCTAGCCTCACAGCTCAGAATTCCCAGAGCACATGGTGAAATCCTGCTTGGCGAGCTGGGATGTTGCCGCGGCAACAAAACAGTTTTTGAAATTGCGGATCCTGCGCGTTAGAGTGAACGCCGACCGTCATGTTTTTGCATCCAGATCGCCTCCTTTGAAAAGTCCGAGCTGCAATTGCGAGGAGAATCGAGGGAATTCCTACAAGACGTGGGCGTGTGGCTGTGCGGTTATAAAAATAACGCCTGGCCAGATGAGATTCTTCTTCCGTGCTGTGGGCGTCCTCGCTCGGGCAGGCCCTGGGCTCTCAGTTCTGCTGCTGCAGTTAATACCTGATGCAGATGTGCATTTCATGCCTTTTCGACATCCCAGCTGAGCATCAGGACCATAGCGAGTGTGTGAGTCCTCTCAGAGCGGCTAAATTACACATGGACAAGCCGGGCTTAATGCATATGGTGCGCTGGTATGCGGAAAATTTGTAGGGTGCAAAATGATTTTCTTGGGGTTGAGGCCTGTCTGCCTGTCATGTGTCATGGTTTTGTGACGTCTCTGTCCTTTCTTGGGATGAGACCAATCCAGTGAAACTCGGCTCTCCTGGTCACGTGACACAGCTGATCACATGGCTAATCCCTTATCCTGGGGTTAATGAGATCCCCTTCGGGCTGGCCTGGTCTCCTCTGGCTGCGCTCCTGATAGCAGCTCTGCTGAGGATGGTTTGTGGTTCACAGTGTGGTCAGGCAGCATGCGGGGCGCATACAGGATTAGCGTCGCCAAGGAAACATCAGGATCCAGGCTTTAAAAAAAAAAGACGCGTAGGGTCAAGATCAAGTTGTGTGTGCATGTCAGTCAAAAGGAGCAGGCCTTGGAGGTCCACCTGCCTGCAGGTAGAACCTTCCAGACTCCCTGACGCCTCCTCAGAAAGCAGCCGACTGCACCCTGAATTTGTTTTGTTTAATTGCTGCAGTTTTACAGCTGTGTGCTTGGCTTCCTGCTGCCTGGCCTGATGTGAGAGGATTTGTAGAGATACACTTCACCTTAGCTGTGTGAATTTATGCCCCTTTCTACTCTAGAGAATGCCGTTTTGCTGATGGTTTGGAATTATGGGAGTTTGCCACAAATGTACAGTCACCGTGAGCGTGTCAGCACACGTCTCCATGCAGAATCCCCGTTTCCCACCAAATGAGCCCGCAAGGGTGTGACCATGTGCCGGTGCCCTGGTTCTAGTTCATGTCAGCGATGTGCGTCACACTGATTTTCAGCCTAAAGGCAAACCGTAGGCCCATCTCCTGGTCATGAGAACACCATCCTCTAGCAGGCTGGCATGAGATGAAAGCGAGCCGTCAGTCTCCTCACCGAGTTGGGCTGAGGGTTCTGGCCTGGCTCCACTGGCACAAATCCATCCACTTGATACCCACGCCCAGCCTCTGTTCTGTTTCACTTCAGAGATGTGCTTCTGGGCCGCAGTAAATACCACAGTGATGTTAGGAATACTGTAAGTGTCATGTAGGCAGTTAATTGTCTAGTGATCTGTGTGATTTGCTGACATTTTTATCGCCACATCACACACACAGAAATGCTTTGTGTGAGGATCGGTGCTCATCCTAATCTTCATGAAATATGCTGATGATGTCACAGTACCTGCATCATGTGACGCTATGATGCATCTCGGCCGGCTGTCCTGGATGGAGAGATTAGTTTTTTGTTTACGTTTTTTCCTGTCCCCCCCCCGAGTTCCGTTTCATTTTAACTTAATCTGATCGTTGATATTCTTATCTTTGTTTGAATGTGATAGCATTTTGTTTGACTTTGCTGGTTTTAGTAGTATAGTATATATATTTTTTTATTTTGACTTGAATCGCGGTGTTGGTTTCACACAAAGGCTTAGTTTGGTCTTAGTTAATAAGGGGGTAGAATATGGGGGGAGGGGGGGGGGTGTTGCCCCCCCGAAGCAGCTGGTGTCCTCCGAATTTAGACCCTCAGGACCCGGGTCAGCAGTACAGGGGGAGAGGGACTGGGGGGGGGGATCTTCTTCATACATTAGGAGTCACAGAGGTCTGTGTCGCTGGATGGCATTTATATGTCACTGTAAAGGGGCTGTTTCGGTACTATACACCCAGCTTTAATCACCTAAGTGCTGCCTGTAACAGCCCTGAAATATGTACACACACATGCACACACATGCGACTTCAAAAAAATCACTCACCCTTTTCTAGGTCTAGGTGACATCTCACAATCCTTTAATAACACGATTTACAAAGCATTGTATGGAAACACCCACAAATCTTGCAACACAGAGGTCAAAAGAGCACGGCTCCTCGCCAGGTTTTTCATGGCTGCTCTGGCTTCCTGCTCTAGTCCTTAGTATGTTTCTACGTGCCATAATCCCAAATCGCACACCCCCCCCCCCCCCCCCCCCCCCCCCCCGAATGACGGCGCTTGGTATGTCCCGGCGAGACGTTTTGCCTCCAGCATTAGCTGGTGAGAAAACCAAGCCCTGGCTTTTGGGAAAGGAGGGGATCATTATGCTCCCCCCACGCTCTCTGCTTTAACTTTCACCGTCTGTGGCTGATGGGATTGGCTGTTTGCTTGTGGGGTGGGGGGTGTCCAGTTAAAAAACATGAAGCTGTCGGCCCTATCATGTGGCAGACACAGCCGATCGGTGTGAACACGGTGCCTTCAGGGCAGGTGCTGATAAGTCAGAGAGCTGTTAAGGAGTCCTTTAGACGCCCGACTGTGTTAGTGTCACGCTGCAGGGGTAACCGGCTCGTTAAACCTGTTGCCCAAGGAACAGACATTAAACCCAGCTTGTCGTCCCCACAGAGGCACAATTTTACAAGGGATACAGAAGAACATGTTGTGGTTTTGTGGATTAACTGTGCTGTTGCATGTCTTTAGTTGTGTAGTTACTATAGTATGGCTGGTTATTGTATTGATAATGACTAATGGCAGAACCTGTCCTTATGCTTAGTCATGGTCACCACTCCTCAAGCTTACTAATGTTCTGGTCATTAGTCACTAAATTCTTTAAATGCGAAGCCACTTGGTCAATCGACCACACTCAGGCCAGATTATTACACTGCTTATTATTTTTATTACTATTAAGAGTAGCAGTGGAATTTAGTAATGCTACATCTATATAAAGAAAGCTGTATGAAGAGTTTTTACAGGATGTATGAGTCTTGTTGCTCATATGACACTGAGGTTACCATAGCAACAAAGAGATGGGTGCATATCATAATGCAGTATCACCTTTAAGCAAAGGGCCCCTTTTTAGGGTGGCGGGGGGTCCTCTGGGAGTAGAGGGTGGGGATTAGGCTGAGCCGAGTTGGCAGCTTTCGTTAAAACATCCTCAGTTTATGTGCTAAAACAAACACTGACTTCACTGACGAAGCTCGCGGCCGAGACCAAGATGGCCTCCTGATTCCACAAAATGCGTCCTGATTTCCTTTTAAAGGGTTTATGCGGCTGGTCGTGTAAATTCTGCTCCGCCACTGGGCAGGCAGCCCGAGCCGACCCTCATGCTGACTCACATGCACTCTCTCTCCCGTCTCTAAGGGCCGTAACGAGGTGTAGCTTTGGATGCTTTTGCTGACTTCTCACTGGCTGGGTCAGGTCCCACTCCACATCCCAGAGGGGTTAGAGAGAGCGGGGGTGCAGGCTGCTGCCTGGGTCTGGAGAGAGCTTTCTTCCCCCCCCCCCCCCCCCCCCTTTTTGCCACAATGCCATACCCAGATACATCACTGTCCCTGTGAGCAAGGGTTTTCCTCAGAGGGCTCACAGCTGTAACAGCTTGTGCAGTGCATTGTGGGACGTCGGCAAAAGCGGCTTGCTGTCACCCGTGGGATGGACAGAATGACCAGGCGAGATTTCACAGTGTGAGCATGTCACCAAATTCCTGGGAAGGAGGGAGTGCCCTGGGCGTGTAGGGGCATGTCTGGAAGATATGGTGAAGGGATGACAGAGATCCTCTGTGCAGGACCGAGTGACCGTGTGTTTGTGTGTGTGTGTGCATGCATGCCAGAAAGAGAGATCTTTGATGGCATTTTGAGCCCTAACATTACTTAACCCCAGTGCATTGATTTAAAAAGCATGATTCAGGGTTTTTTTATGTAAAATTTAGAAACTTTTTAATGGTAACTCCTTTAACTCCTTTTATCAGACTGACATTCCAGACCTCCGGGCTGAGCATATAATGGTACCACTGTAGTGACTGGAGCAGGAAGCTGGTGGGTGGGTCTCTCTCAGCCAATTGGTCGGGTTGGCTGCTCTTCCTGGCTGTCGGCCAATCCCAGAGGAGACTGCCGCTGAGTCTCCTGTATCCATGCGGTGAAGCAGAGAAGGCAGCAGCATCTTCTTTCTGAGTGTGTGTGTGAGCTTTGAGGTGGGGTGGGGGCAGTCTGACCTGCTACAAATCATCAATGAGACGGGGGGGTGGGCGATTGTATGGACTTGGGCCATCTTGGGATACCCCGTTTCAGGGAGTGTGATGGAAGGGAGGAGATTCAGTGGAGCACCGCTGTACCAGCCGCGTCATTGTTTTTGTTCTTTTATTGAGATGGACCACCTGCCCCCCTCCCTACCACCATCAGATCAGCAGTAAAATCCCCAGAGAAGACACTAGCGATCCCATTACATCACCAGTCCCTGCACTGCCTCATCCTGATGGGGGTGGGGAGGGAGGGGGTGTCAGCAGGTGTGCCCTTGGTGTGGAGAAGAAGGGGGAGGGGGTGTTCTTTGAAGTCACCTGGTGGGAAGTGGTGCCGCATTTGGGAACACCCCCAAGGGGCTCCTTACCTGCTTGCTCAGAATATCCGCACTAGCTGAGCTGTTCCTCCAGGATACCCACAGCCTTCGCAGTCTTAGCCACGAGTTCAGGAGATGCCTCTCAGTCCCACGGTGTCCTGACGGGTATGAGGAGATGCCTCTCAGTCCCACGGTGTCCTGACGGGTATGAGGAGATGCCTCTCAGTCCCACGGTGTCCTGACCGGTATGAGGAGATGCCTCTCAGTCCCACGGTGTCCTGACGGGTATGAGGAGATGCCTCTCAGTCCCACGGTGTCCTGACGGGT
>JAODLC010000123.1:21732044-21749867 GCA_026781145.1 Hippopotamyrus pictus | reverse complement strand
TGGTGCCTTGCTGGTGGGGGATTCGAACCTGCAATCTTTCATTTACAAGTGCGCTTCCCTAATCATCAAGCCACCACTGCCCCCTAGTGTGGCCTCTCTCTTGTTTTTCATCGGTTAAACCTGCTGTACTCGAGTAAAACTTTTACCAAACACAAAGCTCACAGTTTTCAATACAGTATATGTCAGTAATGTTAAAAGAAAGTTGCATTCAGCTCTTCAGCACAAACCCCCACCTCCTGCAGTCCTCTCATCTACCTCTCTGTCTCCTGCTCTCCTTAGCCTGCCTACGCCAGCTGGTCCTTGGAACGACTGCCTGTCCAGTTGAGCGGGAAGTGGACCCCAGTATTGGACACTCTAGAACTGTTGGAGTGCTGCAAAGCCTCATGGGAACCCTGATTTCTCTTCCTGTTAGCACTGACGTGACTCAAGTCTGTCAGAGTCCTCTAGATGAGGTGGACATCTGCTATTGGTCTCACTGAGCTGGGATAACACCAGTCATATGGCACTGTGCTGGGCCTGACTTGTCATAGGTGAGCGTCTGGCCAATGATATAGCAGCAATACAGCATAGGAGGCGGAGCTGGGATTATGATGCAAAAATCAGACTGGCAGGCTACACCAGCTTCTCCCCCTGTGCGGACAGGCTAGCCACAGACTCGCCCTCCTCCATGCAAGCAGGCTCGCCGCAGACCTCTCCACAGGAGAGTCTCCTGGGACCAATTGTTTCGCCCCTGAGGAAGCCGAGGGTCTCGACTGTTAGAACCACTACAGCGCCACCCCCGCTGCCGCAGGCAGGCGGAGGAACTGCAGCCGCAGTGAGGAAACTCCCAGGAGGAGCTGAGGGACACTTACAGGAAGAGACTGTAGCCCGTCGAAATGGGTGTGCAATACTGTGTTAGCATAGTGTAAACTTTCACTGAGAACCTTTGGATGCCCCCCACCAGCTCGCCTGTAAGTGGGCTCCGATATCGGCCTGGCTTTGGTCTCACAGATGACGGGACAGAGAGGCATGCGAGAGGCATACCGATAAATGTACGTCACACGTGTAAGAACTCAGTCAATACCCTTTTGTATATAATATCTTTATTTTTGTACAAATGCACTATGCGGTTGTCAGGCAGGCTCCCAGCAGTCGCTGTAGTGAGCCGTTTGCTTCGGGGGTGGGGGGGAGGTGTGTGACAACCGTGTACAAGCACCAAATATAAATAAAGAGAAGCCCAGAGCAGGCTGTCCGTGTCCCTGTGTCATCGTCCAGTCCTTCTCCAGGCTGAAGGCCAACAGCAGCTGCTGGCAAGAACAGCGTTCCTGGAAGGGCGCCCTCATCCAGTGATGTTACAAAACTGGTGGATGGTCGATAACGAACGCAAACTACAGACTTTGCTTAAAATCACATTTACGCACACAGAGTACTGAACCAACAAAACTCCCATCACAGCAAAAAAACTAGAAAAAAAAAACAAACCCTTTCTCCCCATGTCTTGCGTGCCACGAGGGCCCAGACCCCAACTGGGAACAATTCTGCAATTAATTGGTAAACTAAAATTCTTAACATCTACTAGACTTAAAATGCAGGCAGACAGCAAAGTGGCTTTCACTCATTGTTCAGGGAAGTAACAGAATACATGTATTCCATCCTATTGGATGTTACATCTTGCTGATTTGATAGAATAAGAATTCCTATATGCTGATTTACAAAATAAAGGATCTCAAGCTTGATATAGTGTCTGGTAAGTAGGCAGCAGCCTCATACTGTCTTCCACCAGTGACAATATGAGCAGATTAAATCTTAACAGGTGCAGGATAGTGAGATGTGACCACAAAGGATGGGAAATATGAGATGCAAAGCAGATGGCAATAAACCTGCTTCCATCCTACATAGCTGGTATCTGATTATATGGTTTCCTGCAGAGACATCCACTGGTTTACATTCCCCGTATTTAACACCTAGACCCAGGCTGCATTTAAAAGTTCTTCCCCACCTTTTTGTCCCTTTTCAGACCCCGTAAGCCTTATATGTGTATTTGATGTACCTCAGCCACAAGTACAAACTTGCCAAATGCCCTCCTCTGAGCCCTGGTGCTATCCGACAGAGCCCTCTCCCCTGCTGCCTGTTTCTGTCCCCTGCACGAGGACCCACAGACAGCTTGTCCAAATACCCAGATGACTCTGGATCATTGTGCAATAAAACATATCACTGATGCCATGCCTCTCCCTGGGTGTTCTTCTGGCACCAGTCAATGTTTACATCACTTAAACAAATGAGGTCTTATCAAAGCCACACAGCACAGCTACAAAGAGCAAAGACAAATATGAGCAAATCACGATCCTGCAATTCTTGTTTTGATCGGATTTCATAAACCTCATGCCCATATAGGGCTGTATATTTTGATAAACATTTTAATGTGAATAAACTGCAGAACAGAAACAAGGTTCAGCTCATGGAAAATGTGCCGTGAAACACGTCGACCACAGCGCTGTCGGCTCAGGTCATGTGACTTCATTTGTACCCGTCGGTAGATTAGGTTTGCAGTGAATTGTCCTCATCCATAGACACGTAACAAACAGACACTTATCATGTATCATTCATCTTACAACACAGGCAACCCAAGACAATAACGATAAAAATACAACACAATAAACAGTTACAATACAATGAAACGAAATAAAATTGTAAACAAATAAAGTACTGTTTTACTATAACTGGAACATTAATTTGTGTGAAGGCTAAAATTGAGCTAGTTATTCACTTTAGCTGTTTAATGTTAGCTCAGTTTTAAGAGAGAACTCCCACCCTTTGCACACTGAGTTTCAGTTTCTTCCCCATGGTCGCAGGTTACAGTCCTAAGGTGAAGACCAAGATTATACAAAAGCAGTAACTGTTTTGTGGTGAGACAGCACCCCCTAGCGGGATATATTTTGAAATGTGCTCATACATCTTCAGTTCCAAATAGAGACACGGAAAAGAGAACCACTCCTACACCTTACTCACATGCTATGAACTAGGATAGGGTCATCTGACTGCGATAATGTACCAGAATATCTAGAGCAGTGTTTCCCAACCCAGTCCTCGCGGAACCACGTTTTTGCTTCCTCTCAGCTTCCAGCGCACCTGTACCAGGTATTTGGTGTTCCTGTTGGCTGGGAGGGAGCAAAAACGTGGACTGTCCGCGGTTCCCCGAGGACTGGGTTGGAAAACACTGACGTAGAGGGAAACCACTTTGTAACTGATTAGACGAGGTTGGTCCAGATTCAAACTCAATCGTGTCTCCTTCTCGAACATCACAAAATTAAAATGTGAAATGTTAATGTTATTTGAATTGTTAGTGTTAATGTTCAGTGCTCATCATCCTCATTACAGCATGGGATAAAAATAGAAAAGTATTTCATGCAAGGTATTTTATCCCTCACAAACCATGAGATGCCAATGTTTAAATTCACCTGGACACAAAGTCAACAGGTCTACATTAACAATATGTAATGTACTGTATACGCCAACCATCAGTAAACTATAGCTATATTACACTACACACACCTTGCAGAAGGCTACACTGAGGCAGGTTGATTCCAGGTTCAACATTTCTAAGACAGCAGCACACAAGAACAATGTGAAGCAGGAGACACTGGGAACGACCAGAAACCAGCCAGGGAGAGAGTGTAAGCAACGTTCTAATGCCAGAGATGGCCGTCAATTTATCCAGCAGTGCCTCACGAATCGGAGAATGACACCAAGTGACCTTTAAAAGGAACAGGAAACTTTAAATGCAGGTGTGAAGTGCACTGCTAGGACAGTTCGTATTGGGATCCTAGAAGCAGGACTGAAGTCCCACAAAGCAAGGATGAAGACCTTCATTAACAAAAAACAGGGAAGAGCCAGGCTGCAGTTCGCAAAAAAATCTATATTTTACACAGAAGCATACCCAACTGAGAAATGAAACTAGACATTTTGCTGAAACTGTAAACTGTAATCATAAGCCATCGACAAAAACATTAGTTGACTATCAGCACACGTTAAACGAATATCCAGTACATTACCGAGATTTAAGTAATATTCTATTTTATTCATCACTTAAACAACACTCGAAGCCTCACTAAAAAAAACATACATTTTATACAACCGTGGTGTACAACCGGTCCAGTCTACACGCTGCACGCTGGGCCAATAGAAAATTATTACCGCAAAATCTCGCTGGAAGTATCGCGGTAATCCGGGCACAATGTTTTCTCCCAGAATGCATCAGTCTTCCTCTTCCTTTCCGCGGCCAGAAAAGTAAGTAGTGGTGCCGAATTTCTTATAGAAGCTTGTGTATGATATCCATAAAATATCTCGTGCATCTCGTTTTGTAGGATTTTTGTTCATCATGATATTTAAACGGGACATGTGGGGGGCAGTGTTTTTTTGTATTTGTCTATGTTTAATGCAAGAATTGAATTGATAGTATTGTTTTGCGGTAAACATATGACTACCGCTGTTTTGCCACGACTTGGTTCATGGGAGGGGGCGTACATGTCAGACCTTGATTAGAGATGTCGTTTTTGTGTTTTGGAGCCTTTATTAATTTCTGTTTAGCGTTTAGGTGAAATAGAGCCGGACGTGCCTGGATCGTGTTGAGTTCATGAGACTTTAAACGCCCGGCTCTAACAAAATGGCAGCTCATAGCCTACTCTAAAATGACATGACATCAATCTAATTTGTTGTGGACTTTCCGTGATCTTTTAATACGTTTTTAAAGCCATTCTGTAATTTTCACCGATTTCTGTTGTCTGGTTTCAGGCACCACGATGGTCCGCTACTCGCTCGACCCCGAGAACCCGACTAAGTGTGAGTATCGACTGTCGACAGCCACCATAAAGGAGTTTCATTTTCTGTAACGCTTTACGGTGAAAGGTGGCCTTTTAACGTGCCCTTCTTGATACCTTGTCTTGTCTCGCAGCATGCAAGGCCAGGGGGTCCAATCTCCGGGTTCACTTCAAGGTACTGCCATTATGCATAATTTGCTTGATTAGGAAGTAGTATTGACCACGACTGTTCCTAATATGAAGCTGTATTAACCTCTGTGGAAATGCATGCAAGCATTCTGTAATTCACATTACCCTTATTGTAGTCTGTAGTGTCTCTGGACCCAGCGATTGCAATGATGACTTTCTTAGGACACCTTTGGATCAGCCGTGAAAATAATCTATGTATTCTGAGCCATCGCTGTAGGAGATGTGGAACAGGCAGGCATTAATGTGTGACAACTTTGCTTTTCTATCTGAAGGTCTGTGCATGTTTCCACAATTTTTTTCCCTGTAATAAGCAATGTCAAATACACCCTTTGGCTAGTTGTTAATGTTGAGTAGTGCCCCTGAACGTGAGCTGATGTCTCGCCAAAGTTGTCTGAACCTGCGCTCTGTCCGCAGAACACCCGTGAGACCGCCCAGGCTATCAAAGGCATGCACATCCGCAAGGCCACCAAGTTTCTGAAAGATGTGATGGTTAAGCACCAGTGTGTCCCTTTCCGTCGCTACAATGGGGGTGTAGGCAGGTGTGCCCAGGTGAGCCTTTTGTCTGTTCCCAGAGCTGTGAGCGAATGCTCTCTTTGGTTCTAGTCAGTCAGATCTTGTGTGGGTATTGTGGCAGGTCTTGCTTCAGCTTCTGGGTGACTTCAGGGTTGCAATGATGACCATCTTAGGACACCTTTGGAATATACCATGAAAACAGTTTTCGTACCTGAGCAACCAAGAGGACAGGCCAACAGTAGTGGTTATATCAGTCATCAAGATGAGCAGATTGAGATGCCTCCACTTTGTCCCCCTCCCCAGGCCAAGCAGTGGGACTGGACACAAGGTCGCTGGCCCAAGAAAAGTGCGGAATTTCTCCTGCATATGTTGAAGAACGCGGAGAGCAATGCCGAGCTCAAGGTGAGGGTTCCTGGAGTTCTTTTTGTAACATGAGTCGCTGCCACCCGGGATAGCAATGATGACCTACTTAGGACACCTTTGGATCATCTGTGAAAAGAATCATACTTTCTGAGCCATCACTGTAGGGGGCAGTAGAATGCTACGAAGCTTCCATGTTCTGTGACTGAGCATATAACTCCTGATCCGTCACCCCAGGGGCTAGATGTGGACTCCCTGGTCATCGAGCACATCCAGGTCAACAAGGCCCCCAAGATGCGCAGGCGAACCTACCGCGCTCATGGTCGTATCAACCCCTACATGAGTTCCCCCTGTCATATCGAGATGATCCTCACTGAGAAGGAGCAGATTGTTCCGAAGCCTGAGGAGGAGATTGCTCAGAAGAAAAAGGTGAGCTTCTATTTGCGCATGCCATGTTTGGGAGTGTGACCTGCTGGACTAGACCAGGAGGGTATCCACAAAACGAAACAAATGTGAAAACTGTCCACTGGGAGCAGAGGCAAGTGACTTTCTTATTGGACAGTCCTTAACTAAATCCAAAATAATCATGTTTTGTGGAATACCACCCAGGATTGGTCAAAGATTCAATAAGTGCTCGTAAAGGCAGGCAGTCTAGTTCAGCAGGTGCTGAGCTTGTGTTAGTTTGCCCAAGGACACTTTCTTCTCCTGGTTTTGGAAATTAAACTTGCCAAGAGTTATGGGTTGCAGTGATGACCATCTTAGGACACCTTTGGAATTACTGTGAAAACAAAACTTAAATCTGAGCAACCAAAAACTTCAGACATTGAAACTCAAGTCTGACACAAATTTTCATTCTAAAACCTGTCTGGTCTACCCCAGCAGTGTGTGGAAGCACCTGTTTTTTTTTTTTTTCTTTCTGATTGGTTGAACTGCTGTCACCACGTCGTCTTTGGTCTGCAGGTTTCCCAGAAGAAGCTGAAGAAGCAGAAGCTGATGGCACGGGAATAAGTGTATATAAAATAAAAGTGAATTTCACTTCTACCTTGTGGTGTCCTGTTGTGTTTATGGGTCTGGAATAGCAGGTTCAGGACTAGCTCTGCATCTTTTCGAAGTTGGAATCTGTGTGTTTGGGTAGGTCCTTCTGAGGGGGGGGGGGGGCTGGATGTTGCTTTAAGTCCCCTCATCTGTAATGTGGGTGAACTTCATGGAGTTAAGCCAGTGCAAAAAGATTCAAGGCTTCCTTCTGGAATCATGGGAGGTAATCATGAAGTTCTGTTGTCTTAGACCAGATGTTCATAGTGATATCTGGAACATTCTAATAAAACAAGAAGAAAACAAGTATCCATCAGGAAACCTAATTTAATGCTGTGGCACAGTCAAAGCTTTATAATGGTGGAAATTGGCAAAGTGGCTTAAGTTGGTTTTTGCTGGTTTTAATTAGATTGGTGTGAGAAGGTTCTGGGGTCCAGTGCTGACATGGTGTGGAGTGGCCTCAAGCAGGACCTGTTTCACTTCTCCATGAAGTTTCAGAAATTCAGCAGTCTTGGTTTCAGTATATTGTTGGAGGGTCCAGCACTGCTGCTGCATAGTGCTCAGGTCCAGTGTCCTACAGTATCAGCTAAATGCCCTCTGAGTGCTGCAGGCTAAAATTGGCAAAGCCCATGACCGAAATGTTTGCCCTTATTCATGGAAGGCTGTCCTGGTGACCGGCTCTGTCCTGTTAAGGGACTCCAGACAAGCCTGTCCTCGCCAATTTCCTAAACATTTCAACTTATCCAACAAAAAGATGAGGAATTACATTGAAGTGAAATGAGTTCCTCTGGAGAACAATGGTTCTCATTCCAGGCCTGGAACTCCTACCTAGCTGTTTGATCCATCCTTTTCTTTTTTACATCCCAAGACCCGATGGGAATAATTTCTTTTAAATTTTCTGCTCAGATCTATTTAAAAAGTGACCATCACAGCCACCGTTTAACCTAGGTAGGAGATAGGTAAGAGAACCTTCTGGTGTCAGATTTGATGACCAGCATACAGCTGGGGCATGGGCCTTTTTGTTCATCCAAAATTTATCAGTCAGGTCAGGTCAGCCACACCCACCACATAGTGAAACTCCTTGGGATCCTGGCCGGCGACCCCCCCCCCCAGGTAGATACACGGTCCAGTCCCACCCTCAGGAAGTGGCCATCCATCTACTGCAGCCAGGTGTTACCTGGGCGTCCCCTTGGCCTGGTCCAGCCGCTTGGGTCCTCAGCAATGAGGATCCTGCGAGCCGGATCACCCTCGGGGAAACACGACCGTAGGGCCGTCCCTGACCCTCAGTTACAATGCAGGTAATGTGCCTCATTCGGGACTCCTCTAGCAACCGCTCATTCGACGACGCAAAGTCAAACCAGCAGTACCCCAGGATTCTCCGAAGAGACAAGGTACCGAATGAGTCCAGTCTTCATCTCAGTGCATTGGATAGTGTCCATGTCTCACAGCAAGACAGGGAGCACCAGGACTCTAAAGACTTAAAACTTCTCCTCAAGCAAAATTAGCTGAGGGGACACCCCCCCCCCAACCCAATCGGCGGAATGTAGACTACCAAAGGGAAAGGGGAAGCTTGCCCGTCGAAAAGTCTCTGCACGGCCCTGACGACATGTTTGCGTTTGAGTTCAGTCCGGACTAATAAACTAACAACGGCTTAATTCCAGTTCATTCAGTACACTTAGACAACTGTCTAAATTGCAGCTGCGAACTTTCAGAATGACTTTTACGTCATTTGTCCACTAGGTGCCGCACGAAGCACATGAATTATTGACTACAGGCAATCGTACTTCAAACTGTCAGAGAAACAGTGCATGTTACGGTGTTGCGACTTAATTATAGCCTCCTCTAAACTGTTCCCCTAATAAAACGTATTAATTTTTTCATACTTGCCTTTCTTATTCGAAAAAAATTGTATTAATCAGTATTTGTACACCGATAAACTGCGGTCGTCCGATGATATACCCTTAATTCAAGTAGGACTGAAATATACACGTACATGCGAATTTATTTTAGGCTTCCAAAATATTTTTCTGCTCACAGTCACATAACATGTCACGCAAAAACTGAATGAACTGCAAGGTAAAAAGTTGCCAGAAGTTTCGTTTTATGTACCATGTTAAACTTTAACATAGTCGCCCGTTGTGTTATATTATGCTATTCCATGCACAGATGACAGCATGTCGTTGCACCGCCCCAGACTGCAAACTGCTGATCCCCGTCGCCAAGTTCCGCAAGTGTCGATGGTGAATCAGCGGGAAAATGTTTCCCATGGTCATGGTCTTCTTACTGATGCTGACGGTCATTGTACGGTTGAACCATGTGAATAGTAAATTAAAAGGGAAAAAACAGCAGTGCAGAAGCGGGGAAACGAGACAACACGTAAAATAATTAATCATCTATAAAATCATATTTTTTCTTATAACCGTTGAATAAATTAACACATAGTTAACAATAATGACACAAAATTGTATTTTGTAAAATTCTTTTATGTAAAAAATAGTTACAAATAGGTGTAAAAATATAAATTAGAAATATAGCAGTGTAATTTGTCTCATCGATATCGATCTTTTCCAAAGAATATGTACACAGTACTTGAATTACGGCGTTTATATTGTCACCTACACAAGATGATGGAGTGTCAAATATACGTGTATCTGATCATCGTACTGGGGGAATATAGAAAGGAACGGAGGGACTTGTCCAAACATGATTTAATGCCAGATCTTCCAGTGGAAACGGAACAAAATAATCACTCAAATACTACGACAATACAAGCCCGATATTTCGAACTTTGTTGCGACAATAAGAACAATTTTAATGCTATGATAAAAAGAAAACAACAACAATAATAATCGTTTTAGATGGCCGCAATAAGAAAATGACATTAAAAAAAAGTGAAAACCTTGACCCGGGACGATGGGATGGTGACATCGCAAATCAATTTTTTTATTTAGACTAGTGTTTAATAGTACTTACTTTCACTAACATTGTAATTCGACATTCTCCTACGTGTGCAAAGTCTCAGAAAGCAGATGCGTGGCTGCACAAAACGAAGCTAAACCAGAAAAGCGAGTGAGTTCATATTGAGCGCGATGCGCAAACCAAAGGAAACGTAGCCTGTCGCATTTTTCCATATGCGTATAGGCTAATGGCTGTATCATAATTATTTGCGCTCTTTCAATGGACAATGAGTTCATGACCTATCTCGAACTACTAGGCTTTCCAATCGTTTTTGAATTAATATAGCCAAAGGAATGGGGCACTCTGGACCATCTTTTTCGCGTAACAAACGCATGCAGATGGCCCTTTATCTGGGAAAAAAATAGATCTCAAATTGACTAGATTGATTTAGTACTTTTGTATGTAATAGCCGATCGAATGGCAACTCTTTTAATGTGCAAATGAAAGCGCTGGTATGAGGGGCCAATAAGAAGCCGGTACACGAAGTGGGGGCTTGCGGCTGACACGGGGGACGCGTCACCGCAGCGCTTGCCCAATGGCGACAGAAACGCCGCCTCCTCCGTCTAAGTGACATTCTCAAAGTTTTCACTTTTGCTGCAAAAGACAGTAAGAAAGTGACGAAAATGTTTTATTATCTCCGAGAGCTTCGCGCGCGCCGCCGAGAAAGGGCGCCTCTTTATTTATAGATTTCTGAGCATTAAAAAATAAAGTTGCCACCGGTAGAGTTGAAGCAGACATTAGAGCCGGGGAAAGGCGCTTGGAGATCCATTTCTCTAGAATGCCCTGTCTTCAAGATATGCAAGATTGAAGAAGGAGAGACACTGGATTCCTTTTCCTCTAGGGATGGGTACAAAACTGAAGTCCTAAGAAATCTGGATCCTAGAGCAAAATTGCCTGCACCTTAAGACGAATGTGTTATGAAAAAATCTTTTTCAAGTTCATCATATTGACATAAGACGCTAGGCGTTTAGACAGATTTCTAACTTGTGTTGCTGTGTTTTCTTTTAATCGAGAAGTATTATTTTAATAAATACTCCCGTGGAAGTAGTGAGGACAACTGGTACTGAGTTATATTGTTTATCATTATTTTTGGTTATGTTAGCGGTGGGGCAGATGGACGGGTCTCGTCAGAGCGCCTTTCTGCTTAGCACGCCGCCGTTAGCCGCTCTGCACAGCATGACCGAAATGAAGACTCCCCTGTACCCGGCTTATCCCTTATCCTCCACCGGACCCGCCTCGTCTACTTCACCTTCGGCCACCTCCCCCAACCCCGGCGGAATCCCTGTCTCTTCCCCGGGGATAAAATCGTCAGCCGGGCTGTCCTCTCTCCTATCACCGCAGCAGTGCGCGGTCGCTACCCCACACGGAATAAACGACATCCTCAGCCGTCCCTCGGTGGTCTCCGCGGGGGCGGCGGCGGCCGTGGCAGCCTCCTCTTCCGCTGGAATCTTGTCAGGACTGCCCCGCTTCAGTAGCCTGAGCCCCCCACCTCCCCACGGGCTCTATTTCAGCCCTAGCGCCGCGGCGGCCGTGGCAGTGGCTCGCTACCCAAAACCACTGACAGATCTCCCCGGCAGGACCCCTATATTTTGGCCTGGGGTCATGCAGAGCCCGCACTGGAGAGACGCCAGATTTGCTTGTTCACCGCGTAAGTTTTCAGTTAAAGATGTTTCGTATTCATGGTATTGCTGACTGTAATATCTAACATCTACACCGCTACGGGTTTAAGTAATTACACCAGTTTCCCGATGCAGACATTGCTTTTATGTGAATATAAGTATGTGGCATTAAGTTTTTGTGATCTTTATTTGAGAAATTTGTAAATATAATTGCAAACGTAAGCACGGCAATCTTCAAATGAACGAGACTTGCATTTTAATTAAGGCTGTTGCCGAAGAAAGAAACGATTAATTTACATATATCCAACAGAGATGCGTGAAACATGCCATGCTTAATACTTAAGGCAGGTAAAAGTCATCGGGCAATTTATGTGGTTAGCTTGTTAATAAAACATCGAAAATTACCCTGGTTAACATAAGTTGTTATCTTTTCAGATCAGAGTTCGGTGTTGCTTGACAAGGACGGCAAGAGGAAGCACACGAGACCCACATTTTCTGGACAACAGATCTTTGCCCTGGAAAAGACTTTTGAACAAACGAAGTATTTAGCAGGACCGGAAAGGGCCCGACTGGCCTACTCACTGGGGATGACGGAGAGCCAAGTGAAGGTGAGAGGATCGTGTCAAACTTTAGATAAGGAAGTACGGATCACGCATTGCTGAGATTAAAAGGACCCCCCCCCCTTAATTTCACTAGCAATATTATAGAGATTTTGGGAGTTTTCTTTTTTTTTTATTTTGGAAAGTAGCCTATTCTGAAGCGGTCCCTTTTTGAACTGTTTAAGTTGGAGATAATCGTTTTATTTACTCATATTTCAAATAATGTATTATAAATAATATATTTCAGTCCAGTTGTAAATGCCATTGTTTACACAGCAGCGGCTGTAACAGCTGAATAAAAAAAATAATCTTGGTATATATTTCACAGTTGTACAGTTAATCTTAAAGCATACAAAATTTAAACAATTGCATTTAAGGAGGGTAGGTCATGGAAAGTGCATTCAGCTCCAGATAAGCAGTATTATTGTAGCGTCATTAGTTTGTTGTGTCATTTAACTTTAGATTAAAAACATGATCGTTGCTGTTAATCACGAAGTATGTTTATAGAATCTGTAAGGATCAGTCCTCTATTTTTAAAAGAAAATTGTCATCCTGTATTTGAGGTCAAATAGCAATATTTAAAGTTAATAATAATACTTTTATTGTAGTAGGTCTGTATGTTTCTAGGCCAAACTGTTTAGCAATTTTTGCGATTCGTTATGCACAGAATAAAATAACCAATAAAATGTTATGACTGTTAAACAACTTATAAATCTCACAAAAACTTTTATTTTATTCACTATAATTAAATATTGAAATACACTGTTTCCCCCCAAGTTTTCATATATTTGTAATTATATTAATGTTTTAAAAATCAGACTCATCGTTAATCTTTTTTAATTATTATTATTTTATTTTATTTTAAAAAGCCAAAATTAGACAAACTAATTTGTAGCTAACTGACTTCTGACAGGAAGTTCTTGACGTTAGATTTTATTTTAAAACGCTTCAATTCCATCCCAGGTTTGGTTTCAAAACAGAAGGACAAAGTGGAGGAAAAGGCACGCAGCAGAGATGGCATCGGCAAAGAAAAAACAGGACTCGGAGACGGAGCGTCTAAAGGGGGCCTCGGAGAACGAAGACGACGACGACGACTACAACAAGCCTTTGGACCCGAACTCGGACGATGAGAAAATCACTCAGCTCTTGAAAAAGCATAAACCGAACTCGTCTCTTCACGTCCACACGTCAGAAAACGAAAGTTCTTAGAAACAAAAGAAGAAATACCGTTTTCCCATGACATGAAGCACTGAACCTGTCTTAAATCAGTGGCCTATCTTCATTAACAGTGTGAAATGAAGTTTGATTCGAGCGATGAGGAATGTACGGCCCGTTTCGGAGGAATGGAGACTATTTTTTTTCACGACATAAAAGCCACAATATTTCCACATTAAGATGAGGGTACTTTCTTGTAAATACCAGCGTGAGTTGTACTAAATAGAAATTATATTGCTGTGAATATTTATGTGTAAAATACATTTTGTATAAAACCCACCACCGTCCCCTCTGCGTCCCTCATCACCGTTTCGGCTTTGTAATTCTAAATGACGAGAGGTAACGGTTTACTTAAGCCCCTTTTCGTTTTTTAAATATTTACTATTTCTGTTAACGTCTGATGGACTTCTTCTTAATCCAAGTTGCTTATGTATGCTTCTAATATTTTGCATTTTTAACTAATATTTCTACCGATCCGTCAGAAATCAATAAACCACATTTATAATGATCCATGAGTAAAACGATAAAATAAAGAGCTCATTTTAAACAGGAACGCGGTGAACATTAATGATCATGAAACCAGCCAGTTATCTCACCTGTAAATAAACAGATAAAACAGCAGGATATGACTAAAATATATTTGTAATATAATGCATCCAGTGTTTGTCGGCCCATTTTTTGTTGACATTTTCACACTTTAATTAATTTATATAATGTTTAAGTTTGTAACAGTGTTTGAATCCTGCAATATTGTGTGCTGCAGGTTCATATGTATCGCACTTTTATTTAATAAAATTTAAAAACAATGTGAAGGTTGTTTTTTTCTGATTATATCCTGAGGAAAATAAACGCGTCTGAGAAATATTTAGCAGCAATAGAACTGTATTAATATTGAAATATTTTGAACTATCAATAACATATTAATTACTATTTTTTTCTATGATATTACGTTACCAAAAATAAGTAGTTAATTCAAATTTTAATTTTGTTTAGTTCATTTGTGTTTATTTAGTGTATGTTTATTAAATGTCATTTGTTTGTTAACTACAATAATAATTTTATTTATATAAATGGGATCTGGAGGGTGGTAGTAGCGAACATATTTGTTCCCATTATATTATTAGCAAATAATAATGCAACCAATACATTCAAAAAGCAACTAATTATGGTATGATAATATCAGGAATTATTGGAAATTGTTGTTAATATTAATTATAATTATCATTGTCCTCATATTGTTATTGCGACTGATTTAGTACAAAATATTTAACTAATAATATAAACAAAAACTGCAGGGTCTTGCAATCTATTTAAACTTTTATATACCGAAACCTAACAAATATCTGTGTCACTATAACGGAAAAAGCGCTGGTCCCGATAAAGCCTCGTCTCGTTTCTGGAGCCTCGTCTAGCACTGCAAAGAAACTGTCGAAAAACACAGATATTCCGGAAGTAGCCGACGCGGAAAGTGCTGGGAAAGGGTCATGATAAATTTATACTGCGACCGACGCAGAAATGCACTCCTCGCTGTCTATACGTTTACAGATACAGCTGATTACATCAGCATGTTCTTTTAAAATTGGAAGGCAGTCAACCGCCCAGGACTGGTAAATATTTAATTTATCCGATGCGATTTTAAAAGATGCAAGACCTGCTAAGTGTGTTCAGAGAGATCTAGCTGTCTCAAATACGGGCGGATTTTATAATTATTTAAAGTGGATTCCTCTATAGACTGCTGACCCCAGTACCCCCTCTCACTCTCACGTAAACCTCACATCCGGATTAATGTCTTTCGAATTTAGGAATTTTAACTGGACATCACATTCAACACATCACACAGAAGGAATGCGCGTGTTTTTGCTGTTTATTATCGTTTATGGTATAGCGGAGATCATTTCCATCATTGAGCAATTAGACATTCGTCAATTAAAAGTAATATAAATTTAATCAACCATGTCAGCATTTAAAAATTGAAAAAACTATATTTTAAACAATTTCAGTTTCAGATGCAGATATATTTCTATCAATTTATCTTCTAACCGATTATCCCCTTAAGGGTTGCGTGGGTTGGAGCGTATACCAGGCATCACGGGGCTGTGGCACACCCTGGACGGGACGCCAGTCTTTTGCAGGTGGAACTAAGATAAATAAGATGAGAGTTTTGATTTAGTATAATTAAACGTATTATGCAAAACTATGCAAAAGGGGACGAAGACAATGGGAAGAACAATTTGTGACTGAATTGTAACACACGCTCCACTGAAAATTTGTTTTCAAAATAAAAATAAAGCAACAAACAAAGCAGAATGTTGACATTTTATTCCGAAAATTACAGATTTGCTAGACAGGTATCTACGTTTTAGAGTAGTTCAGTGTTTAGGGTATATGCGTTCAGTAGCCGTGGAATCGCTTTATTTAGAACTTAGCCGGCCTTCTTTTTTAAAGTTAATGACCAAAACTGTCAAAGGACTGACTGCTTGTCGAATTAACAAACAGAATATGCAGAAATATTATCCATGTCTGGGAACAGCAAACGGAAGTTTATTCCAGTAATTTTAACCTGGGAATTTCAAAGTAATGAAATGTTTTGAATGCCTCATGCGTGCACATGGTAATAAAATCGACAACAGACGGGCGAAAAGTCCGGCGGCCGGGAATCACAGAAACTGGCGAATTAAACAAACGCAGATTCGGAAAGTTGTGACACGGCGATAAGCGACGGATCATTCTTGCCATTGAAAATAGCTTTTCCTAGAAAATATACAGTAACTAATCCGAAAATGTCAGGCTTTGTCTGAGGCGCTCATGTTTGAGTGGGTGAACATTGGTAGGTTGTGATAATATCATTTAATCCACGTTAAACACTTGTCTGCGTGCTTTTCCTGGAGTACACAATTTCTTCTGGCGTCCCCCGGTTTTCTAACTAGAATGCTGGTGATTAGAGGGGAATGGCTCGCAGTATAATTAGGGACCTGCACAGCTGAGACGGCTGCATGCTCTGCCTTTCGCTTTATCGGAGGACGAGGAGAAGCTCGGCGGGCGACCGAGCCAGCAGAGGATGCTGCAGGCGTGCACTCACAAGCTGACAGTCGCTCTCCTTGGACGGACGATGACAACTCGAAATTGAATAAAACAAAGAAACATCATGTGCTAACCGGTAATTCTGCCAGAATTATTGTGGACTCGACAGCAGGTGCTGGGAAAGCTTTCGAACAACGTACTGCGGTGGCAAGAGTCACTCCGTCGTTAGCAAGGAAATGATTGCCAACTGAACACCAACTTCAGAGATTTAAGTCTGGCTGATTGTGCTTTGATTGTGCAAATCGTACACTTTTAATAAATGCGTGTAAAATTAACCAGTATACTCATGAGGGATTATACTTTTTTTTTATCGTGATAACTCATGCAGGAGGAAGACCATGCGATATTTTATACATGGTCCAAAATGCACCGGTACTATTTTTAATACTGTTTTTCACGACTACGGGAGAATTTTGAGGATTATCGTGTCATACTATACACAATTTGATTAAAAGTAATTCGGTAGATCAAACCGGAATAGTCCAGAGCCTATCGTTAATTAAACTACAACAAACAACATTGAAAACGTTAAACTTGGACCCTGAAAATGTGAGCCAGTCTCGAGATCTGCAGAGTCATGAGTCCTTATGGATCTCCTTCAGTCTGCATTTACATCACGACGTTTTTAATATTCTCCTTAAGGAATAGAGAGAACATTCTTTATATTATTCGCCAATTCCAGTTTTTATAAATTATAAAACACCTGAAAAATACTTCTGTGCTTAATTTTGTTTCGTCGAAATAAAAAACAGTTTATTAAAAGGAATTCAGATTATAGGCCTATCTGTGAGCATAATTCGGTAAAATTATATCTGCTCATTGTTAATGTTGATTATTCTCTTAAGTCACCAGATCTGGAAAAAAAATATTTCGAACTTTAGCAGCTTCCACTATAAACGACTCACTGAGGTAACCAAAACCATTTCTCTTCACCTGTCCTCCCTTTCCCGTAATTGCAGTTAAGATAAAACGTCATTAACATGCAAAGAACTGGGCGAACTAATCCCTATCCCGCCGTTTACTTTCCAGTGCTCAGACGTCTGAATGAGCGGGAGAGTGCCACTTGAGATAACACTGCTGTTAAGAACAGCAAAGCGAAGTAATGTTCATGTGTATTGAAAACAGCAATTGACAGTCATTAGAATGGATTCGCAAGATAAAGTAGCCTATAATAGCGAGGACTTTACTTTTGCCTCATGGCGCTCGCAACCTTTGTTTTAGAAAGAAATCATCAAAGACGCGTATAAATCGTTAGGTTGCTCAAGCTGGTTTTGACATTTTCGTTTTATTAGCGGTAGACGTAAATGTTGACCTGATATTCTCCTGTTACATATACAGTGCTACTTCCTTCCTTCCTTTAAAGTAACCTTTAATAACTGAAAATTAACAAGCGACAATACCATAATATGGGCCTATTATTATTATTATTATTATTATTATTATTATTATTATTATTATTAT
>JAODLC010000123.1:21628161-21640851 GCA_026781145.1 Hippopotamyrus pictus | reverse complement strand
ATTGTAGAAGTCCGTACCGGCTTCTGGTTGTTATAAATGGTATTAATTTAATTCGGGGGCCGAAGTGATCCTTACTGGCCCATAGCCTTCACCCCTCATTAGTGCAAGATACCCTCTATTGCGAAAATGTACGATCCTTCGGATTTTAGGACGCAGCTTTGATCCAAGGGGTTCCAGATTAACAGAGTTTTTTGAAATATCAGCCACTTTCGCTGCAGGCCTATAAACAGTTAATTAAAACATTGTTTTGAGATACAGGTTTCGGTGACAAGGCTAAGAAACCACTTAATGTGCATTATTAGTAGTAGCCTATATTATCGTGATAATCGTAAGCATTTTCGAGCACAATTTTACATACCGTCTTGGCACAAAAGATTGGAAACGTCTGCATTGTTGTTCAGGTAAGAAGTCATGACAGACTATAAATATAAGCTATATTTTATAGTATAACACATGGCGTAGGTTACTGCAGCTGTCTTCACTTGTTGCACTTCACTGTTTAGTTAATCATAATTTGTTGTGACATAAACTTTCCAGCATTGTTTGAAAAGTATTAAGACCTTTAAACAGCCTTTTCTAGTTTTGTGCGGTTAATTGTAGTATTTTTTTGTACAGCTTCAAAATAGGCCTGCTTGAAATAAAATTCTCAAAAAACATTGCGGCGTAACAAATACAGATATGCAAAAATTCTTAAAAGCCTTTAAAAACAACCGAGCAAAGATTCATTAGTCAGATTTACAAGGGCCGCTTTTTAAAATATCGGTACCTGTCAGTTTTTTGGTCAGGTTCCCAGTGGCTAGTTGGAATTGAGCTTTGGTTATTATCAGTAAAGCGAATAATATCATTTAATGATTATGGTCAAAATTCACAGACAGGATTAATCGAAACAAATAATAAAATTTAATCCATAAATTTACTACACGAATTACCGCGAACAATCCCAGTATAAAAAGAGACCTGTCTTGATTTATAGATTGTCTTTTGTTCAAATATTTTCTTTTGCCTAATGATCTCTGTTTTTAAAACACATCTAATCCAGCAGTTAAGAAAATTGGTCAGGAATATTATAATTAGGCCTGTGATTATAGCCTATGGCGTGAGACACACAGACAGAGAAAAAAAATATGAATTTATACAGCTGTATAAACAAGAAACATTGCAGGACGCATTAGGTTAAAGCGTCTGAAGAAACGGACGGTTATCAAGGTATGTATTTGTGCTTCAGTAGAGCCTTAGTGCCTGGAATACTATCACCGTACTAGGTGCCGAGACGCCAGGAGCTCCATCGCGATCGTGGGCTGGGTTTGAGGATGATGTATTCAAGACCGGTGGGGCCAAGACAAAGTCGCAGTCATTTTGATTGGGCAAGTGCTTCGCTTCCAAGCAAATTGGGATTTAAAATGATGTCTTGCTTGAACTACATTCTCCGGGAAAATGATTTAATTTAGCCATTTATTCATATTTACTGAGTGTACCTACATTGCATTTGTATAGATCACATCGGAGTAAAAACAGAAATCGAGAAAATCTAATCAAACTATGGAGACATGGGCGATCGCGCAGTATGTGCCTCCCGAACCCCAGCAGGGTCACTTCCCCGCTTTTCATGATGTCTTTTTGAAATCTATCCGAATCACATTAGATTGGACATAAAGATGTGGGGACACATACATCTCAGTAAAAGGTCCGCAGGACTGCCGTTCGAGGAGAATCCCGCCTCAACAATTGGGTTATAAAATCGTCTTCAGATCCGATTAATAATTCACAATCCTGTTAGGGGAGAACAAACATTTCTGTTCAAGCAATTTAGCCTGCGGGATTGTTATTAGAGCCCGGCGCTTATACGGGCTGGGGGGCGGGACGGATCCGCGAGGCGGAGAGGCTGAGAGGCGCGTGTCGGCTGCGGCGCTCTGTGCGGGAGAATAACTCAGCGCTATTTCACACTCCCTGCTTTCTTTATTAAAGTCCCGTCACAGTAAACATGTATTGCTCACGCTTATCTTTTCAAGGTTTTTATTCAAGATCATGCCACCCATCCCCATCCATCTCCTTTCTGCGCACCCCCCCCCCCCCCCCCGTTGGATCCCCGAACAAACAGAATGACTTTCCCGCAGTGTGGCGGCAGCGCACCGAAAGGTCGACCATGGGGAAATAATCCTGAATGTTGCTATCAAATTATTAGAAAACTGGAGTCGGTCTTATTCTGATCAAGCAGTAAATTACCCCCTTAACCCCCAGAACAATAGCATTACAGACTAGAAAATTTGCAACTGGAATGGCGGAGAGAATGATTATTACTGTTACACAGGCCAGGATGGTCAAGGTCAGGAAGATACACAAAAGATGTCCGCTCTCTGTCTAAGTACGTTTAACCAGTGTAACGTGTACCTGTGAAGTGGTTTGCTCTCCGTTTCCGTCAGTCAAACCACTGCCCTACACACCAGTTAAAAATCTGAAATGATGTTAAGTTAAAAGCAGTTTGTCTCTAGCATGCCCATATTGATTGGGTCTTAGTCACTGATTTATGCAAAACATCAGTTGTAAGATTTAGGGCGGTTGCCATTTGAATTGTCTTGGGTATTTAAATTGTAATTTAAAATTTGTAAGCAATCATTAGCAATTACTGGAAGCGGTTTATCAGAAACCAGGCGATAAACATGTTCAAGGGCAGAAAAAATACACAGTAATACAGGTTTGTATTTTTACTTATCGGTTACCAAATACAGGCCTAGTGCTTGTTGTATGCCATGTCCGCGCCAGTAATCGTTTTTGTAAAAATCGATTTGAGTGAATACAACCACAAACAGAAAAATATATAAATATTACATGACTGCCTATTGGTTTATACAAGTTCATTTCATGGCTACTTACATTAGCTCGGACATAATGGATGACAAACGGTCTAATGTCTATTAACCTGTTATACACAGTAAAACTTTCGTTCCAGTCAGCATCAATGTGGAATAACTCAGGTCAGTTCAACGGAATTTAACGAAGGTGGCGCTGTTTGTCCAATACTGCCCCCAGGTGTCCGGTACAAAATAGGCACAATATTTCATTTTAAAATTAATATTAAAGTCAAATCTTCACGGTTTCGATTTAATCATTAAAAAAATTAAAGTTTTTTCTCTTTTAATTCATTTAAGTCATGTCTGTACAGCAACGCAGAAGGCATTCAAAAAAGTAAAATATCTGAATATATTTAATGACACATTTAAAAACACCTTTAGATGATTACACAAAGCCTTAATGTCTATCAGCAGTGACACCTACAAACCTGTGGACGCAACTTAACCATGCCCACTCATACAGAAAGAATTAAAGAAGACTGAAGGCTATCAAAAAGGGGAGAGATGAGAGTCATGGTACTCCAGTGTCGCTCTGGCCTCAATCATGAGAATACGGAGCAGGATTAAGGAGCTGCGTCATCAGCACGTAATCACCAGCTCTGGCCATTGGCTTCCCTCAGTTACAAAGAGAGACAGCAAGTCCAGCCGCCAGCCATCTCCTCCAAAACCAGCACCAGGGGAAGTTCATCAAGGCCGTATTCTGGCCTGGTTGCTCTTGGCAGAGAACTCCATTTTGTGGCAGAGCTGTATAAAAAAAAAAAAAAACCTACATTTCTGCAGAAATATCCAGTCTTCTGGGTGAGTGCACTGCTCCCACGGACCTGGAATCCCCATCAGCTGCTGCTCTTGTCCCCTACAATCCTGCTGCTGTCGTCCCCTACAATCCTGCTGCTGTCGTCCCCTACGATCCTGCTGCTGTCGTCCCCTACGATCTTGCTGCTGTCGTCCCCTACGATCTTGCGGCTGTCGTCCCCTACGATCTTGCGGCTGTCGTCCCCTACGATCTTGCGGCTGTCGTCCCCTACGATCCTGCTGCTGTCGTCCCCTATGATCTTGCGGCTGTCGTCCCCTACGATCCTGCGGCTGTCGTCCCCTACGATCATGCTGCTGTACTTCTTCTGCTCTTGCTCCCTGTAGGTGTCCTTCACCTTGGCCCGTTTCAGCCCACCGTCCCTGTAAGCACAGACACACTTATACAGACTGGCATCATTCTGCCACACCCTCCTCTGGTGCCCAGGTTATGGAGTGTGAATGCAGGCTCAGGCAGAAACTGATGTCCCTCCCAAATAAAGATACCCTACGGTCCCCCAGACTGAAAGCCAATAAGACCCCCTGAAGCTGTCCAGTTTCCTCCTCTAATACTCAGCATAATTCTTGAACAACTTGTCCTGCCATGACTCGGACTAGGAAAAGCGCTTGCACAAAAGATGAATCATACTACATTTTCTGGGTGAAAGTATATCTCAGAAGATAAGCTTTTATCGATGCATATGCAGTCTATGGGAAGATGCTAAGATCCATGACCATGTCCTTAATCCAGACAGGAGCTGAATACTTCATAATGCTTTGCTGTTTACAAACTTTTTAAGCACCAGTTGTATTTGAATTGGTGGCATACGCCTCAGTTTTGGCACCTGGGTAATATTTAGCACAACAGCACCACCAAGTGGTGAGACAGTGAAACCTCTCGCAAAACGCGAAGATGCATACTGTACATCTGGCAGATTTTTTGATAGCTACATAGAAAGAAAGTTCACCACCACCTTAGACTCTTACCAGGACAGGTCCACCAGCCCCCCCTGATGGGCGATGGCTGCTTTTACTCGGCTTGCAAAATGGACAGCATCTTCTCCTTCCTGCAGAAATATGAAACGGGTAGTGAATCTTCCATGCAACCGATGAAGACAGCAAAAAACACTCTGGAGGTTCAGTATTTCTCGGTTCCAGCATTAATTTTAGACAGCTACTAAACAGATGCAGGTTAGAAGTAAGACTCTATACTGGGAAGCACAATAGATATGATCTCTTGGAAGCAAGACCGTCGATGTTGTACCCCTTCCTGCTGCCCCCCCCCACCCCATGTTCCTACCTGGCGCTCCATGGGGGGCAGGTACCACACATTACACACAATGGCCCAGCTGGTCATCATCCGCAGCAGGTAGCTCACCATGTTGTATTTACCACTGTTCCAGAAGGCATCTCCGAACTGTGGATCATACTGTAAAGAAAAGGCGAGATACAGCTGGTCCCATCAGAGGAGCAGAGATCCTGCACACCGTGGGCCTGGCCCACCGCACCTCTTAAAAGCGTTCCATCCGACGACTGAGGAAGTGTCACCTTTATGGCCACAGGATAGATGGTCCCTCCAATTTCAAAACTCCCCTTTTTGAACATCATGACCGATGTGTTGTTGATGCAGGTCCCTGGAGGGACAGAAACACACAGGGTCTCAGGACCCACACGGACCACACCCCTGTAGGAGCCCCCGACGAGGGCAGCTGCCAGGCTACCACACTTACCCTCAGGAAAGATGAGTATGGGAAGCTTGGTCTTATCTGCCACATGATCCCTCAGCCTGTGGAAGAATCAGAGAACCGGCCAATGGTCATCACCGTGGGAAATCATGTGATGTATCACAGAAAAAAATCCAAAATGGCTGAATTGCTGCTTGGGATTCGACCATGTTGGGCATCCACAAATCCCACAAATCACAAACTATAGGGCAGAGGCGAGAGTGAGGCGTAGAGCTGGGCGTTCACCTCTTTGCCACTAGGTGGCGATCTTTCATCTCGGACCTCTCAAACCAAACATGAGGACAGGCTCTCACCGCTGACCTTTGTATGATTCCCATCAGGCCCCCGTGTACTTGGCCCACCTGGGAATTGTATATGCAAGCTGATGTCGTAGTAAATTCACCAAAAGCCCTGTTCTGATGGGATTAGTTTTACCCAGTTCATAAAGTGAGAAACACATGTAATTTCCCCAAATTACCAAAGACAACAGAGATAAAATTCATCTCATCTGGATGATGGAAATGAAAATAGAATCTCCATTTTTAGGTGACCTATCCATTTAACATAACAATCCAGCACAAAAACAGAACTTTTCCCCCCCCCAACTATACAGTAAATCGGTGCTGTGCTGCCCCCCAACTACTGAACAGCTCGCTGCAGAGGAGGTTGCGAGTGGAGGTGGTCGGAGCTATATGTGGAAAACTGTTTTACACAGAGAGGCAAGTATTACAGATACGATCTTATTACCGCGATGACAATTTGGACTGGGCTGCTACTGGTCTGTGTTGGCTGAAAAACAAAGTAATTCGTGCCTGAATATTTACTCGGGAGGCTTGTAATAATTACAGATATGGCAGATTCAGACCGTATTAAAATTATGGATGTCATCGGTAATAGCTTCATTGCATTACATCCCCAGGTAAAACTAATCCCAGCCAAACAGGGCTTAAGACGGATCAGTCAGTGATGAAAATATGCATGTATGAAAACTGTATGGGAAACATTGATCAATCACTAAATGAATGTTGCCATGAAACGTTAGCAGGTGTTTCTGGGTATGCTGGGACTTACCATAGCATAGCATCTGTCATTAGCCAGGATAACTATATCAATTGGTGAGGTATGGTTGGCCACACATATGCCTCCATTCTTGGGTCTATTTTCTCTGAAAGACAGGAAATGACTTGACTATGGCAGAACAGACTGACTGTCGTTTTGTCCTGTGAGGCTTCTGCTCGATGCATTCATCCAGCAGTTGCCCAATATACATTTCGGTAATATCACAGTTAGCAGGACATGTTGCAACAGAGATTTCAGATTCATTTCAGCCTGTGTTCTCTGGTGCAAAGCAGCGGTGAAGAAATGGGCTGGCAAAGCACACGGAAGGCCGACCAAGAAAAGGGGAAGGCGCTTCGAAGGGGCTCATTCACACACCAACAATCAGTAATAAATCACCCGTGTGAGGACTCAGATTTGGCGGAACTGAGAACATTCTGGGTTAAAGACCAAGAATAGCAATGCAGGAACTTCCATTCTAAGAAAGCATTTTAGATGCAAATTTTGACATTTTTCCCTGCAAAGATGAGAGCCTTTTCAATACATTGATGCCTCATATAACAATCTTTGCTATTTATCTGTATGGTGCATACACGCTACTGGTGTTGCCATCACCCTGGTTCTGGCTTTTGTTATATAATTGACAAAATTATTTTGAATACTGGCAGATATTTTAGCTGCTTTTGTGTCACACTACACTCCTACCCCTGCTGTGTCATTTTCATGCTGGCCACTAGGTGGAGTCCCCACTAAAGAGTCATTATGATCCTTATAATTTTACTCTTCCTTGTCAATGTTATTATAGAACACCGGTGGCCTGTACTATGAAGCAGGGTTACTGGCTTATCGGGGTAACTTGTCAGAGTTAAGGTACCACAGTTTAAATGGACTTCATATTCGTTCACTTACATTTTGCCCAGACTACCTTAAATCCGACAAGTTACCCCGATAAGCCAGTAACCTCATTTCGTAGTACAGGCCCCAGGACCAATGCTTGTAGTCAGGCTATAGATTTAGCCGTGTACAAATCAGGGGTGGATCTTTCTCAGAGCTTTGAGGCTGTAAAACTCTACCATTTTAGGTGTGGCTTCATTTCTGTATCCAGGGGACTGTTCAAAGGTTAAGTTGAAGAATTATGTGTGACTCAACCCTGTCATTTCCTCCAAAGGGTATATACATACCATTAGGCACCACCAGCAGCCTGACACAGACTGTCAGCCACCTGCTAATGTTACTAGTAGCAAGTAACCAAGCCTGACACTGACTGCTAGCCACCTAGTAATGTCACTGTCAGCAAGTAGCATAGCCTGGCACAGATTGTTAGCCACCTACTACTGTCACTGTCAGCAAGTAACAAAGCCTGACACAGACTGTTAACCACTTGCTAATGTCACTGTTAGGTAGTAGCGTACCCTGACAGAGACTGTTAGCCACCTGCTAATGTCACTGTCAGCAAGTAATAAAACCTGACACAGACTGTTAGCCACCTGGTAATGCCACTGTTAGTGAGTAGCATAGCCTGGCTGCTAGCTACCAGGACCAAGGCTGATGGACTGGAAAGTCAACAAGATAAAACAGGTGTAGATTAGCAGTCAGAGGGTAGGGCAGGATTGAGCAGCGGGGTGGTCTCACTTGTTGTGGTAGCGGATGGTGGCAGACAGGCCCCGGGCACAGATCCGGTAACACATGAGATGGACCAGCTCGCTCAGCCAGCTCTTCACACTGAAAGGGGTCACATGATCATTCGAGTGGCACGCACACATGGACAGGATGGGCACATGGGCGGCACTGAGCCAGCTCTTCACACTGAAAGGGGTCACATGATCATTCGAGTGGCACGCACACACGGACAGGATGGGCACCTGGGCGGCACTGATGAAACGTTACATGTACTCTTCCCCTTTAGCTTGTTAGGGTTCGACGAGGTTCTCGAAGTCTTTTAAAGCATGCAAAACCAAAATGTCTCTCTGTGCAGTCAGGCCGTGAGCGGCTGGCATTCCTGCTTTCGGAAGAGCGCGAATCTTCCGCTGTCAGGTAAGGAGCGGGAGAATCTGCCTGGGGGCGACATTCCACGTCAGCCAGGGCTGTAAGGCTGTGGTTCAGACTCGTCCTGCCCTGGCCTGCAACCAGCACTTACACAATCAGGGGAGGGACTGTGTGGATACAGGCTGCCACCTTCTAAGTCCCTGCCCCTCAAGCTCCCAGCTGTGTGTGCTAATCACAACTGCACCTCACAAAAGCAAGATTTTACAACCGATAACCCTGCCACCCCCCGAGCAATAACTCCACCCCCACTGGAGTATTATTACACATAGGCTGTGGATTTTCTCCTTTGCTGAGCTCCACACATCTACCGTGTGTGTCAGGGTGCAAACACCAGAGTGGCTGGCTGGGGTGTGACTGCTGGTTTGTCTACAGCAGGACGGGGTGTGTGAAATGCCCAGAGGAGCCCACGCCCTTGAGGGCTCGAGGTTTGAATCCCACCTCTGCTCTCCATGGGTGGAGTTTACCTGTTCTCCCCAAGGGCCAGAGCATCACAACTGTACAGATGATTGAAGAGAATGCAAAAAAAAAAAAAAATCACCTGATGTCAGGCAGCATCCCCACCAAGGAGGTCCCTGTCACCAGCCAGGATATCCCAATAATTGCCAAGGTGATCCTGTGGTGGAAAGCACAGAGTCACATGACCAAGATATCATATGGAGAATTGGGTCACATGATCATGTCATTGCATGGAGCATAGAGGAGGCCACTGTCACACAATCGAATGGAGAGTAGAATACATAAGGATTGGTAACCAGGACTACACGCTGACCATGCTCTCCATTGGCTGGATCTGTGTTCACTAACCACAGCTATATCGTGTACGTGACACAAATGGCTGTCTTTTTTCAAGCACAGCAGCAGGGGGCCTACCGGAGCGGGGCCAGGATGCAGTAGCGGATGACCACGCCCAGCCCCCATACAATGGTCAGCCTCAGGCTGATGTAGTGGAAGTTGTTGTTGGTCCTTGTGAGCAGGTTCCAGGACACCAGCTCCTCGGAGGAGAAGCGCTGGGTGACCTCGTCCTCCACGATGCTCTCGATACCTTTCCGGGTGAAGTAGAAGACGTCGCACAGCGTGAACTTGCCCCTAGAGAGGGACTTGGCCCTGCTCCGACGCAGCTCTCCGATCTCCTGCTCCATGGAGCCGTCGTCCCTCTGGATGATGCCTTATACAGTAAGAAAACAAAGCATGACTTAGCTTCAGTCACACTCATTTTGGACTCAGGCCACCGCAGGTTGGAACATGTAGGCTGAGTCACCTTTAACCTTTTGGAAGAACAACAACAGAAGACTTTCATCTGACTAAAGTTCCCATAAATTACTACAATAAAATCAGATGCTCCTTTGATCCACTTCATCAAACCATAAAACCTTTTGGCCAGTAGTGGTTAGCGGCATATTTAGGAGATTTTGAAGGCTTTATCGTGGATTAGCCAAAATTAATTCCATATTTCAGCAGTGATATTTCTCTTTCAGTCAAAATCTGTTTTTCCTGCTGTCATTTCCTCAGAATTTGCAAACGATTTATGTACATTAGGCAAATTACAATGTCACTTAAAATACGACCATAGTTGAAAATGACTCCGGCAGGTCAACTTGGAAACCAAGGGTCAAAAAATAGGTCACAGATAATATGGCCCCAATATGAAAGGAAAATCTTTATCTCAAGGTCACAGCCTGGGATAGCTTTAGTAGCTACAGCAGGGGGTGCATGGACTATAAATACCCTCAGGGCATCAGCCGAAAGATGGCCTTGGCGGGAGATTGCGGGACCGGGTTGTGTAACAGCCAGCCTTGCGAAAGACCTGTGTCCTTTGTGGTCACAATGTCGGCCCAGCTGTCACTGTGCACGTCACGAAATCCTCTGCAGTTTAACTAGTAGGAGGTTGTGAGAACCTGTGGGTACTACTGGAAGACATCTCTTTTGTGCTCACACAGTTAAAATGTGTCATGGAGAACAACGGCCACCCTCTGTCATTTTTGACTTACAGCCAGCCAGTCAGGTCCTCACAAAACTCCTGCCTTTCGTGCTAAACGGGGTCCATTTTGATGGCAAATGGGCGTTTCTCAATATACGTACTTGATTGTATTTGTGTTCTCGTATACCTGTTTTGCATCATCTTCCATTGCCAATAACCAGTTCCAATACCAAGAACACAAGTACACAAGGGCTGGAAAAATCTGCGAATGCTGTTCTTGCCCTACTCCAAATATCAAGGATGCATCAGGTGCCTTGCCAAGCGAGATCAATCCCATGATTTATTGAGCCCCAAGTTCATTCTTGGGATGCAAATTAGCAAGACCGGTCTTGCCAAGACCACAAGTATAATTTTTGTGTTCTTGGTATTGCAAAAGTCTTGGGGGTTTAGAGGTTTCATGATGTCATGAAGAGCAGGGCAATGAAATGACAATGATAATTATCGCAATGTAATTTCCTCCGGTATCTATGTGACAGGTGCTCGATGGAAGTTCGATGTGAAATGATGTCACTTCCTGTGACTGCTTGTCAGCACCAGCAATGGAGCACAAGTGCAGACATGGGTGTAAAAAGAGAAACTCGAGATTTATTGAACAAATAAGAGAATGCAATAGGGCAGGCAGGCAGACCAAACACAACACAGTGAAAACAACAGGGCAGCTCACTGGGAGAGCAGGTAGGTCCAAAGCAACCCACCCAATAAGGGGAATCCAGGGGAATCCTAAGTGAAAGTGTGCGGTAAAATCCACAGAGAATTGAGAAATGTGAGCTGTGGCATTTCGTTAGTGCTGACAGTCAGCGCTAACGAAACCACAGTGTTTCAAGAACAGGCAACATACGCACGACACGCACAGCAAGGTTTACCGAGTTAGTGGAACATGCTGCTGTTCTGGTAAAATACATGAGTCATGGGAGAGAAAACTTGTCTGTGTCCGCAGTCACAGCATCTTTTTAAAAAGGAGATACTGCTGGGTTGGCAGTGCCAGCGACACACGGTAGACTGGCGCTGGGTGTGTGATCTCTGCAGGATACGTGTGCCCCCTAAAACTGGAAATACTACAAGTATATTTCACCACTCAAAACACTGCTGTCCGGTAGCAAAATGCAAAATGTAAGCACTTACAGTCACAGACACCAGCAATTAGTGCTGCAACATTCAGTTGCGTCACACATCGGTTAAAATCAGGACACCACATTTTATTTTTCAACACCAGACCGATATCGAACCCATCCCCTGTAACGGGCAGCGAGGCAGTCGGGAAAAGAGACACTAGCAATAAACCATAATATCAGCGTATCACTAGTGTAAAGCTTTAGGGCAAAAATATTACTGTATTAATTATTTATTAACATTAGATTTCAGTTTGCAAGTCCGTTCAACATGTAATCTTTTAAATGTCCTGTTTGAGGGGAACGTGTTAAACGGGAATCCTAAGGGAATTTTAAGCATAAATAGAGCCTCAAAACAAAGAAGTATTGAATTATTATTGAAAATAATGATTTATGAATTACATCGTGATCATTATCGATATCGACTGACATGAAACAAATATTGTTCTAAAATATTTTGCCATGTGGCCCAGCCCTAATGTCAAGGGTTACCAAAGAAGCATCTGAAGAAAGAGTCTCGTTCATTGGCTGAAGTGGAGGCACGCGGCAGCTCATTGGCCAAGGTCCGGCAAAGGCGGGCCTGCGGCACCAATGCTTGTGAAATCAGAAATGACCTCTGGGCATGGATGGCAGGGACACCACAAGCGCCAACCTCAGCTGCCCTGCTCTAAATCTACACATGTATGCCCCCCAGGCTCAAAACAAAAGACCCAGAAGATTCTGACATGCCAACTGGAGCCCGGAGTGCAGACAGGCCTGAACACACTGCGGGGCTGACATCTGCACAAAAAGCTAGGCCTCCGTTAGTCCAAGACGGTTGCACATACCTACCAATATCAACATGATCATACAACACAAAACCGGACACAGACAATGAAAACCTGCCTCCATGAACACAGACACACACTCAAGAAGGGTGCATGTAGAGTAGAAATCATGATGCCACAATAAAACAAAAAAGAAAAATAAAGGTGGTAACACCACAGTCATAAATCTCAATAAAATCTGGCTCATGACAGGAATGCACAGTGTACGATGCCAGTGGGCTATCTTCTGTAACTCATTTTATTGGAAGGTGTAAATCAATCTGCTGATAAAAGCACAAATAATATAGGCCATTTGAGGTGATATACACCCCC
>JAODLC010000123.1:21615414-21626340 GCA_026781145.1 Hippopotamyrus pictus | reverse complement strand
CTAAATAGTTCAGCTCTTCTTGTGCTTTGACTGGTTTGTTTCCTTGACTCATCCAGCTGTTTCACGTTAGCATTAGTAACACATGCATGATTATAGGAGACTGACCAATCAGCACACGGCAAGAACTCAGTGCTCAAGTGAAATCCAGGTCCGTTTAATTGAAACGGTAATTTTCAATTCCTGTCCTAGCTCAGTGTCCTCCCTGACATGGATTATCTGGTCACCCTAACCTATTCCTCTAAATCATTTGTAACTCTAAAACTGGGAATGCGCAGGACTCCTGTGTTCCTACGCACATCTGTTTCAAATAAAAGGGGAAAAAAACTGTTATAGTGTCAACAAAATACTATGTCTAGCATTATTAGAAACCCACATATTGTGAGCATACAGTAAAATAAAATGACAACGTATGACTGCGACTAGATCGGTCCACTCTAAATCATCCAAAGACATTAAATTGTCTCACACCCCGCAATGACTAGTTCGCCCAACAACAACAATTTCGAAAATGTAAAGTTTTACTATATTCGTAAAATACTACGGTGGAATGTACAATAATTAGAGAAACAGTAAAACCAAAGAGCTAAAGCCTTGATCATATTAAATAATGTGGATGTTTTATTCTTCGACTTATTCCCAGAATTAAGCAACAGAACGCGATATAAATCCTACAAAGTTTTCTCTGAAATAGTTTAAACTTGACGATACAGGAAAACAAACCTGGACACTCTGTCAAAGAGGGAACATGCCTCTCCGCGGCTGACGGGCTCCCCAGCAAGTCCTAAATCCGTGTGCGTATGAACCCCCACCTCCAGCGTTGTAAGGCGACTTTAAACGTGTCCACGAACAACCTCTGTACGTGGTTTCAAAGTCCGATCAAGTTGGACGAATGCCTGTTATGCGGCCCAAAAGCGACGCCTTGTGGTGAACTAGGGAACACGACAACGCTGTGAAGCGCAAACCATGATGCAATAGTGCCTAAATACTTAATATTGCCATGCCTACTTCCAAATTCAGTCTGGTTTTTCCAAAATATTTGTTTTTATACTTCGCCACATTTTATTGTGAGAAGACACCACGCAGCTCTCATGAGGACTCAATAAGGCGAGGCTGTTGTACTCATGCATAGATTTGAAACTTAATAGGCAGTAACATTTTACAAAATTGGGATTTGAAATGCTAATATGAAAATACATTTTAGTAGGTGAAAATATAAACGATGGACCAGAAGGTTTACCGAGATTTTAGAATTTGAAGTATATATAGACGCTTTAATTCTGAAATGCACTAATTTTGTTTGTGTCTAAGGTTAAGAATGAACAGGGTCATTTCTGCACGGTGCATCAGTAGCAGGTCGATATAGGGGATTCACGTGCGTTAATTGGTACAAGCTAACGGCCACCGGGGGCGTGATCGGACTGGCGGAGCCCCGCTCGCGACACAGCCCACATCGACGTCGCCCGCCTCTGACGTAACGGCAGCATAGCGTCACTTCCGCTCTCATTTTCACCAGCCGTTTATATAGTTTCAATCTGTTTGATCTGTAGTTTGTGCTCCTCGGTTTGGGTGTTCTGCCGCGGACATGGCGGAGCTTCACACGACCGTCCGTGTATCCGGATTCGTGCTGGGATCGCTCATGTTTCAGCATTTTAATAGTGACTCGGACGCGGTAAGTCCAGAACAGCAGTTGCCGATTCGGAGCCTTCAGCATGGTTGTGGAGGGGGCCGGGTGGAGCCCCGTGTCTGAGGTGTAGATGTGACAGGTGGAACCCCACGTCAGTCACGCCTAGTCCTCATCTAATTGCATTGTTCTGCAGGAGGGTTTCATCCTGGGGGAGACCAAGGCGGAGGAGAGGTGTAAGATCACGGACTCCCATATGGACCACGTTCAGTATGAACATACAATACGTGGGTAACCCCAGCCTGCCAGTCACCTCTCGCCATTAAACAAGGAACCTATAGGCTGTTGATATATCTGGTCTTACTACATCAGCAAAAGACTAAAAAGTGCATTTATGCACATCTGCTGTACATATTGACATTTGTACGTTTGTATCCATTTCAGACATTCAGAAACATGTTTCCTGCTGCAGACTCGGCAGGTAAGTTATGCACTGCATAGTTGCTTGACTCCCGTGGCGAGGTGAAGTGGTGATTCCAAGCACAGGGTGCTGCCTCCTGCTCATCACCTCTGTGGGGCCCTGGGTCCTGCTGCTCCTGCTTTGTTCCCCATCAGTTTTTACGACAGTGCCGGTGAAGTGAGACCAGAAGAAGTCAGGCGTATCCTGGCCTCTGAGAAAACGGTAAGAGTTGAGAAGATCTTCCGAAGGTAATTTCAGTCTTCCTGGCCTTGCAGCGGCTGTCTGTCTGCCCCCCACCAGGAGAACGTGCTCGGATGGTACAAGCAAAGGAGGAACACAGATCAGCGAATGACCTTCAAGGAGCAGATGGTCCACCGTAACCTGAGGAGAGCTTTACGCAACCACGAGCTGGTGTTCCTCCTGCTGACATCCACGGACGCCTCAGCCATCAGCTCCACCCACTGTCTGGAATACTCTGTGTTCATGTCACATGGAAGGTTGGAGCACGGGTGGCGCATGGGTGTGGGTGACATTCATGAGGGCGCATTCCGTGTCTTGATGTCGATCACCCCACTCTGCTGTTCTTCCAGCCAGTACCACAAAATCCCAGTGCTGGTGGGCAACCTGGGCATGCTGGAACAGCAGGACTACTGGAGAACGTCCACGTGCTGCCTGTCTTCCAGCTACAGCCAGGCTGTAAAGAAGCACAGGTGCGGGCATCCTCTCCTGGGGGCCGGCTCGCTCCCCTGCACTCTACCACACTGACCACCCCCCCCCCTTTCTGTACCCTGCTGCAGCGTACGGTTCTTCACCTCAGATGGGTCCCTGAAAGAGGTCAGCAAGGTCAGCAGCATGAACGACACACTGCAGGCGCAGCTGAGGGTGAGTCGGGAGCACGTGTACACCAGGTGTCCCTCCCCCGCTGGGCTGGGGGGCCACTGAGGGGGTGGCGGACCTGCCACAGTGTCGGCAGTGGTGTGTGTCTGTGTTAAATCAGCTATAAACAGAGGCATTAGGCACTATTTTTCAGATAAAGACCAGCGTGTTATGAATTAAGGAATGATGTTATCTGAAAGTGCTGGTTTTGAGCACTGGGTCTCCTGTTTGCCTGCAGTCGACCTGCAAGGACCTGGAGCAGAGTGAGCGCTCGCTGGAAAGGCTGCTGGTGGAAGTCTCCGCTCTCCAGAAGGCTGTGGCGGAGAAGAGGTCACAGACCGCTCAGTGTCCTGGTGAGCCCCAGGGTATGTGGGTCTGTGGGCGGACCTTAGAGTGCCTGGGATCCACAGCACTAAACTGCTACCCACTGCAGTCTGGATGCACACATGACAAAGCATTTATCTGTGTCTATTATGCGACATTTTGAAATAGCAATTAGCAGCTACTATTTTACCCGGGGAGCAGTGCATGGGGATGGTACCTTACTAGTCTGGGATTCAAACCAACAACCTTTCGATCAGAAGCATATTTTCCTAACTATTAGGCCACCACCAGATGTTCTCCTCTCTGAGCATGTCGATCTGCATGTCATCTTGATAAGTAGTTCTTGTTGTTTGCATTATGCAAGTCGTCCCAATCCATTTGTATAGCATGTTTTCGTACATGAGGTCACTCAAAATGCTTAACAGAATTAAAATGCAAAATAAAATAAGGAATAGAGTATAAAAGAGAGAAATAGGGCATGTGCCTGTAATATAGGTAAGAATCTTAACCTGATTTTGACAGAAGTAGCCTTTGTGGTTTGTTGAATATATAGGAAAATACGAAAGATACAGCGGAACTACATGCGAGACAAGATGACACGCTACACGTGACACTTCAGGATAGTATATAACGACACAATCAAATGAAGAGAACGACACAGAGGAAGACATTGGATCGACATGCAATACAACAGCCAAATGACAGAGTGCTAGGATGACAGAAGTACAGTTCTGAAATGAGTAGACACAGAAATGTCTTGTTACATGTTCAGTGCACGTTGACATATTTTTGGCACAAATGGAACCCCATACCCCCCCCCCCCCCATGTGGGCAGAGAAGCTTGGAGCTCGTTATAACCCATCAGCATGACATTGGTGTTACCTCCCACCTGTGCATTATGGGTAGTCTCCATGGTTATTAAAGCACTACACTCAGTTGCTGCTTATTTACAGCTGTTTAAACCTGTTTGGCATGCACACATTACCAGACACGTTTTTGTTTGCTGTTTCAGAGAGTCAGTATCTGAACTCATGCCTGCCCCAGGAGAATGTGCTGCTTTGCACAGCTATGAAGGTGCTCTTCCCAGATTCCCCTCTGCTCCAGACGCGAGTGCTGAATCACCAGGGTGTCCCGCTGCCAGAATTCTGCAACACTGACCATGACATCGATGTGTCTGGTGTGCTGCCCCCGATCCTGGCCTACCGGGATGCTCAAACCAGGAGGAGGAAGAGGAGGGACGCTTTGGACACTGAAGGAGTCCTAACAGTCAGTGGCTCAGAGACAGAGGATGAGCTTTTGGCCTCTCAGAATGGAAATTTGGACAGATCAAACTCTCCAGTCTTCTAACACACTGAATAATATTTTTTGCAATCGGCGCAGTGATTATTCTTTAGAGACTCCTAGCTTTCATAACATTCAGGTCTTTTCCGTTTTGTTCCGTTTCTCAGGAATGTTTCTGGCCTTTTCTCCTGTAAATGAAGCCATGTTACCTTAAAGCGCACTGGAATCTGGGCTAGCTAGTGTGCTCATGAGAGTTTACCTTACACAAAAATGTTCTGAGGGCAGAAGGAACAATGATTGGTTATCAGATTGCCAAGGAGGTGGGTCCAAGCAACCAGAGGAGGTACGACCAGCCAATCAGATGTCTTGATCCTGCCTCCTAATTACTGGAGCCACCTCCTCAGCAATGTGATTGGTTAGCTATCAACCTATCATTTTTTCCTTCTGCCCTCAGAACATTTTTGTGTAAGAAAATAGAAACAAAAAAAGAGCGCATGACAGACAAACCCAGAGTCCCACAAAAAACAACCTAAGAGCTCTTCAGCTGCATCTACGGTGCTTGTAAGCTACCTGAAAGTGCCCTTTCAAACCAAGCTGCAAAAAAGCCACGATTTCTGAAGCAGTGTGTAGCTCTTGTATTTGTATAAATTTTGAACTTTTAAGACTTTTCACAAGTAAAATATGTTACCGGTTAAAGGTTTTATTATAATTTGTCATAGGCAATATGAAAAACGTTTATTGAAGTTCATATGACCGGTGAGGGATCCATGGTGTCTGAATGTCACTGCTCAGTGCCAGCCGCTGGCCGGACGCATCCATCTACTCCATGTGCTTGATGCGACAGATGTTGGGGTCCTTCATGAATGATGGGTCTTTTAATGTCACAGACATGAAACCTGGAGAGAGGAAACACTACACCTCAATGCAAAATTCACTGTCATCACGTCTTGCAATTGTCTGCTTGTGATATGCAGCTAAATTTGGAATGAATAGGTAATTGGATATGCATGGAATCCATTCAGCCGAATGTATTTCTTGATATACTTTAACAGTTAGATAAACTTACCCATATGGTGGGCCTTCTTTATGGCTTTAGAAACCTCCCTCTGCTTCCTACCACACAGACCTGAAAAAAGCAGGGTTTGACAAACAACTGACAGGATGCTCTGCCATGCTACATAACCGTAACTCCATAATGACGTCTCACCTGTTATGTGTCTGCCATAAATGCACCCGGTATGCGGAGACACGAACTGCGACAAAAGCTGTGGTCCCAAAAAGAAAAACGCAGGTGAGTGAACTAAATAGCGCTGTACTACTATATATTATGCATTTACGCCCCGACTCACCTGTACGTTTTTGTGATCTACCGTAACGTTGCAGAGTATACAGCCTTTCGTTGGTTCCTTGTATGGATTTTCTATACTTATTGGCTATTTATCCATGGAATAAAAACATAAGTCAGAGTTTTTTACAAAAATATATGAAAAAGAGTCTGAACACCAGTCACAAGGCTCTGTCTTACCATGTCATCATTACTTCTGCTAATTTCAGCCGACCTGTCGTACAGCCCACTGACACCGCGATCTAGGACACAAAGAAATGTAAGCCAAACAGTAATGTTATAATCCACATGCGGATCTCCGTGGTGGTGAAATGGTAGGTTTGTCTCGAGTCCGCAGTATAATAATGTGTAATTTAGTCTAATCGCCACGACTTCAATTCAATGGCAACTTTGTTCAATACATTTCGCGATCAATGAAGTTAAATATGAATTAGTCAAACATAATGCCGAGTAAACCCCATCATGATTCTGGTACATTCAAAGCAGCAATCTAGTCGACATGGAAAATGACATATTTATTTACCTGTAGTATTGTATCTCGCCGCATTTTTACAGAGGAAGTGATGAATAAATCGAAATTTCCTGATCGCCAGCATTGTAATTTTAAGTAACGACGATTTCAGGCACACGAAGGGTAACACACCTCCGGCTTCTAACCCAGGGGTGCATCGCGATATGTTATCCGCAGGCAACATTGACTTGTAAGAAATTTTCCTAGAGACCAAGAAAGACACGCTTTTTCTGGTGTATATGTATGTTCGACTGTACTCTCTTTGAAACCAAAGGGTGAACAAAAATAAAGTAACAAAACTTTTATTATTACAATAGCAATAATAAATATGTGATATAAACGTGTAATGTTGAATATGTAAGAGGAACGTTTTCAACAAGCGCATTTCGTCGGTCATCATTTACAGTGACAATATCTCCTTGTCGCTGATTGGCTATCCCCGATTTTCAAGTGGTGTTCGGTGATACTGACAAGACTTGTCGGTTTACGTTTGTTTAGCAGCATACTTTTTATGTTTTTCATCTTCGTTTGGTTGTACTTTTGAGTTTAATCGGATTGCAGGATAAACAAATGCAAACACATAGCGACATTTATCCCGCATTTGAAATAGATTTGAGAGTCGGATGTGCTGCCATCGCGCTGTCAGATATGTTTTGGTTATGTGCAGGTCGGTAGTTGGACATGGGATTCACTGAAGTCTAGCATATGTACATATCTGAAGCTACATTTTAAACGATTAATTAGATATTATGATGTACAACATTAATATATGCCTGCCCAAGCTTCAGCCGAGCTGTTTTAGTTAACAACGCTGGGAGCTGGTCGAAAATGGTGTTAGCGATAAAGGCACCACACAGCACTGCGGTTCGGTGACAGAATGAACACCGACCACCAGGGAATCAAAGTAAAACGTGTGGCTTCACGGAAGAGGTCGAGAGACGGTCTGAGGAGTCATCTTACACCTGCCAAGAAAAGAACTGGCAGCCCAGAAGAGCCGGAGGGTGGCCATGCGGTGCTTATGATGGAGGAGAAGCTGGAGGGTGTAAGTGTGATGGCTCTAGATGGTCCCGTCAGAGTCCTCTATGGCATCAATTACAACATGTTTGTTTTCTGTTAATATTTCACTCTTTGGATATGCGCAGTGGGGTTGTATGGAGAAAAAAAAAAACATTTGTATTATATCCAATAACTAGACAAGCTGTCATCATCCAGGCAACCAATTTAAAGTTTCATTGCTTATTTTTGATATTTTGCCATGCCATACTTTTTAATTACTGTGTACTTAGAACATACCAGAAAATCTGTTTAAATGGTTTGTCATTTTATACAGTTTGCATGACATCATTTGGACTACAGAATGTACAACAGCAGCTCCCTCCATGCAGTGACAGTTTTCCCCGTACAGAGAGCACAGAGCTGATGTTTGCTGTCCGCCTTGCCCATCTTCCACAGGACTGTAGTGACCAAGAGGACCTGTTTGGGGACTATGACAGCATCCTCGGGGACCACTCTTTCTTGGCCAGGCTGGAGGAGGTGGAGTTTGGCATGGGATGTGATAATGGAGTTGCAAGTGAGCCAGGATTTGAGGGTGCTCCACATAGCCCTGAGGATGGTTACGTGGCCCTCAGGACAGGGGACAGCAAGGACTTCAGCAGTGCTGATGTGGTGTCCTCTCCGAGGGACACATTCATGGAGGAGCTCCCGAGCTCCCAGCTTGCGTTTCAGCAAGAGTTACTGAGAAAAGGAGCGTGGAGCTCAAATGGCTCTCCTTCCCCACAAACAGGTGATGATACTGGGAGAACCACCAGAGGGCGCCCCACCTCCAGAAACAGAAAGGATGAGAAGGATGCTGAAGCCCAAACTAAAAGTAGTGTGACTGACCGGTTAAAGAGCGCCATGCGAGGGAATGCCACTGTGTCTTCCCTGGGCGTCTCCACCAGCGCTGCCCGGAAGGAGGCTGCCCTGACTAAGGAGATAGGTGCAGCTATGGAGGCCAGAGAGGCTGGGCCAGCAGGGATTGACCTTGGTCCCTTTTACGGCCTCCCCAGCAAAGTCAAGGAGCTGATCACCAAGCAGCGAGGGATCAAGGACCTCTATGGTAATCGAGGATGGACTGGGATTAAAAATCAGCCCTGGACTTTAGGGTGCCCGTGAGAATTTTTCTGGGGGCCATAATATTTCACACTAATATGTTGATATTTATCAATGTGGCACTCTCCGCATGGGTTCCAAACCTTTCAGCCCATGCTCCCCAAAATAACTGTCGAGACCCCCAGCATGCAAGCATTGGCGTGCACACACAGTAATAGGCCTATTCATACAAGGGCACATTGTTTTGATACCACAAAAGAACAATAGCTAAAACATTTTATATAGGCTTAGCAATTAATTAATGTTAAACTTACATAATGAGATGGGTGGGCACTGTGCACAAGTCTAGTCTGGGTTTAATTTTGGAGACGGCTGCCTGGACATCAACCTCCATGTTTAATCACGATCTGTATATATTTTTAATATACATCAGTGCCAAGAAAGTGTTTTTGCATAAGTAGGTAGATCCAAGCGGCTTTGTATTTTGTTGCAAAACTTGCTATTAATGTATTAACATTTTGTTTTCACAACAGCCCTAAAGCCTATTATTTGAGCTTGTTTGCAAAAAAATGAAATATTGCCTTCATGCACATTTGTTTCATGTTTCTCGTGCTACTGCAAATTCACCTGCCACTGATGGTGCTATATATCATAAATTCGTAGCCTAATCACCTCAGGGGTCGTGTGAGGTCAAAGGCGGTAGACTAATCACACATCAAAATATTATTTTTATCATTTTATATCTTACAGTAAAAATAGGATTTTTAATAACATTGTATTCATATCTCGCAACCCCCACTCTGAGAACCACTGCTCTATGGTAATCTTCTTGATCTCTGATGTTGTAGTAACTCTAGAGTAATAAATAACATGATTTGTTCTTTCAATGTAGCTACTTTCTACTGCTGTACCTGACAGCTGAATACAGAGCAATGACCTGGAGTGTCTGAAATGGGGACCCTTGTTTTCTTGTCATGTTTAGATTGGCAGAAGACATGTCTGACACTGGAATCAGTACAGCAGCGGAGGAACCTCATCTACTCACTGCCCACCAGCGGTGGGAAGACCCTGGTGGCGGAGATCCTCATCCTCAGAGAGCTGCTGTGCAGGAGCATGAACGCTCTGCTCATCCTGCCGTACATCTCCCTCGTCCAGGAGAAGGTATCGCTGCCCCGAACGTCCATGGAGTCCCTCCATGTTCACACTCCACCGGTCACGCCAACCTTTCTGCACGCAGGTCCGAGGTCTGGCCAGCCTAGGCCTGGAGCTGGACTTCCTGGTGGAAGAATACGCAGGTAGCAAAGGACGCTTCCCCCCAGTGAAACGCAGGAAGAAGAAGTCCCTGTTTGTGGCCACCATCGAGAAGGGCCACAGTCTGGTCAACTCGCTGGTGGAGGCAGGCCGCCTGCAGGGACTGGGGCTGGTGGTGGTGGACGAGGTAGGAAGGTGGAGCGGATGACACTGTAGCTGTATCCCTTTACATGGGCTCCTTCAAATGTGGCCTAGAAATGCATCCTCCTTTTTCCAGGCCTGACTTTTGTTTTTTATCCCCCGATTATGGCACTAGTCATGTAGATGCAGTAACCGGTTACTAAATACACCTATAATCCTAATCGGGTTATTGCATGTTAACGTAGTCATATTCAGCTAACTCACACACTAAGGGTGTCACGATCCTCCAAATCCTCGATTCGGTTACATTTTCGATTCTAAAATCAAGGTTCGATTCGATTCTCGATTTAAAAAAGAAAAATTTAAAAGCACAAGCTATGCCATTTTAAGACTTTTATGCAATATAATAATATCTGACCTTTATTCGCAATGTACCACACACTACATTGTCAAATTTAAAATGTTTATTAACAATATAATGTGACAATAACTTATATCTTCAGTCAATTGGAAACTTATACAAAATAACCTGCCATCTAATTTCTCTTTTGTAACTGCAGTTTTCTTCACAGATGATGACATTCAAGTTCACAAAAAAAAATAGCAGTTTCAAGTTCTTGTTAAAGAGGAATATGAAAAGAGAACTGCTAAAAATATTGCAAAAATACGGTCAAAAATATTAACTATTTACATTTATATGGGCAGATTTTTTTTTTTATAGTTTCATGTTCTTCTTTAAGAAAATGAGAATGTCCACATTCTCTGTGGAGAGGGCTGCTCTTTGAGATGTCACAGTGTCCCCAGCTGTTGAGAACACCCTTTCACTTGCCACACTTGTTGCTTGTACAGCAAGATGACGTTTGGCAAGCTTGGACAAATTTGGGTACTGGTTCTCATTATCTTTCCATCCTTTCAGTGGATTTGAATCCACAGAAATTTCTTTAACCATTTTGTATAGCTGAATCTCGTCTTTTACAACATCAGGCCATGGTTTGGTTTCTGATGATGATGCAGTGGAGGCTGTG
>JAODLC010000123.1:21581246-21598147 GCA_026781145.1 Hippopotamyrus pictus | reverse complement strand
ACACACGCACACACACACACACACACACGCACACACACACACGCACACACACACACGCACACACACACACTCACACACACACACACACACACACGCACACACACACACACACGCACACACACACACACAAACGCACACACACACACACGCACACACACACGCACACACACACACTCGCACACACACACACACACACGCACACACACACATACGCACGCACACACACACACACACTCGCCTACACACACACTCACACACACACACACACACACACACGCACACACACAAACGCACACACACGCATGCACACACACATGCACACACACACACACACATGCACGCACACATGCACATATGCGTGGCTTGATGCTTTAGCTAATCTTGTGATATTTCACTCTTAAGAAATTGGGGAGCAAGAAATCAGTCTTTAATCCCAAGCGCTGTTTACAGAACCTCATAATTATTTATTTTCATCACATGATTGTACAAACACCGAAAAACTGTTCGGTTGTATCAGTTTGATTGTATTATAAAAACTGTGAGGCTTACCTTAAAGTCCTCCAGAGGGTACAGTATGATGACAGACACCCTCCTGAGTCTTGGGTAGTGTAACTAGAGTCCGTTGTTGCATGCATGAGTTAAACGCCATGCTTTCTGTGCTCATGGCAGCTGTGCAGATAAAGAAGTCCTTAGGTCACTTCCCCTTTCGAACGACATGTGACTCCAGCATTAGACTGGGCTGTGGACTTCTTAAAGGAAAAGGCACCTTCTGGAATTTTCTTGTAGGAATTTCTTCCAAATTTGCATAGACATACAATGGCTGTCCTGGGAACTGTTTGTCTCTGCGTGCTGGCTTTCTCTGTGTATGAACACAGGCCACAGGTGCTCAAACTAAGCCATCCAGGAACAGAGTCAGAACCTTTCCTGGGCCAGGGTTACAGACGTGGCACACTACCAGTTCTGGAGTCAATGCTCTACATCATGGCTCTTCAAATCTGGACCTCGATTCCAAATCCAGGCCTTGTTTTCAGTTCTCCCAGGTAGTTAGTTTAATAATTACTGTTTCTGATTGGTCACAGGCTTCACACCTGGCTCACAGGTAAAGGAAGGCTGGAAAACCAGCAGTGCTCTGACCTCGAGGACCGTGATTTGAATAACCCTGCTTGACATGATTGCTCAATTACTGATTTTCTACATTAAAATAGAGTCACCACCACACCAGCTGTGATATAGCTATTTGAGTGTCTAATTTGAATTGTGTCTTCATGGTTAATTCTACCTGACACCTGTAATGTCTCTGGCTTCTTAGCTACTACGTAAATGGCAGAGAGACGTCACGGCAAGATTTCCTTGATCCAGATGTGCTGGACAGTCTGATGACAAAAACCAATGAAGTCCTTCAGGTAATGGGCAGCAGTGTCACCTTTGCTCCATCTTCCACAGGTTCTTAGTTAGCTGGGGTCTTCATATCATTAGCACAGTAGGGTTCGTCCATGAGGAATAGTTAATGCGGAGATCTTTTGCTGTCTTGTTTTTGGGTGACCATTCCTTCGCACCTGTTCCATGCTGGTGATTTTTGTCCCACGTGTCCACAGATCGTTGACCGCGTGTCCCCAGGAAAGAGGGTGTGGCTTGGGGAAACGAGTTCAGCCTATGGAGGCGGGGCTGTCGGCTTGTCAGATACGTTCCTTGCAGGATTCATGTGAGTGATGGACTGCACTGGGCTAGCTTCCTCTCTGTGCTCATGGTGAAATTTGTGCAGCAGTAGTCACTTCCCAGAATGACCAACAAGCCTGAGAACTTGAGTGCAGTGTTGGAGTGAGTCTCTGTTGAATTATTTTATTTCAACAGGTGGCTGGACAAGCTGGGCCTGGCTGCAAAGCAGGGCTTAGATGTGGTCATCAGGCAGGTTCTCATTGGCGCTGGGACGTACCATCTGGTGGACAACAATCTGGACCCCGTTCCTGTAAGTGTCTGACAGCTCCATCTCTGACTGAATGCCATTGGATGAGGCAGCTGTCCATCTCCTGTGGAGAAGCAGGCATTGGTAGCTGTGTTTGCCCGGCACGCTACATATTGCTCCATTCACAGATGACGTAGAGCCACATTATCCTTTTTAAAAAAATTTAACTTATCTTGCCGCTTGCATGTGTTTCTGCATGTAGACCATGATGGTTACAGAGAGCCTGTGCTGTACTTTGACAGGATTACTGGCTGTCAGTTCTGTACAAAAGGCTGGTTGGCTCGGAGGTATTAGACGCAGCCTTCAGCTCAGGGGTCCAGAACGGTCGACTGCGGGTCTACCTGCACTGCACCAGGAGGGACAGGTGAGACTTATGAACCTGGATCTGACAGCTCTGATGTTCATCTGCTGAATCGTGCGTGCTGGGCTGAGAGGCCAGTCGGATCACCTGAACAAGCTCTTCGCCTGCAGGCCGGACTTCAGGAGTGGCTCCGTCACCCTATTCGCCCTGAACCTGGATAAGGTCATGGTCCAGCTGGCCTTGCCTCATCACGTGGCTAACAGCAGCGCTCAGGCCTTTGTGTTAGAGGCGGGTGTCTCTGATCCAGGGGACCTGCAGTCAAGGTACTTCCAAGAATCAGGGACTCACCAGCATGGAGCCCTGACCTTTTCTCTCGATTTACACACTGGTAGTAGCATTGTTGGAGAAACTGCTCCAAATACGTCCCGGTGTCCTCCAGGTGGGTACGGCTGAACGGAGAGGTGCTGAAGATGGTGAATGACACCACCCTCCCCCCCCTGCGGGGCACCACCCTGCCCCCTGGCCAGCCCCTCAGGCTCCCTGCCTTTTCCTTCGCCTTCTGGGTGCTGCAGGACGCGGAAGCCCCAGCCTGCTCCTGAGGGCGGTGCCTGCACCATGGCGGGGAAGCTGCATCAGCTGGACCCCCAACGCGTCGCTTAGCCAAAGGCCATTAAACAGAGATGGTCCTTAGACTCCCTCTTGGCTTGCAGTCACATGGTTATTGAGCACCAATCAGCAAACGCCTTCCGTTTAAGGTCAACAAACAGCCACGCAGCCATTTTGTCATTTAGTGATGTCAGATTTATTTCCCTTTGCCAGCAATCGTACTTGAAGCTCTCACCAAGTAGAATGTGATATTTTTGTAACCATAAAAGGGACCATATTATACGGGTTTTGTCTTAAGAGATGGTCCCAGCTCAGGGCACTATGCAAACACAATAATGTCTCAGTGTTAGAATAAATCTCTGCATTTCATATGGTCACAGCCGTGAGGGCTGCATCTGCTATAATACAAAACCACGGTCTTACCAAACTTTTATTTCCCTTATTGTTATTGTCTTCTAGTGCAAAGTGCAGTTTTGAATCAGGTGTTTTAAGAGTTGTATCATGAATTGTTCCCTGGTAATGTTTACATTTTTACCACTTTGATTTTTGTGATAACTGAGCAATATTTATGTACTTCTACAAGCACAGCCTAAACAATGACAATGATTGTTATGTAAAAGATTAGTAAAGCAATAAAGCATTTAATGCATTTTAAGCACGCAGTATTTCATAATGGTGGTAAGATATACTTAACCTTTGACTGAGAAGGATTTTTGTTTGAATATTAACATGTGAGTAACAGTGAGTACAGATTTCCATGTAGCACTGTAATCCTAACAAATCCAGGGAGCAGCACTTAAACTCACTGTTTACCACCAGCCAGCATCAGATTTATTTAAAAAAAAAATGACATTGCGTGCAGAGCTAGATGGCCAGAACCCTTGACACGTGCGGCCTCTTCACTCTTGCTCCTCTCCATGCGTGATGATGTAACAAAGGGATTTGTAGTCTAAGTTTCCTGATGCGTCTATGTTGGAGGACTGGAACATCTGGTTGACCTGTACATGGTGACAGTGGGAGAGTCAGAATAAAAGTGTGCAGAGCTGCCATCAAAGTGAGAAGGAATGTTTGGTACGTACTTCCTCAGCCGTGAACTTATCAGCCTGCGTCATCAGGAGGTGCTGCAATCTGTGGAACAGCAGTAGTTAGAGGCACTGGACAGGGGTGGTGTCAGTGCACTTACTGAAGTTTTACGAGGTCTAATTGGAAATTGTGGAAGGATTTCTGAGGGAAATAGGTGTGGAGTAGCTTGGGTGGGTTCACTGCAGATTCACACTGGAAACCTCAGAAACTCACTGGAGGGATACAAATATACGTCTCACCCTAAGTGCAGTGCATGGCAGTGTACACTCAGGATGCAATGCTGACCCGTCTCAGCAAAGCTAGGCTGTGTGCCTTTGCTGAACAGTAGGAAATCTGTCCTGCCAGTGAGCTTCACGACTAGCAGAGCCTGCTTAGCTTAGCGTGTGTCTTTCTGTACGCAGGCCACTTACACATCTTTGTGTATGTGTCCCTTGGCCTCAGGATCAAACATTCTGAACGCGTTGAGGATGGTTTCCTCTGGGTCGGTCCCTGCGGAGAAACACAGATTTTATTTACCACCATCTTTCCAAGCTGTGCGACAGCTCATCATCAGCCGAGTAGTAAAATGGGCTCGTGATGCTTTATTAATCTCTGTAGCGAAATTCTCTTTTGGCCTACCCTTGTCATGCTGTCCATGAGAAATTCAGACACCCACACAGGTGAGAACAAGCTTGGCGGTCACAGTACAGGGCCAGACAGTATGCGGCGCCCTTGGAGCTGCGGGTTAATGGCCTTGCTCAAGGGCCCACAGACATGTGACCATTCTGCTAGAACTCAAACTGATGACATTCTGATCCCAGGCACAGAAGCTTAGCCTACTGATCCACTCCCAGAAGCAGAGCTAAGGGTGGGGCAGGTGGGGTCACGACACCAGCCATAAGAGGCCCCTCCCATCTGCTAAATACACACAAAGTTACACTGATATAATTTCTCCTGAATTCCCACGACAATTTTATATATCTGTCATTTTTGGTATACATTCTTATTATGGTGGGTGTATGGCGTAATTTTTATTTATTTTTATTTTTTAAATTTAATTTTAATTATTATTTTTTTTTTAATCTGTAAAATCCCGACAACAAACTTAAAATATAATACATAGTAAGCTGTTCCTTTTGTATTTAATGGTTTTCCGTTTGAGGAATTTACAAAAAACTGCAGTGCATGATGGGTAGGATCTAAAGGCTGCCGAACATCCTCATCCGTCTGACGACATACATCAAGACTAGGAAGGTGCATGCCTGGTTTCATTTGTTGGTCCAGAAAGTAATTCAATTTCGCCCTGTAGACTACGTTCTTAAAAACTCCTTTTTGTTGGATATAGCCTGATTCTATGCTGTGGGCCTTTTAATTTGGTGTTTTGCCCTGGGGTCTTGTGTGCAGTTGTTCCGCCACTGGCCACCCCCAAGTAAACAGGTGAGACAAGGTTCAAATCTCTCTGTGCTTATTAGTTGGGGGGCATACCCTGTCAACCGCTGTCATTTACTGGGCTGAACTAGCTTGGAGATTGTCCTGAATGTAATAAGACCCACATAGCCACCCTGAAGAACAACGACCTCACCGTGTAACTTCTCCCCGAACAGGTTGAGGAACATGGTGAAGTTGATGGGCCCACTCGCCTCCTTCAGCATGTCCTCCAGTTCGTTGTCTTTGACGTTCAGCTTTCCTGTTTGCAAAGAGGGGTCGCTGATAAGCAGTCAGACCGCACCCCTTCCCAGCGGCCCACGCGCGAGCACACTGACCCAGCGAGGCGTAGGTGTCCTTCAGGTCCTCCTTATCGACGAAGCCGTCCCGGTTCTGGTCGATCAGCGTGAAAGCCTGTGGAAAGTCAAGACCGTGTGGTCCATACGAGGGTCGCAAAGCACAGGGAGTTTCCTTCATTCCCATGAGAACCCACCATCTCTGTCACTAGGTCACATGGTTACTGATTGTGTAGTAGGACGATGTCTCACCTCTTTGAACTCCTGGATCTGCGTCTGCTCAAACATGGAGAAGACATTGGAGGAGGCTCGCTGGGCACGCTTTGCCCCACCCTCCTTCTTCTTGGTCTTCCGGCTGGCCTGTAAGGGAGAGGAACCGGGCATCATGAGGATCTGCTGCCACCGCTCGAGTGTCACACAATCAGGAGACCATCGTGCATCGTGAACATGAAGACATGAAGCACGCTTACCTCTTAGAGTGACATTTATAACAATGGTTCATTTCATTACGGTAGGCTTTAGATGACACATAGAGCTACTCACCATGTATGATGGAGGCTGATGCTCTTCCTTAAGGCTATGCTGGACAGTTGACTGAGTGAGCTTAAATACACCAGCTGTCCGAAATGCGGAGATGTCTTCCACTGCGTAGGACCCTCCGGAGGTAATGCTGATCCAGCTGGGACCCCCAGTCCAGGCAAAACACTCCATACATGGGCATGACTTTAGGCGAGGCCCAGGCCCTCCAGAGGCCTAACAACTGCTTTTTATAATGTAACCCTTTTAAAGCGTTTTGAGTTGCCATACTACTGTAGGAAGATGGGCTATAATTACAGAATGGCGATGCCTTCTTCCATTGCCATTTACTGTGGGGAAACACTTGGCCATGTTCTGTTAGTGTCAAAACTACCAGCCCATCACACCATTGCACACAGAAAACTGTGGCATTGGTGTGTATCACAGCTTGATCTGGAGTCAGTTATTTTCTGCTATTGGAGTGATCTTTGCGTATTTTATACAGAGAACTGCAGTGTTCCTGGTTTCCGCTCTCTGGAAGCAGTGAACATTACCTTCTGTCAGTGACACCTGTTCAGTTTCTTGTTAAATCGCCTGATGGTCAGTGGTTACCTCCTCATTCCGGTGACATTTGTATGTAAGTGCAAGCATGTTAGACTCAGGACCATAAGGGCTGTGTGCTTGATGTGGGGTCACATTAAGTGTTTTTTGGTCATTATTTCACAACTATGGTTTTATTTGAAAAGCTGTTCACTGACATGTTTGATCAGCTTTCTGTTTGTGCCGCAGTCCTGTTCAGTGATAAATACAGACTAAATTGACCCCCCCCCCCAGGCCGGTGTGATCAAGGCCCCAGGAAGCTCCTGTCGCTAATGGCTTTCCCCGACCACCAGCAGCCCCACTAGCAGGAGAACCTTCCCACACCCTGTACCACTAGCTTGGACAAAGCACTTGTCAGCATTCTATACAGCTCCAAGCCCATGGAGTGGTGTGGTTCAGCAGGACCTACAGTAGGTGGGTGCAGAGAAACCTGGGCCCATATCTGACGAACAAAAGAACAATATGATGTCACCGCAAGCTGAGAGGAGTGTCAGCAAGACCTTTGAAAGTCCAAGGCGGTCATCTTATAAATCTCCCCCGCCATTCCTGTTTCTTTTGGGGCCCTTGTGAGATTGTACAGCCTCTGAATATAAGCAAAGTATCATCCTCCTGTGCCCCAGGACTCAAGAGGAGCAGCCCTAGATGATGTCACAAAATTCTCTGGGGATGGATTCGCACTTAGATGTAGAGTAGAATGAAAATCACTGTGTGAGCAGGTGACCGTCTGAAAACCAACAAGCTTGACCTGCTCCTCAGCCAAAGAGAACCTCATGACATCTTACACCCCACCCAGACAGATGCAGGAATTGTGTGACCTGAACCCTTCCCTCTCGCCACTCTGTACAAAGCCAGGCAGCCCCAGCTGTGCGAGTGACAGCAACAGAAACCTTGTGTGTCAGTCTCGGTGACACTTTCCTTCTGGCGTTCTGGCACACCCAGAAAGATGTGTCAACATTTCACAGCTAATGTGTCACAAGTGGTATTTACCTCTGAAATATTAATATCTGTTATAATGAAAGTTTTTTTTTCATACTTTTTCATAAAAGTAGCACACCACAAAATAGCCCGTATGAATGAAGTCAGAAAGCGCTTACACCTGCTTTACTGGCCATGAGTAGATGAGTTCATACCGTTTAAAACACACATAATTGTGGTTTCAGGTAGGTATACTCAGACTTGATTGGTACTGTCCGTAGTGTTGGTGTCACATGACCTGCATACTTGTGCTAAAGTGAATGCTGCCCTCTTCAGTTTGATTCGTCCCCCATGCAGGTCTCAGGGTGTCATTCGTTGAGCCCTGACCTGCCATTTTATTAATAAATCTCAGAGATCTCCCATATATAATCACTACATTACATCTCCCATTTATAATCACTACATTACATCTCCCATATATAATCACTACATTACATCTATCGGTCCTGTGCTCCAGGGTGAGGCCAGGAATCCTGGGAAAATCACCTTTCTTATCTGTCCATCCGCTTTCTGTACCCGCTTGTCCTACAGGTGAATGTAAAAGCTGGTGAAACCAGATTAAAATGGAGACACGCTGATTACATGCAGCCCCAATGGTGTGTGTGTGTGTGTGTGTGTGTGGGTGGGAAGGCTGCATGCATACCTGTGTTTGGGTGGTGCTCTTCTGGTCACACACATGGTTCATATGTGGTAACTCTGATCCAGTCTTAAGTGTTGTATGTATTTATTTGTCTATTCAACCTGTGTATAACAAGGTCATTATTTTTCATTCTCTACTGTCTTATTTTTATTGCTCTTTTGCACGACCTGTCATGTTTATCACTCGGTATTCTTGATGATACCATTATCTGCTGTATCTATTGTCATTTCTATATGCTTGTTTAAGTTATTTTCTTTTTTTTTCATTCTTGTGACTGCACTGATATTCCATGCCATATTCCTCTTACGCACATATGTACTTGGAGATAACAAATCTGATTCTGATTCTAATTGTAGTTGTGTGTGTCAGAAGATAGACTAGTGATCATTTTGGGGGTTGACCTGCCTTAAGTCCAATGATCCTAAGGACTCCAGGTCACAGGATTATAATTGCGTACATGGTTCTTGAGAATAGGTTGAGAAACCAAAAACATGTGTAAGACCAGTGCTCTCAGGCTTGCCTATTGTGTCTTAACTGACAATTGCCCTGTCCTGACTCCCTTCATGTGTTGCATCTGTTTTCTCTTTATATATGAAGGTTTATGGCTTGGCGGTCCATTTGTTGTGTTCTATGGCCTTGCTGTCCTCACCTCCCTACTCATCTGCACCGTTGTCCGGCTCTCAGATCCGTTCCCCTGTCTTGTTCCCGTCATACGTCTTGTCATCTTCTTGGTCTTGAGCCATAGTTTGCCTGCTCCTTTGTTACCTCGCCATTGTCCTTTGCTGATCTCATTAAAACCCATTTACTCGTACCTGCATCCCGGCCACATGAGCCTCTTGTCAGGGCCAGCGCCCGTCTGACCCCGCCCTCTGACCTTTCACCTTTCCCCCATTTGGCCAGCAGTCATTGCTGGTCATTCTGCCTTTTCCCCCTCTCTGTCATATAGTCTGTCTCTGCCTATGTGTTCAGTCCCCGTTTGGCCAGCAGGTGTTGCTGGCCATCCTGTTCCCTCCTCTGTCTTAGTCCCCAGTGTGTCTTCCCTGCTCCCAGGACTGCTGTGTAATTCAGTGGGCTGAGCGTGTGGCTCAGAGATTGTTAGCCCTCCAGTTGTGGGTTTATTTTTATTTATTGTTATATTTATAATATTTATATTGTTCTGGTGCTCAGTCCTGTGCCCAGAGTATCTGCTTTATGATTTCTTGTTATATTCTTATTTCTCCCATTTTGTTTTGACCCACTGCAGTCCTTTTTTTGCGCCTTCCCCACTGTTTTCTATTTTGTTAATGAACCCCTTTTGTCACCGAGCCACAAGTGGATCTTCACCCTCATTCCTGCCAGGGCACCTCTACTTTCGCCTGTGCCTGATAACAAAGATGATTAAAACATTTAACTTTACATTAGCCAATGAACTTAAACACTTCCTTTACTGCTCTAGGAACAAAATCCCACTCCAAGGTCGCGACTACAATTCCTTCATTCGGGTTCACAAGCAAAATTGTCACCCTTGTGGAAAGCTGAGGTTTTTAAATACTGTGTAAATTCCTCCTGGTGTTACTTACTTATCGAGTGCTGTGAAAGCTTCAGATAAAGGTGTCACTATACAGATAACCCAATTAGCATGGATGCATGCAGTGAGAAAATTTGCTAAGCTTCCACAAGTTACTCTGCTGAATGGCATTAAATCATTTTCAATTTCTATGGACTGATTTCTGGCACAGCATTCGTGGGTGTCTGACAGCCGCTGTCAATTTGCGGGAGACTCCTGGAACTTTTTGAATAACACATGGTTCATCTGCTTTTCACAGTGAGCTTTTTAAACACGTGTCTCACCGTTAATATACAGTCCTCCCGGAGAAGGTCCGTCAGCTGCCTGAATGTTCGAAACACGGGACTCCCAACTGATCCCTGTAATAATTAATACTGTATTGATCCCCGTGGGGAAATTGTCTCTACACCTCTCTCAACTTGCTTTTTGCAGAGTAAGCTGTCCACAAAGGGCAGCCACCTGTTGAGGCACCCAGGGAGCTGGGGGGGGGATAAGGGTAAAGGCTCAATGTGCTGAGGCTGGGTTTAAACTGGCAACCTTCTGATTACAGACACACAGGCTTAGCCACTGAGCCACATTCTAACCCATGCTGCACGCTGTATGAAGGCTGGTTAAAATAAGGACACTTAGACCAAGCATTAGCTATCCAAACAAAAAGAATATAACCTAACTTAAGTAAAGTAAAATTAAAGTGAATTGTGGGTACCTTTGCAGGTCGGTGCATGCAAGCGTGTTGCTTCAAACACACATGTCAGTAATCCATCTCCAGCCTTTATCTTCTCTGATTCTTATCTCCTTTCACATGAATCGACGATAGATGCCCTCGTCTATCTGCCCTTATTCCCTGAAGAATGTTTACAAGACGGCTGCTGAAATGTGGCCTGTGGATGTGGCTCGTTGGTGATTCTCCTGTTCAGCGTGGTCCTACATTAACTGGGGCATTGTTGCTTGCCCATAGATGTGAGTTTCTGTGCAGAATGGACCAGAGGGAGACAGGGAATTATTTGCTACATATGCAGATATATACCCATTGAATATAATGCATAAGGAAGTAATTACAGTACACTTAAGGACTGTGTAGTGCTACTTATTTCTCAGCTATTTTTCTATGGAATGTTGTGCAATTTGTGACATTGTCTACACTCTTACTGGTTGTTACTGTCTAAATGTCTTTCTACTGTCTATGTATGTTGTAGTGCTACAGTTAACCTGAGATTACTAAAGTAATAAAGTATCTCTCAGTTATACTATACATGTGTCTGAACAGTCAATCTTATAGCCAGACTATTACACTTTTTCTCTGACGAGGAGATGGGAGGGGAGTCAAGGATGCAGCCAGGTTAGCACCGTGTGGCCAGAGGTGCTTCTAGGAATTTTTAACTGGGGTGGCCCAGGGGTAGCAAAGATATGTCATTGGTTTGCCACAGTGTGTTAATGTTCATGCACAGTGTGTGGAATTGTTTAGATGCATTAATATTCTACTAATGACAAGCTAAAACATAAAAGAACAGGCTAAATGTAAGCACATAATTGTCGATGGTCAGTCTCCTATTTTGTGTAACATTTAGGCTAGTAGGCTAGCGTTAACAATGACAAATAAACAGGATCCTGTTACGAGTTATTTTATAAAATTTAAAGCTGTAGTCAAATTCTGTAAGCAAACGACTAAACTATTATACAGATTTATACAGAATTTATACAGAATAAAATGATGCAGGAATGTATCACAACACAGACGTGTAAAGCGCCTTGGGGTGACTTTTCTGAAAGGCGCTATATAAAAATAAATTGAGTTGAAAAATGGAATTGTGCTGCAAACCTTGGGTTCTATATTCTCAAAATGACTAATCTGAATTGCATAATACACCAAACATTATCGATACTGTATACTGGTATAAGAAGACGATTAGCCTGGATGTTTTGGATAACAACTAAAAAGTAGGTTCTGACCCGATTTAATGTGGTTAAAGACATGCAGAACAAATTGCAAGGTGTTAATAAACCCTGCCATGGAACACCAGGATAACAGCGATTTTAATAACAAGGGCCTTGCTCAAGGAGCTGCATGGAGGTATGCTGAGGCTGGGCTCAAACTGGCAACCTTCTGACCACAGGGGCTTAGCCTGCTGAGCCACATACCGTCACTGACTTTATTTAAAGGCTTTTTAAAGGTTTTAGTTTGCACAAATAAGAACACTCTAATATAATATGTCGGTGGTTGCTAAAATAAGAAACCAAAATCTATATAGCCTGTTTTAATCCCAAGCAAACAAAGAAATCAAACTTGACTGACCGGTAAGACAGGCTTAAGTCTCAGTTCAGCATTTATTTACTTTTTCAAGGTTACAATAAATGACATAGGCCTACCTAATTTAATTACTTGCAACTGCAATTTTGCACCTTATGTATATTGAGAACCATTTTATTACTTATTTCTTTATTATTATTATTATTATTATTATTATTATTATTATTATTACTTTATTCTGTTTTTTTATTTTTATTTATTAGTTCTATTTCATTAATGTCTGGTTCGGTGTCTGTGCAACACTGCTCTACGTGCCTCAAATTGCCCCTCGGTGACAAATAAAGTTTTTTGATTTGATTTGACTTATTCACTTTGGAAAACTTGTCTTCCCATCTTAATATTATGTGATGAGTCTTTTTTATATTGTACATGGACTTTGGTATATCAACTAATAACTACAAAATTTAATAAGACAGACATGCCCAGTAAAGTCTGGTGTAAATACTGGACTATAGGCCACAATACACACCACTTAATTTTCAGATGATGGGTCATTCCATGTCAAATCATCACACTTTCGGACTTCATCCGAAACTGAAATCAGGCATGTCCTGGATCAATATTGAGGATGATTTAAGCAAACTAATGTTTAATTTTTTATTTGGAGGGGGGGCTATGTTTTTGACCTCACAGAAAGGGTCCTTATATTGTTTTAAAGTTATTGTCCAGCTATATAGATTGAACAAATAATATGCCATTCCCGTATGAATAATTACTATGTAATGGATAATTAAAATATTAAAAATTCAATAACAAAAAAAAAACTATACTTAAAAATTGATCAATTTTTTTACTAAAGCTAGTTCATAATGTCTTGAGCATCTCCAGATAATTTGGTCTTTGGTTTTTGAGTTGTTGCTGAGATATCATTACTTATCTGAAATGTGTATCAAAACCACAATTCCTTACAATGTGTCACGATTGGAACGGGGAAGCGGGCAAATTAGGGAGCCGTGAATGTGAACAAACGGGATTTATTGCCGGGTAACATAGCCTACTCCAAAACACACGCAATGGACAGGATTGTGGAAACATATTCGAACGCGGACTGAAATACACAGGACTAATCACAACAACAAGAAACAGCTGGTAAACACGGGGAATCCACACGCGGTAGATGAGGGGGCGTGGCACACGGGAGGATCGGACGAGCGGGGCATGAGGCAATGCAGTTGTAATGCTGTTGAAAGACATTACAGCCGGAAGACTGAATGTTGAATATACATCTAACTTTACCGCAGTCACATGATTCCCGGGAACGAGTCATTTCGAGAGCTAGGGAAAGCAATTGTTACTTCAAGTAATATAGGCTACCGCTTTCTTTGTGATTTGTCCACGCACTGTTTGAGATCCGCGATCCTGAAACCTAATCTTCTCTGGAGCAGGTTTGCCCTGTAGTATGTTACTGGAGTGATACGTCCAGCTTATAAGATAAGCAGCGTCGTGATATGGAAAAGCCAGAGTTACCGCTACTTATCCGCAAGGTTATCCGGCTAAGCAAAGGAATCCGTGGCCTGTACTACGAAGCGAGGTAACTGCTTATCGGGGAAACCTGTCGGATTTAAGGTACCACAGTTTAAATGGACTTAATACTCGTTTACTTACATTCTGCCCAGACTACCTTAAATCCGACAAGTTACCCAAAGCCAGTAACCCGGCTTCATGATACATGATCCAGACGTACTCGGTATAAACAAACAGCAAAGTACAAACCAATGACGCGGCAGAAATTTTGGCTTGGAAGGGGAGGGTTCATTGGCCACCCCTTTAAAACCACAGATGTGACCAAGTGGCTAGTATAAGAAGACTAACATTTCAAGATGAGCGTATAATATTGATACCGATTATTATTTTTTAAAATTCGATTAATCGCATACACAATCATGTTTTAGTTTGTATATTTAGTATAGAAATTAATTTCCAAATATGAACGGTGATGCTCGGCGCAACATGGGCTAGTACTGGCCCTGCATGTAAATATTAATGCAGTATGTGATGGCTGCACAATAAGCAGAAGTTTAAATTTTACATTCGCTCATACTAGGTACGTTTACTTGTGATATTTTAACGATTTATTTGTGCCATATGTTGCTGTTGTCGAGTCGCAATTTATCTTTTAATGTCAACAGAAAAACAAAAACTGTTAAGGACGACATAATCAAAAGCAGTCGCACAGATGTCCTTGCCGAAATGTAATGTAGGGATATGAGTGCCGTGGTGGGTAGGGCCGCCCGGTCCGCCCGCGGAGTGCAGAAGCGCGTCAAGTCCAGCCCCCTCCCCGAAGGCAGTCAGTCCGCCGTCTGGTCGGGAGATTCTACAGCCGGAGAGGCTTTGATGGGGCCACGTAAACATGTTCGGTTGCCCGTTCACTTTTATCGCCGGATCAAGTGAAGGAAACTGGAGCTGAAAGCCATGCAGAGGACGGCTGCCTTGGGACTGCTGCTTATTATAGGAACAGGTAAGGTAGGACTACGTCTGCAAGAATGTAAACGAAAAACACGTAAGATACGTAAAAATGCACCTCTAGTTAGGCGCATGTTTATGTGCATAATGCATGGTATGATAGGAATCGCTTGCTTATGCCTTAATAATCTGTAAGTATTCCAGCCGGTCAGATTTATGGAAACTTATGCTTTATGTCCGTACAGAAACGGTGAACTGTCCGTGTTCCCTGTCCGCCATCAGATCTTTTTAAAAAGTGTTTATAGAAGATTGCGAGTTTGGTTTGTGGCGTGGTTAATATGTTACTGTTAACGTGTGCTCATTAAGGTTATTAATACTAACGGGTATGATTGCAGTGCAAATGTAGAGCACAGAAAAACAGACCGGGGGAATGTGAACTGTTCAGTACGCGACATATGTTTTTAAATGTATTTTAATACTAATATATTGTATATGAGAGCCGGACCAGTGCGGTGTGGAGACCCACGACAGACCGGACAAGTGTCGCGAATTCCGCACCAATTGTGTTAGATCCGGAAAGCCTCCATGGCCACCTGAGATGCCACCTGAGAAATATTAGGACGAAAGTATTCAGCTTACACCTGTGTGTAATTTGTATGAATATCAAATAACTATGTCTCATAAAAGGCCTTTTGTGTCAGATATGGGACACTGTTCCCGTGAGCAATTAACATAGTGTTACTGAAAGTATTTCAGCTTCCTTGAAACTTCTCACACCCTAGATACTGAGAGAAGTATTGCGCTAAGTTAGCACGACAAGCTGAACTGTGTGCTGTATGCTGGTGTGGATCGGGAGTCTGGGATAGCGGTTCGCAGCCGCGCCCGAGGCCGTGGGGAATGAGCTCACATCGTAGAATTTGCGGATCCTGCGGTTAAGAAACATTTTTTTTCCCGTTTGCGGGTTTGTTGAGGGCACATGTGGACTCAAGGAGATGCAAGCTTACGGAAAGGTGTGTGTATATGTAAGAACCACGTGATACACGGGGCACTTTTCAGATCATGTCTGCCACAGACCATCTCAAACTGCATATCCAGAAAGTCTGCTGGCTTCTCAGTATAACTAGACGTTTATGTTTCCAGACTGTAACCCCCCAGATTACTAACAGATAAACTAAATCAGAAGTGCTGGACCCCTAATAGGGACCTTCTGACCAGTGCTCTGATTTCTGCCCCTGCGGTGTGTTTTGATTTCCAGCCACCCTGCAGATCATTGGCCTGTCTGCACGCCGTATCTCACCGTGGTCCTGTTTGTTTTTCTGTTCTAGCCAGTGCCCTGCGCAAACACTCGCAGGCCAAATGGAACGCCACGGACGCCCGGGCCAATGACAGCGTGCTTTGCAGTCCCTATGGCAACGACAGCCAGTGCACAGGTATGGCGGCAGAGATACAGCGGCAAGCCGGAGGGAGATTCCATCATCGTGGTTTTAAGGGAAGAGGAGCAAAGTAATTGGGCTCTTAATGATGGTTAACGAATGAACAGCTCTGGCATCTTCTAGCCAAAAATGCATGAGGAGCATCAACAGCACGTCACTCGCTGTGAGCCCTCGTTCAATTAGCTGGCAGTTCTCAGTCCGGCATGGCAGCCCATGTGGGCAGAGAGGTGGGTGGAGGTTTTGCATACCACATAAACTGGGCTGATCCCAGGCCACTCCCACTAAAGGAACCAGGAACTTTTGTAGCTCCCGGCCACTTTAGTGTATCGCTTTCCCCATCCCGCAACAGGAAGCTTTATGGGACCTTTATGCTAAATAAGCACGGGAAACAAATAATCTCGTAGGTTAAACTTCACACATGCTTTCATGCCAAAACGATAGAGGAAGTTTTGTTAGTTATTAGGGAGGGGCGAGGTCCAAAAAGATGGGATCGACTGTGTCCTGTATTGCTTCAAGTTACAACACACCATTTTGTTTTATGATTTGGGATGATCCAGTGGTTGTGCAGTGGTTAGCACTGTTGCCTCACACCTCTGGGACCTGGGGTTCCTCCAGGGTTCTATGTGTGTGGAGTTTGCATGTTCTCCCCGTGTCGTCGTGGGGTTTCCTCCAGGTGCTCTGATTTCCCCCCACAGTCCAAACACGTACTGAGGCTAATGGGAGGTACCAAATTGCCCATAGGTGTGTGTGTGTGCCCTGTGATGGGTTGGCGCCTCATCCTGGGTTGTTCCCTGCCTTGTGCCCTGTGATGGGTTGGCGCCTCATCC
>JAODLC010000123.1:21569656-21581146 GCA_026781145.1 Hippopotamyrus pictus | reverse complement strand
GTTGGCGCCTCATCCTGGGTTGTTCCCTGCCTTGTGCCCTGTGATGGGTTGGCGCCTCATCCTGGGTTGTTCCCTGCTTTGTGCCCTGTGATGGGTTGGCGCCTCATCCTGGGTTGCTCCCTGCCTTGTGCCCATAGACTCCAGACCTCTGTGACCCTGAATAGGACAAGCGGTTTCAGAAAATGGATGGAATATGGGATGATCTGGTAAAATACAGGACGGATGGCAACTCTTAGAGGTCTCAAAGTGTTGGTCCACGATGCGGTTTTATAGAACTTGCAGCACGTTTATGATTCATTACTAAGTCTGGCCAGCAGATCCATCTTTGGTTTTCCACAGAATAAAAATAGTACAACAAATTCTAATTTTATTTGTCACATACCAATCATACCCAGTATGACTTGCAGTGAAATGACACTTCAATGATCCCTGAGGGGAAATTCTGTTTTCGCCTACCTCATCCTGCTCTCCATGACACACATGTAGGTGACAGCAAGCTTGGCAGTGAAGGGCAGCCACCTGCAGTGGCACCCTTGGAGCTGGGGGTTAAGGGGCCTTGCTCAAGGGTCCACAGACGTGGCTGATTTGTTAAGATCAGGTTCAAAACGGCAACCTTCTAATCAAAGGCACAGGGGCTTAGGCTGCTGGACCATACGCTGCCGTGAGAGATCGAATTTTCCAAGGCAGAAATATACAGACACACGCAGTTACAGGTACATGTGAATGAATTTAATGTAATTAAAATACAAAAATAATTCCACCTTCTTCATTTTGCTGCACTTCTGTCTCTCTTTCCCTGCCCTTCTGGTGTAAGTTCCAAGTTAGCTCTGGGGCTTGAGGTCAGCCACTCAGCTATAAGCTCCACTCTAGAAGTTCCTAGTTGAACAAAGAGTACCTACCCTGGAATACGGAGTTCCTCTGGTGGAATGTGACAGAAGTTCCTGGTTCCTGAAAAGGTTCCTGTGGTGGGAAAGGGCCTCCTGAGAGAGTCTGGTGCAAATTCTCTTGCTAATGTTGATTGCATCTGTTTATTTGCTTGGACCGCACTGAAAATGCTGGCCATTGAGCAGACACCTGTTTCCACAGACCAGTGACTCTGAAGCTGGTTTAAATACAATCTTTTCATTGCGATATCTAATGTCCTGAATTGTGCTGCCTTGTTCCGATAATGACATGGGCGTTTTCCTCCATCTGCTGGGGTTTTAAGCTGCATTGTGAATTGGAGGTGAACCAAACCCGGCATCAGCAAGCTTGGCAATTTTGCATGTGCAAATGATGATGTCGTGATGGAGTGGATGTGAGGCTTCAGAGCCACAGTGGGCGGGATGACAGTATGCTGTCAATCAATGCATGATTATCCTGCCCACGTTCCCAAGAGTAGATATGTTTAGAGCAGGGGTCTCCCACTCCAGTCCTGGAGGGCTACTATCCAGTAGGTTTTCTGTCCTACCTGGCTTCTGATGAGCCACACCTGGCCCTGGTATTTACCTGAGAACAGGTGTGGCTCATCAGAAGCCAGGCAGGATTGAAAACCTACTGGATAGTAGCTCTCCAGGACCGGAGTTGGAGACCCCTGGTTTAGAGAGATTCTGTTTTTTTCTGTTGGGGATTTGTGTATATTTCTATGTCTTACTGTCTCCTCTCTCTCTCTTTCTCCCCCCCCCACCCCAGACCAGGCTGGTTCGCCCGCGTGGGGGGGTCATTTCACTAAATGCCCTAAGGAGTATGATCACTTCTGCATTCATGGCCAGTGCCGCTTCGTGGTGGAGGAGAAGTCGCCGTTGTGCGTGTGAGTCCCGTCTGGAGGTGCTGGGGGCTGCGTGTGGGTGTGAAGTGGGGTGCTGCACCCCCCCTGAGGCCTTGAGAATCTCACAAGCTGAACTGCATGGTTTAATCTGCGTAATTATCTCATGGAAATAGGTGGTAGCTAGAGGTGTTAAGGTGGCCGCATTCTTCAAACGACATCCGGACAAAACGAAATCAGACACGTCAGCAAGAACAGTCTGTCCACATACTGAAATGCTACCACCTTGTTCGATCTGCATCACGCTACAACCCTAGAGAGCGCAGAGAGTTTTCCATGTAGCAGACCCACATCCAGAGGGTAAATGAATGTGTTGTGCCCAGTGTGTGAGTCATTTTAATAAAGGAGATGACAGCTCTTCCAAAATGGAAGTTGCTCTGTTTATTAACAGCCACTATTGGTTAATATGGCTCATAGAATCGCTAAAACAACGTCAATCCCGTTGATTTTGTTTGAAGTATACTGCCACCTTTAGACTGAAGTACCTCTCTGCGACTTCACCATTACTCCCCTTGCCCCCACCCAGGTGTGAGAATGGGTTCTTCGGCTCTCGCTGCGAGTACATCAACTACTACCCGCAGATTGACGACAAGAACCAGATTATTTTTGCCGGTGTCATCGCAGCCTTCATCCTCCTCATCATCCTCATCGCCATTGTCTGCATCTGTGCGCAGTGAGTGACCGGGGCGGGGCCCATGTCATCTGAATTGCCTTATTCGCAGTTTTGCTGAAACCAGAGTAAGGCAAGGAGGCCATCACCTGCCAACTCTGACATCACCGCGGCATGAGAGTCACGGTCTTTGGCAGCTGGGGCCCCAGCGAAAGAGCGGCACCTCTCTGCATATACGGGGCCCCCAGTTAAAGAGCACCACCATTCTGCATATACGGGGCCCCCAGTTAAAGAGCGCCACCTCTCTGCATATACGGGGCCCCCAGTTAAAGAGCGCCACCTCTCTGCATATAAGGGGCCCCCAGCTAAAGAGCGCCACCTCTCTGCATATAAGGGGCCCCCAGCTAAAGAGCGCCACAGCTCTGTGTTTATGGGGCCCCCAGCTGTGGATATACGGGTCTAACAGCTGTCACCCTTTCTGTCTTTCACAGTCGACCAAAACTCTGTCGCAGGAAGGTCAGGAAAGAGGAAGAGGGAACAGAAGCAGCTGAGAAGCTCAACATGGAGACCCCGGCTGGCTCCAGGGGGGCCGTAGCCAACCATATTGAAAGGGTGGACAGCAACGCAGTGTGACAGGGGCATGCTGCTCACTGTGCTCAACCCAGGGCTTTTGGAAGCTGTCACATGCACAGCAAAGATCATAACTGCATTTCCAGACCTTATATGGGCGTCCGTGAAGCAGCACCGAGGTGGACGATGAACAGTGTACCCGGGCCAGTTAATGGCCTTTCCAGAGCTGATTATAGTTTGATTGGGGGGGGGGTGAGGGGTAAAGGATCTGAGCTCTTTATACACATCTAGCTGTGTTCCGCATGGAGACTTTGCACCTGCAGGCTGGAGTTCCCGACCCCCCCCTTTTCACCACCCCCTTTTGATTTGTGGATTGGCCAAGTGAAGGACTGAACTCTGCAGGACAGTGACTCGTGGAAATGGGCTAACTCTTTGACCAGGAAAGTAGGGGGTTGCCGTGACCCCCCCACTCTTATGGCTTCTTCTGGAGGGACGTGGACCTGGCCAGAGCAGCTCTGCTTGAAGTTTCCAGATCCTTGAACCTGTACATCCAGGCCCTTGTAGTTTTGAGCTAATGGCTTAAGGTTGTATTTGAGGTGCTCTCAAGGTTCTGATGGTCCTGATATCTGCAACTGTCTTATATTGCCTCTGGCAGAGGATTCTGTGATACTCTGAGGTCTCGATGGAGTTCGTCATCTCTACCCCTAACCTTTCTCAAGGTTGGATAACACAAAATAAAAACTTCAGGAGGGTCTAGCAAATCACATCTATGCACTTATGAATGGGCTTGATGGTTGGTTGGTTGGTTAGTTAGTTGCCACCCTGTGGAGAAATCTGGTCCCAGCAACCACGTGATGAATGGCACTGGTAATCACATGGGTTGACCTAGGCAAAGCCTCACATTAACTGTCTTGCCACCTCTGAAGTTTAGATGTCTTTATTGTAGTGGACAGCGCTCATTGGATCGTGTTAGTCCGCAGAAGCATGATCAGTTTGTGCACACTGTAGGATTGTCATGTATGAAAACAACATTGACATGGATGGAGACTGGAAAAACGCATGAGTATCGCGTGCTGCCAATCGCCATCTGGCCAATGAGAAGGTAGATCAGCTAATTATGGACAGCATGCAAAATCCCACCCACTGATTTCTCTCATCTCATCAGATAGAGAACCTGATCATGTCTCTTCAAAAAGTGAGGATCTTGCTTTCTGTGGGGTCTGTTTCACTGAGCGATGTGTGTCCACAGTGTCTGTTGAAATGGTTGAAGGTCGGTTTTCAGACAGTTGCGTTGCCAGTGTGTGGTTAGTTTCTGAGTTCTGTTTCACTACACCGTGGTGTGACAATGTTTTTGTATTTGCACAATGCATTGTGATAGAAAGATGCTAAACGTGGATCTTGTAAATGTTTTAGCACTGAAATGTTGGAAACGGCTCCTCGTTAAATAAATGCTAGGTAAACGTCTGGCTGCTGTGACTGCCCAAATCCTCTCTGGAATGCTGTTTTTCGTTTGGACCGCATGAGCTGGGGGCGGTGGTTTTGCGTGTATAATGGCACGACTGCCTGCTGTGCGTCAGTTGGCCTACAGGGGGAGCTCTTATGGTGGCTTGCTTCTCCTAGTCCGTACTGTTATTTGCCTTTTACTCTGAGCACTTATTGTGGACCTCCCGCCTGAGTGACTGCTGGCCCCGATCATCTCTGTGTGTGAGAGAGATGCTGTTCTCACTTTCACAGAGAGCCACTCCACTGTGTCTTGGGTAGCACACGTGAACAGGAGTACTCTGCTCACCCTGGGAAGCGTGTGTTTTTACAGTTTTATTTCTGCAACAGGGTTATTAACTGGGCTTTTTCATCTGCTGCTGGAAGTGGGTGAAGGTTGCGTGTGCGTATGCCACGCACTCAGCAGCGATGACAGAATCTGCAGTGCTCAGTTAAACCTTCACCTGGTAGGATTCCGTTTCAGGGCACCATCCGCCGGCCAGGAAGGGCTTTGAACCTCAGCGATCCCGAGGTTTTTATTGCACATCAAAAGGCAGCGGCTGCCCTTGTGCCAACAGAAACCCGCCGCTGATACTGGATCAGGCGTTTCCTGCCGGCCGTAAATAGCTTTTTGTGACCTGGGCGTCAGGCATGAGGGAGCTGTAGGAATGTAGCGTCTCCCCGGCAGCGCTCACGTGACCACTGTGTGTCCCGTCGTTGCCACGAGACAAGCTCGCTGTCCCACTCGAATCATGTAACCAATTTTCAACATATCGCTATCTGTTCTGTCCGTATTAGTACTCAGTCTTTCACATTTTTAATTATGGTATATTTGCAGCAAAAATTTTACACCATGTATGTAGAATGACGAATAATTAAGCTCGGTATTTGTGTTGCACATGGTACGGACTCCGTTGACATAACAGGCATCCAGGAACACCCAATTTGTCAAGAGACGAGCAGAAGTGGCCACTACAGTGTAGTCCTGGTGGATTACAGAGAGGGCAGTATTGTGTAGAATATGCATGACCTGTGGAGCCTGTGACGAAGGAATGTCACTCGCTTTCTGGTTAAACTTAAAGTTTTATAAGACAAATGACTGCGGCTAATGTTAGTACTCAAGGATAAACGTCTGACATGCCGCCATCTAGTGGTGTGTTTGTGGTGTATCGCCGATATGTCCGCGTATGGTTAGCTTAAACTCAGTAGTAGACCGTGGATAGGTGTGACATTTCTTTGACACTTGTAAGATAAAATACTGCAACCTTATTCTCACTCACTGAAGTCTGCAGTCCCAAGTGTATTAATATTGACCTAAACTACGGTCTGACTCGCATCGGTTAACAAATAGACAAGTCTACGGGAAGTCATGCTTTTCAGGCAAGAAAAGCCACTGTTTACTCTTCCTGAAGTCCATCCAAAATGCTTGTCATTCAGTTGTGTTTGTTTGCCAGCTGGCAGACAGACAATAAGTATGAATTCACGGACTTCCATATATTAGCGCCCCAAATGTGTCTGTACTCCCAGAAGAGGAACAAAACGTTTCAGCTCCGAATATAAAAATTACTGTCGCGGTTAATGAAGGGTAATGAAAATCCAGACATCTGGTCGATGTAATTTATTTTTTATGAAATACAAGTAAAAGACTCTGTGTAGTTATACTAAAGTACCACATGGTGGCAGCATTTGCATTAATTTAAGCTCCAAAACCACAAACGCCAGTTTTAGTCCGTGACAGAGAAATGACAACCAGTTTTATCATTTGTAAATGGCTGTGAGAACTGCTCCTGGTCGTTATGCTTAATTAAAGTTAAAATTAATTACAGTACTAACCACCAGCGGACTCTACAGCTAAACAAAGCTTATAAAAATGAACACAAAACGAGATAATTTCGTTTTCATTTCAGTGATTTCACCTGAAATAGGAAAGCCAACTAGAAATTTTCATCCATCTTCCACTTATCCTGTGCAGGGTCAGGATGAGCCTAGACCCTAGAGCAGGGGTGCCCTACTCCAGTCCTGGAGGGCCAGAGCCCTGCACATTTTTGGGTTTCCCCTCATTTAACACACCTGATTCAACTATTTGTGCTAATTACCACACAGCTCTTGAGCTGAATCATTTATGGTGGAACAGGGAAAGAACTAAGCTACACAGGGCTCCGGCCCTCCAGGACTGGATTTGAGCACCCCTGCCCTAGAGCCTACAAGACTAAGCACTTAATCACTGTGCCGCCCAAACAGAAATTCAAAGATTGATGTGGATATCTTTCTTCGTCCATCTTTATTAAACCAGGGATTCAGCACGACAGGCATCTCTGATGGGCAAGAAGTAAAAAAGACAAATGTTACAGGTGGAGTTACATTATCTTTTTAACAAGCTTTAAAATTCTTGTAGTTCTGATAGTTGGCCTGTAGATGGCGGCGATGATTCACTCGGTGATTTGCTGACGTGAAATAAGACGAAATGAAATCAGAATAAATGAGTTTAATGAGTCTGCGATGTTTCTGGAGAGTTATGCAATCACACCAGCCTTAAAAGGGACAGTGTCAGATGAAATGTAGCTTGAGTAATTTTCCCAATTGATGATAATAAGGGAATCCATAAAATGACTGCACTGAAGTCAGCCAGGTAGGTCTTCTGCTGGACACACAGGGGATAAAATCAGCAAGGGTGCATTTCTGCTTCTGTCTGGCAGCTTATATGTGATGTGTTGAGGTCCTGTGGTGCTGCAGGATTAATGGAATCTTATTAAAATATTTCTGAACTCTCAAAATGAAAATTTCCCTCCAGTTTTCATCAAATGTTGCGTACAGTTAATCACATTTAGACCTGCATATTGACAGAAATGTTGATTAACACAAATGTGGTTGAGAGGTCATGCAGAATTACAGGAGATACAGGAAGAGCTAGTGTACAAGTCATTAAACATTTGCTGGGAGCCTGCAAGATCCCGTATGGTGAAATAAATTAGGCAATCGACTCTGGGAAGGCTAGTGTTCAGCTGGGAGTCGGCGAGTTTTAGTTTTGGTCGAACTGCACAATGTGGGGTCCTGACATCAGAACACAAGCAGAAACTTCCCACATATTCTCCCTGGAAGGGAGCGGTTAGCTAAAAACACATGCGCACAGCTGACACACCTATAGTCTTAAAGACCTGTCTTTACTGTGGATCATACCTTGCACTCCTGTTTCATCTGATATCTGTGTTGACGTACCCCTGGGCTTCCTATCGCTTGATATTTTCATTCTTAGACGCCCCAAAGATTTTATCACAGGAGTACAAGCCTCTTCTCAATCAAAGATACATGGATGTCGAAGTGAAATTTGGAGAACATTTAAATGCTAATGTGTTTACGCAGCTGCTCCTGAACATTATTTAACAGTATATCCGCCATCTACACTGTTGCACCAGAATCTTCTGGCACAGACCCTTATTTCCAGATCTTCTCTAAGAGTGTTTCTCAATCCGGTCCTCGGGGACCCACAGCCGGTCCACGTTTTTGCTCCCTGCCTGACAGTCCACAGTCCACATTTGCTGGGTTGTATAAAACCTGATAATAGGCTGAAGTGAATCCCCTATGGTGGTGACTGTCACAGGCTCGTCCACTGACAGACACGTAAACCTCTCTGGAAATCAGGTCAGGCCTCCATGAAATCACGCATTACCTTGCTGCTGGGTACATTTAATCACTGGCAGATTTTCGAGCTAAATCTTTCTCAAACATACAGTGCTATCGGTAAAATCAGATAGGCTGCAAAACAGATTAGGGAATCTATTCTGTAATCTGTAGTCTGTAATGAATTTAGGGCTATCGTCAGTGAGTATGCGAGGAAACCTGTTAAGTGACACTTTCTGTTTAATTAGGTCTGCGGGCAAACAGGCACTAATGGAATTATTGCCACTTTTGCTGCTGGAATACATTGGAAACTGAAAAGCAGGGATAAATTGAGCATTTTGCTTGATGTAATTTAATAAGGCCCCTTGCTGTTTTCTTGTGACTCTCGTAAGCCCCCAGTAGTGGCACTGTGAAGAAATCTGCCCCTAGTTAGCGTGACATCGAGCTGATTCTGAGAGGCACATTGAGTGAGTTGGACAGCACAAACTGACCTGAACCGTCTGCGCAGATTGGAATGCAGAGCGCCCCCCTTCAAACCTGTTCCCCTGGGGGGATAAGGCAATGAGACGGCTTTGAAATTATTGACAGTAGAAACTCAGCTTGTGGTGCTCTGATCTCCTCACCTGCGTTCTGCTAATTTAACCTGACTGAGGTGAATGCAGGTCCCTGTATTCACCAGCCCTGCCGTCCTTGGATGCGTTACCGCTAGGGTGTCCAAAAAGGAGGATTAAATCTGAAACAGGTGGACCCCTGTGTCTAGAATGGAGGACATAGTCTGAAAAAGACACCTATGTCCAAAATGGAGGACTAAGTTTGAAAAAGGACACCTATGTCCAAAATGGAGGAGTAAGTCTGAAAAAGGACACCTACGTCTAAAATGGAGGACTAAGTCTGAAAAAGGACACCTATGTCTAAAATGGAGGACTAAGTCTGAAAAAGGACACCTACGTCCAAAATGGAGGACTAAGTCTGAAAAAGGACACCTATGTCTAAAATGGAGGACTAAGTCTGAAAAAGGACACCTATGTCTAAAATGGAGGAGTAAGTTTGAAAAAGGACACCTATGTCCAAAATGGAGGAGTAAGTCTGAAAAAGGACACCTATGTCCAAAATGGAGGACTAAGTCTGAAAAAGGACACCTATGTCTAAAATGGAGGACTAAGTCCGAAAAAGGACACCTATGTCTAAAATGGAGGAGTAAGGTTGAAAAAGCTTTTCGAAGCTTTTGACTCATGAAAAGCTGCTGATTGGGGGGTGGGGTGTTATATCATACACATACTGTGAAAGCCATGGACAGTATATCTATAGAGATAATTATCTTGTTATCTCAACAGAACAGCATAAAAATACATGAAAGTATAGCCATTCCTGGCTTTTGTAGTAAGTATATGCAGGTGTTTCACGTGTTTTGTGAGACTGGGGGTGGAAGAGAGTGGCGCTAGTTGTTGACAGGGAGGCGGGTAGGGGGGAGGGGAAAAAGGAGGGCAAGGGGGCTAAACGGAGGATAGGAGGGCTAAACGGAGGACACCCAACAGCAGTCTGGACAGAGCGCTGGACGGAATCCAGATGAGTGGCCACCCTTGTGACTACCTTGTCATATTGCAATGTCTGTGTTTCTCTGTGCTCCCACTGAATAAATCCCATTATAAAGATTTATGGGATGCCTAAGCTCAGTCAGGTATTGGGATGCACACGGAGCTCCGTTTTATTTGTAATTTAGACGAGCATTTTGGATTTGAGCCGTGCTCAACACGAGGAGCTACATATAATGATTGACTCTGACTTGGATCCGAGCCCATGGTGAATCAAATCGCCATAACTTCTGGTCACATGGACGTTTGGCCCTATCTGCGAGGCTCTGTCTGACTGGTGGTTCTTGTAGCACTTTCAGTCCTGTCTGTGTACCCAGAATGAGTTTCTGCTCGGTGGCAGTTAGATCCACAATCACTTCCCAAAGTCCGCAGTCCCCTGAGCGGTTCAAACCGGCTGCTTTCAGCATGGCCCAGGTGTTGATTAAATCTCATGTAACAACCTGAAGAATGGCAAGTGGGGGTGGAATGCTCCCCCCACATCAGGCACCACATGGAGGAAATGTGCTTTTGGGTAAATCCCGGGGGGTCTGACGAACTAAACGACAGACACATTGCTCTGTTACCTCGGAGTCTCCGGCATTCCACAGGGCAATGTGTTTTTCTGCGTATCAGTGGAGTGCTACAGGCAGATTTCTTGTAAAAGTGATCACAGGTTTATTATTTAAATGGCAGAAAAGCAATGTGACAGTATTCTCATTGTTTATTGGGATAATGTGCTAGCAGCGTGGCTACAGTAAATTAGCGCACATGATAATGAATAAGGTTAGTGGTCGACCCATTTAAGGCACTCTGCATCACCGCAGCTTGACATTTCATTAAGATCCCTTAATTGTTGCTGTCCCAGAATGCACTGCTCTCCTGGTATCATTTTTCAGGACTTTCCCTACCCAGAAACCTATAACACATTGCTGATCTACCCCAAAGCTTCAAGACTCCCGTGAAACTGAATCTTAGCTGTTCTGTTAATTAACTCCCCCCCCCCATCCCCCCCATCTCCTGCTAACCGTATCTCTTTGCAGGTGCTGTTAGATTGGCTGGTTATCTAACCCTAACCCTAACCCAGTTTCTCCAGCCTAGGGATAATAACCTGACCCACACAGTGAATAATCTAATTCCTGCTGAAGCCTAGCATTTGGCTAGCCGCGTGAAGATAGAGGGTTTCCTCTGAAAGCTCCGTTATAGGTTTTCAGGTGTGTCACCTGTTCGAGACAAGCGGCGCTAACAGGCTAATCATTCACCTGACTGCCCGCCTGTTCACTTCACTCCATTCTAAATGCATGAACCCAAGCCCTAATTCAGGAATCCTGGATGCCTCTCCGGGCTGCAGACCCTTTCCCACTGATGTCTGCTTTGCACACAGTGTTAATTTCCCAGCGCTGAGGGCATGCAGCCCTCCAGGCTGCAGACAGGGGGCGCTGTTTACCCTTGCCCACGTACCCAAAATCCATCCACCTGCCAACCACAGAGAGGCCTCTGCTGATAGTTTCATTCTGTGACTCACTCCCAGAAGCTCCGATTTACTACCTGTCAGCCTCCCTGATGGCTGAGGCGGCTGTGGCCCACCCTGCTCACCGTCTCGCATGGTCACAGCTCCCCTATACCTTGGGCTCTGTTTGTCTCCCCTAATTAATTCTGCAGAGCTGCCTGGTCAGACACCAGCAGGTCAGGGAAAGGGGCAGATTTTCAGCTCAGGAACGATAATTGCGGCTGCTGGGTCCTTTCGTCCTTGACGAAAGAGCAGAAAACTCACAGGACTGTTCAGGGGAATAGCAGAACATGTGCTTCTGGCCAACAGGACACCCACGCCCCCCGCCCCC
>JAODLC010000123.1:21545915-21569556 GCA_026781145.1 Hippopotamyrus pictus | reverse complement strand
GTAAGTGTAGCCTGCAGGGCTGGTCCTAGACAATGTGCTGCCCTGGGCAAGCATCACTCCTGGCATTCCTGTCAGAAGCAAAGTGATGGGCATTAACCTTAAATATCAAATGAAAAATCCATCCCACATCTAAGTAGCTTTGTCACATGTGGGCTTTCGTATGACAAAGTCACAGTCCTGTATCAAAAACCAATTCATTACTAACGATTTAACCGGAAGATTTTGAAAGCTAGTTTAAACCAAGCGTTGACAATCGTCACGTTTTATGTAAGCAAAAGTCTGTTTAGGAAACATACCTGGGGATCTGTATGTTGCCGACTAGCCGCAAGGGGTTGCCAAGGGAACAGGGAAGATTCCTTCAGCTCATCTGAATGACTTTTGTTATGATGAATCTACTGCTTACATACAAATGATTCAGCTGATGGTGTCAGGGGGTCTATTCAAGGGGCCCCATCTGAGGAAAAACCAAAATCAGTGCGGGGAATCAGACACATCCAGAAGGTTGTGACGTCACCCCCAGTTGGGGAGAAGCAGCCGATGAGATCTTCACATGGGTAGGCAGTTGGCGCAGAGTGAATAAAGGCTGGCAGAAGTTCTTGAGAAGATGTCCAGCTGGGCAAATGGATGACGAGTCTCACTTCCATGTTGCATCCTCTGTCTGATCCACAGACCTGCAGACGATCGTCCGGCGGGTGGGAGGCAGGAGATTCTGCGAGTCCCTGGGAGGTGGGGGTGTAGGTGGGAACCATTGAAATGGGTGCAGAGAGCACCTCCCCCCCTCGGATTTTTGTAGGTCAGCTCACACCTGAGCAATGACTGGTTACCATGACAATTTCAGGAGGAGCTTGGAAACGTTATGAAGTAACTGCTGTTCATGATGTGAATCGCTCTGTCCTTCAACAAAGCATTTACAAAATATGGAGTGAACAGTAGAAGTGAACACTGACACCGACTGGGCTGTGTTACAACTTTCTGAGCTGGGATTCGCATTTGCGATGCATTCTGGGCCACATGCTGAGCTAAAATTGCATGTGCAATGCATCCTCGGTCACATGCTGAACTGAGATCGCGTGTGCGATGCATTCTTGGTCACATGCTGAGCTGGGATCGTGTGTGCGATGCATCCTTGGTCACATGCTGAGCTGGGATCGCGTGTGCGATGCATCCTTGGTCACATGCGGAGCTGGGATCGCATGTGCGATGCATCCTTGGTCACATGCGGAGCTGGGATCGCATGTGCGATGCATCCTTGGTCACATGCTGAGGTTCTCATTAATGCTTCTGGATTGAACAGCTCCTTCACTAGGGGTGCGTCACTTCCTTCTGGGACTTTATCAAGATGGGGGGGGGGGGGCAGGTGCAATAATATATAATGCGAATGCTTTATCAGAGTAGACCTAGTATTAAATGTATTGGATAATAGGACCAGAAAAATGGAGCTGTGAGACACTGGGCTGGGGTTCAGTACTTAACCTGTTAATTTGTGTTTAATAAGGATTAACCTCTAGCACTTTAAAAACCCTTTAGCAATCCTGAAATAGGCCCTCCTGTGTGAAGCACTGTGTTCTGACAATCAGAAGTGTAAACAATGCATTTCTGCAGGATATGTGGTCATTAATAGTCCATATGAAACAGGGCTGATAATCCAGCCGGGAGTATCCTAGGCTGCGATTGGCGTCTCCTGTCAGCGCCATCCTGTAAAGGCTCTGGCTGTGAAATGCCATCTCGGTGGGAGGTCAGATCCTTGTATACAGCTAGACAGAGTCCATTCATATGATTGTATAATAAAACAGAGCATGTCATCACAATGGTTTATGAAGGATGGATTTCCCTGGCAACGGGAACAGTACCTTCAACATTTGTCCATCCATCCATCCATCCATCCATCCATCCATCCATCAACACAAAAATCCACTGCATTACAAACAATCCAAGGGCCTGAACACTGCACCCCCTCACCACAGCACACTTAAGCAGAACAGGCCCAGCACACTCCCCTCTGGGGTTAACCCTGACATAGGAACCCCCACCCAAAGAAAAAAGAAACAAACTAAAGAAAAATATAAATAAAACACCACACTAAGTCACAGCAGACAATATTCATGGAGGTGGTTTTACAGCTTGATATCCCTCACCTAGCCATATTACATGCAAGGCGGACAATTTCACTAGGCGATTCACTGAGAAGGCCCCAAACCGCTCGCAGGCTTAACAGGCCTCCCGGTCTGAGTGACCAAAATGCAATGAAATAGGAACAGTGGTTACGTAAGCCTGCTCAGCCAAACAGACCCAGCGTGGAGGCTCGTAGCCTTCATGAAAACTTCCCCCGTCCCAGACAACGGCTCTTAACCCATGGTAGCTTCTACTCTGGTACCCCTCTCAAATGGGGACGCTGCTTGCCTGTTAGCAGCCAGCCAATCTTCCGCCTATGAGGTCCTGATGGCGTTCCCGCATATATACCCCTGTTCGACCGCCACCAACATAAGCCAGTGCGGAACACGGAGGCGTTTCGCTCCGCGTGAATGAAACTTAACGGGAGCAGGAAATGGCGAAGGCCGGACGTACCGCCACTGCGTCGTACCACGTGCCCGGGGTGTAGCCCGGTATCCCTCCACCCCAACGCTGCCGGAGACCACTCCCACCCGTCACGCTACCTTCAGCAAAGGTGGTCTTGAGTTCGGCCTATGGAAACGGACAGGGAGGTCAGTGAACCCTACGACTGACCTGTGGATGGGAAGCTCTTGCTCAGAGCTGTGTGCTGTGATGTTTCCCTGTCAGGGTTGGAGGATCCACCCTGGTAAACTCCCACGGGTGGGCTGATGGGACACGGGCGCCCTACCTACTCCACAGCCTGGGTTCCTAATTGTCGTGTTCGGGTTCTAATGGTGTCACTGATGAGGGGAGACGTCCAGAAGGCTGAGTGATTATGACCCTAAAGGCGCTGGTTTGATGTGTCTGTTCCACAGCCCAGGTGGGAAGAAGACCACAATCCTTTGAAGTACCCAGCACCCCCTGTTCAGGGTGGGGGATCGGAGGATTTACCCGTCATTGATTCTGCATGAAGCCCGAACACATGTAGCTGCAAGATTTCTAAGGAAACATGATTATTGGTATGCAGCAAGTGTCCGCATCTAAAATCTCTGTCTTTTGGGGACACATGTGCTGTATAAAAAGTGTGATTTATGTTAGTAACAGGTTAGCTTAACTGATCACCAAATGCAAAAAAAGCTCTGGATTGATATTACATTCCCCAGAAATCCAGTGTGAGGATCCCACTTCCAAGGGGGGGGGGGTCATGGTCAACCCTGACTGGCCTGTTCTAGGGGGGGTCTCTTCCACTCCTGAATCAATATCTTTCTTCCGACCAGCTCCACTGAGGAGCAGGAAACAGACCTCCAGGAACAAGGTGGTCCAGACCATGATGTAGCGACCTTGAAATGTCAGCTGAATGTGCTGTGCTGTGTGCTCTGTGCGGTGCTGTGTTCTGTGTGCTCTGTGCTGTGCACTGTACTGTGCACTGTGCTGTATGCTGTGCGCAGTGTACTTTGCTGTGCTGTGTGCTGTGCTGTGTACTTTGCTTTGCTGTGTGCTGTGTACTTTGCTTTGCTGTGTACTTCGCCAGCCTGCTTTGTGCTGTGTACTTTGCGACCTTGAAATGTCAGCTGAATGTGCTGTGCTGTGCTCTGTGCTGTGCTGTGCACTGTGTGCTGTGCTCTGTGCTGTGCTGTATACTTTGCTGTGCTGTGTGCTGTGTACTTTGCTGTGTGCTGTGCTGCGCAAATGCACTTCACTCCAAATGCCACATCTCAGAGAGACCTTTTCCTGAAGGCTGGCACGCGGCCGGACGAGTCCTCGCCGTCATTCCGCTGTCCAAGTCTGACGTGTAATGAAATCATTCTCGTGATTAAATGGCACCAAGGAAGAGATGTCAGGAGAATGCGACAGAACCAATTACCACGTTCGCCACTAAGCTGGCACTGGCTAATGGCTGATATCTTTATTAAGTCATAAACCAGCCTGATAATCAGAAGCTCCAGTTGTCCAGTGAGGAGACCCTTCATGCAACAGGAAGCTGGATGTGACTGGGGCAGGTCAGGGTCGACACAGCAGGGACAAAGACTCGCCTCTCTTCTTTTTTCTGCATTTGTTAATGTAATATCTCTGTTTTTCGCAGTTTGATTTTGATTTGCATATATGAATGTGCGATTTAAATATGTTGAGTCATTTTCAGAGGAGCCCGGAGCCAGTAATGAGCTCATAATTGGTGAGTTTGTGAATGAAAGGCCTTTCTGGGTCCAGCTGGTGGGGGCGGGATGATTGAGCACTGATGCCACAAGATGTGGGGTTTAGGAAATAAAAGGCAGAGGAGTGAACTTCTGTGTCAGACATGCTGACTCACACTACATGGCAGCGGGAAATCCTGTTAGGGCTGTCATCTCTGCTCCCCCTGCTTGTAAACAGGCAGGGAACCCGTGATGCAGTCTTGGTCATGGCAGGTAAGGTGGAGTAGAGTTGGTCAGCTAGCAGCCATGCCTGTACAATAATTGAACTGTTTTGGTGTAATGTGATCACACGGCGCGGGTTAATCCTAACGGATTATCTTTCATCCATTTCAAAAACAACGCGGGGGCAGAGAGGTCCAGGACACCTCCAGAGCAGACCTTGCTCACTCTGTACACAGCGGAAACTCGCACACAGCCGTGACACTGGCCCCCTTAACTGGTAGTGTGGCCATCGAGCGGCTCAGCAGAGTATCTGAGCAAGGCCCTTTTCCCCCAGCTTCAGGGGCGCTGCATGTTTGCTGACCCTGCTCTGGAACCCCCAAGCTACGGAGAGCAAGATGGGACAGTAAAAGAGAGGAATTCCCATGTACTCATACTTGTGCAAAGGATAAAGGATTTACCATTGACTAAGAGTGAAAAGCTCTTCTAAAATGATATTTTTGTTGATAGTCGCCTTCAGGGCAGGAGGAAAACTCTGTCAGGTTTAACGGGGTGTAATTAAAGGAAATCTGACTGTCGGAGATGCGGCTGCTATTAGAAATCTGAAAGGGATTATTTACATAATTATGCATCTTAAATTGGACACAGCTGGATTGGGACATTCTGACGGTCATTAGGCTGCGGCTGACGCCTCAGGGATGCACACACTGCATACAATTTCAACCCACTGTCCCCGCAACCTGGAAACCCACAACCTGATTCGAGGGCCGTGTGCGGCTTCCTGCTGTGCAGGCGGCAGAACTCTGAATGACAAGCTAACTTGTCAAGATGTCAGCGCAGGACTCCACCAAAAAAGATCAAAATAAATCTGGTCTTTATTTGTTTGTTTGTTTACATACTTATTTTCTTATCCACCCATCCCACCAAAAAAACTTAATTCGAAACGTAAGTGTTGGCAGGTTTGATCTCCGCAGAACAAATCCCGTGGAACAAATCGCTGGGAGCTGAGTGTCAAGTGGGAGGGGCAATGTCGAGTAGGAGGGGTTTATCATGAGATGTAGGACGGGTTTATGGTTAGGGTTGTTCTTAGGGTATCAGATGATAACAGTTATAAACCCCTCCCACATTGTCCCTCCCACTTGACACTTGGCTCCTGGCTGCAGCGATATCCTTCTCCCCGGGGCTGTACACTAAGTCCTTCCTGTGTGTAACACGCTGTGGATCGAATCCTTAACAAATCAGGCTTATGCTGTAAGAATTTGATTAGTGTCCAGGCTCGGTTCGGTGAACCAAAAAAGAAAGATTCAGGAAAACAGCAATTAAATGTAGTCAGAGCAGAAGAGACAGTGTGTCTCATACTGCAGAAAATCAATAGCCTGCCTCTTAACTGTGTTCTTGTAACATCCTACGGTCCCCTAATATGATTTTTTTTTGGGCCAGGTGTCGATGTGGAGTATATGTATAGGCAGAGGAAACCCTTCAGGTTCAATCAGAGTATTGGCCTTGATGCTTGCTGTGAGCAGATATGATCGTCCTGGATGGCACACACAGTCATTGATGGAGAATTGGCACCTAACAGTCTGTGTCATGTCCTGCCCATCCGACCCTCATGTTTTGTCCCTAGTGCGGCCATAATGAGCCACGCCTATTCCTTCTTTGTCTTACCTCTCATTCCTGCCCTTGTTACCAGCTGTAGTTCTTTTGAGTTTAATAAAACCCTTTTTGCTTTATAACCTCGTCTATTCCCACATCCTTCGTCCTTGAGGTCATTATAACATGACAAATGTCACCTTACTGTGAACATCATGTAAACAGAACTGTAATCATTTAAATGTCACCGTGAGTGCGAGTACCCCCATCTGGCCTTTAGATTCATCCAAGACGACACAGAGTTTTATTGTGATATGTCCCTCATGATTTCCCATCCTGTGTGCTAGAGAAGTTCTTAGAAATGGACTGTTGCTATTGGACGGGAGTGTCATGTGACCTGTATGTGTTTGACAAATGGCTGGTGCCCTGTGATATTGGTTTAGCTGCTATTAAGAACATAGAGTGTCTCCTACATAAGAACTGGTGCCTGGCTTCTAAAGGCCCAGATCCTCTGGGTTTCAGAGCCTGGCAGGTCTGCTAAATGGCCAGCAGAGGGCCACGGTCCGATTTGGGGTCATCCTCCTGGTTCTGGTTCTATCCAGACCTTCTATAAGGGCCATCATTTTGCTGCTGTGGGATTCTTCAGGTCCAGAACCACTGCATAAACATTCCTTGCCAGCAAGAGGAGATGTCTGAGGACCAGCCAAGCACCAGTGAATGCTCAGATGGAGGTGCTGGAGAAGGTTGCCCCCCCCCCCCAGGTACTTAATTTTAATTGCAGCCTGTCTGAAGACTGACATGAACTACAGTGCAGATTTACCCTGTACATTGTGCCGGTCATGCATGTCAGTTCTAGCCCACCTTTCTCCTATGTGTTTGAAGACACAGATTTAATCCAAGACTTAAGGACCAAGAGCAATTCTATGAAAACATCTCCAAAAGATTTCTCACCATGATATGCGTCCAGACTTATTATGCTGGGGAATTCTGCATCTTGGCTTCTGGATGAGGAATGGATCACTATAATTAGCAGCAGCCTGTTAAAATCCTCCTGGCCTGAGTAGACTGACCTCCCTGGACAGAGAAATGATTGTGTCAGTGAACAGCTGTGTGTATAAACACACATAAGTGTTTCAGCAGTTGCTGGACCTGAGACAGATTCTGCCTGCTCTTCCCACGGCAGACTCGGGTGAAATCTGAGTGCAGTTAAAAAAAAAAAAACAAAACAAGAAATAATCAGAGGTGGAGATTTCAGGTCCAGAGAGTACAAATCCAGGTCAAGATTTTGTTTCAACCAACCAGTTGAGTCGTCTGTGACTGTGACTCTTTGTATTCGACTGGTTGGTTGAAACAAAATCTTGGTCTGGATTTGTACTCTCTGGACCTGAATTATCCACCTCTGGAAATAATGCTTTATTTGCATAAGTACATTAGAATGCTTTCTTGTGTACTCCCTCCTGCTCTCCCTTAAGATTTACACACAGAAGCAGTTGATAATGAAGTTTGAGGATGCAAGTGTATTGTAAGGCCAGCTGCTTAGCCACTTTGGGGGTGGGGGTTAAAGGGTCTTGCTTAATGGAGATATCACCATTCTGCCAAGGATGGGATTCACACCCCCGACCTTCCACTCACAGACACACAGGCATTGCCCTCTGAGCCACACTCAGCTCTAAGCTGGGTTTGTTAAAAGCGGTAACAGATCGTGTGCGTCAAGTCCTGTCTAGAAGATGGTCCTCATGAGATGGGTAGATGGTTCCCAGTGCTACCTTAGGGCTAAGGTCCAGCTCTACCATGTTTCCTGTTGAAACTTTTAAAAAATACCAACTTACCCCAGGATTTTGTGCTTGTGTCAGAATAATTTGGGCCCCCATCATTAAGTGATGGGAGGCTGCAGCTCCCCCGAGTAGGCGGGCTGACACTGCCTTGATGGGGCTTTGAATATTCCTACAGATCTGAGACGGGGGTAGAGAAATCCCTCAGGACCAAGCGTGTGGCAGCCGCTGGAAGAGAAGTGAATTTCATGCTAGTCGTGTGTAGCTGCCCCAGTGCTACCAACAGTCCATGACCGAGATCCCACCTGCTTACCGTCACTCACCATTAGGAACCTGAAAGTCCTGAGTGTGGCGTTTGTCTCCTTCTTCATAATTAACATAGATCAGATACCCAGTGCTTTTGGAAGAGGGGCATTTAGTAGCCTGTAAGCTATACCTGGGGGCTGAGCTGTACTCTTCTCTTCTCGATGTGTTCCTCTTAGTGAGATACTCTGTAGCCTGGTGTTTTGAGATGATGTGAATCTGGAGCTCTATCTTCAGCATGGGGCTTAAAACCAATGTTGAAGTGTGGTGTCACCCTGCATTAATGTACTGGGAGCACAACAGGCCATGAAAAATCACGACAGGCTACGAGAAAAACTAGCAAACCTCAAAGAACAGAAGTGAGAAAGCAACAAGGCACACCAGTCCTCAACCACAACAGACCGTGAAAAATATTACTAAAACTTGAGAGACCATAGGAAAAAAATAGCAAATTGTGACCAATCGCAATGACAGCAACAAGGCAGTACAGACCACGGTGAATTCCAGAGAAGATAAGGCAGAGATGGTCAGCGAGGGCCCAGCTGTGACAAAATCAGCCCGGTCAGCCACCCCTCTGGTATCAATAATGACTTAAGGTCTGCAGAGGTAGAGAGTTCAGGTCCAGAAAGTAAAGATACAGACCAAGATTTTGTTTCAACCAACCAGTTGTGTATAAAGAGTCACAGTCACAGAGTACTCAGCTGGTTGACTGAAACAAAATCTTGGTCTGGATTTTTACTTTCACAATCTCAGCCATCCACCTCAGCTGATCTCAGCTTTTTGTGGCATGTCTCCTGGCTCACAGAGAGATACATTTTAACTTGATAACAATACTCAGATCTGTAGATTTAATTAGACAGGTTTCACACTGATAGACAATAACAGGGTGAATACCACATCAAGTTATAAAGTTAAACCAATACGTAAGTTTGAAAATGAAGCTATCCTCAGCCTGCTCCTGTTAATGAAATCCCATCAGCTTCCATCTTCTTATTCAAATTCTGGTTTCCCTGTGGTTCTCTGGTGGAGGTAACATCAGCTATTCCATATTATCTATAATTCATCTTATGGATTTACGGAGCTCCTTCGGGCCAGATGAAGGTGCTCGAACCCTTGGGCCACCTATTTAGATTTCTCATGAAGCGGCAATCTGAGGCCTGGCTGACCCACTTGGCACTGAGGTATCTACAGACGAGGCTGAAAATCAATGTTTCAAATACCTTCATTAAAGCCCGAAATGAGATCATAAAGAATCTACACACTCTGCGCACGAAAGTCTGTTTCCAGTTTGCTGTACTTTTCCCACAAATTACCTAGCCCTCTGTAGACCCCGAGCAAGGTCTCAGTGACCATAGAGCGTCCTGTCATCTAGAGGACGTCCTTCCTTGAAAAGCGAAATGGGTCTTCAAACGATCGATGATGTGTGTCACAAATAGGCCTGAATGGAAGAGGATTCCGAAAGGAAGAAATGGATAAAAACTGGGGCTAACAAACCATGTGTGAAACGTCCTTCGATCTCCCTCTGAAAAAGCATGAAATACTGGAACATTCTGGCCTTGTCTGATAGACGAGACTGAGGGAAAGGACAGCTAAGAGCTCTGTGAGACTTCCTGAGGTCCAGAAAGTTTTGTCCACCTCTGTCACTTTAAAGGAGAGTTTCGGAGAATATTTCAGCATATGCTGCTGATATTAAACATGCAGTGAAGACCTGTACGGCAAACGCCTGCATGAAGGGGTACCGCGCTCCTCCCTGGGGACAGCTTGTCTGATCACTGCCACACCGTTTACACGGTTACACTGTGTCACACTCCTGCCATTTCAGTCCACGTCTCAGATGTGAGTGACTGAAGTCTGAGCTGTGAGTGACGACCTAACTAGCCGCTCCGGGTTTAACCTGAAAAAAGTGCTGATGGATCCGAGTAAAATATTCCCAGTGACACAGACGGTGAAACTGTCAAGCCGGAAAGCTCTTTTCGTTAGCTGGGCTCAGCGTCCAGTTATCGAGACAGTGGGTCCGCATGATATTTTATACATTAACACTGCAAATTCGATTAGACTCGATTAAATCTGGTTTAAATTGAAACTCTTGATCTGTCTGCATGTTTTAACGATGCCACAGTCTTGAAGCTGTGCCAGGTTCCCAGGAGACAGGCATTTTCCCGTGTTTCAGAGAGTCGCGCCACTGAAATTACCTTTCAAGCCACTTTAAATTTCAGTGACTCAGAGACTTATATTGTCACCTGCCTTATATTACAATTTAAAAGAAAGTGTGGCAGCCCCGAATGCCTTCAACCCCCACAGTGAACAGCTATCCGCAGCAGGACCGCACCCCCCAGAACCCGAATGAAGCCTCTCAGGCAGGTATACAGTACAATAACACAAAAAATTATGCATTACCCTGATCCTCCATCTGCAGTGGGAAAAACCCTATGGGAATGTGGGAGAGAGTGGGTTTGCATGGAAATCCATCCAGGACTGTAATTCTGGCTCCAGGTGGCCGAAGTTTAGCCGGCCGTGCTGGCCAGAAGAGGGTGTGGAACGCCAGGTCTAACGCAGTGGTAAAGCCTGTCCCCACACCTGGCTCACTCTCACAAAATCATTACCGTAATAATCAACACCTCAATTTTTTTTTATTAGTTTGAATACAGACTCAAATTATATAACTTCATTGTCCAAACTGTCAGTTTTGCCTCTGGGGTAGCTAATCAGTTTGATTATATTACCAATTATTTTTAGATTAAAAGTATTTAATAAAATCCAGGGCAGGATTTATGGAGATGAGAAAAAAATTACATAACTGACAAAAAATTGAGTAGCACATAAACATCTTATTGTACAGGTTGACTGTTTCTTGCAGGGGTGCTGCTGGAGATTTTGGACCCCATGACAGAATATTTTTGGAGCCCCTGTCACTCAGGGGCCCTTGAAATCATCTTAATGTCCCCCCCTCTTTCCTGTGACCCTGGTTTCTTATGTGTTACATGCAATAAAGTCAAAGGACTTAAAAACGTTTTATGTAGTTTTGTGTTGTTTGACCTTAAAATCTTGGTCTGAACCTAAACTTTCCATCTCTGTCTGCGGCAGGGATTAATTATTACCATATACTATGTTTAGCACTCTCACTATAATATTACACATTTTGAGAGGTAGATTTAAGACACTTACAGTAGTCACTGATCCAAGTAATACAGAGCAGCGCTAAGAAGATGTTCTTCATTCTGATCACGTCCATTAAAACCTTAAAACCGAGAGGCGATGCCCCATGTAGTTGTTTGGTTTCCATCAAGGTCTCCAGTTTCCGTACACAGCCCAATGACATGCTAAGGTGAACTGCAGCTGCCAAAATGCCCATAGGTGTGAATGTGTGTGTGTGTGTGTGTGTGCGCGCCTTGCGATGGGTGGGTGCCCATGTCTTGGATTATTCTATGTCTTGCGCTCACCCAAAGGAAAATGATGTCATTCAGAACAGTCTCATCAGAGATATATCATCTTGTTACTTGGAGATTACTGACTTTTCACCTCTTTCTCCTAACCCTCCCCCCTTAGGAGAAATAAGGAACAAAAGAATAAATCAACCAAAGACAAATGATCTTATCTTGTCTGAGACACCAGAAGAGCAGGAGTCCTTTTGCTGTGCTTAAAGAGAAACTGAAGTTTAAATGTAGATCTTAGGTGTGAGACAGCTCTGAGAAACGACAAAATAGACAGCACTGAGACGAATTTCTGATATTGTGCAATTCATAAGCCAGTGAAGTTTTCTTTTATTACTGTTATTTCAAGAGCTGATTATTTTGGACAAATAAAGATCAGTGCAGTGAGAGAGAAAAAAAGAGCATTTTAAGACATTAAATTGGGATCAGGCTGAAACGAGAGGAAGGCTGTCTCTCAGCGGCTGATATTAAGAAGTATGAAAAATTGGTCAAAATCTCATTGATGTTAAACTGAACTCTATTTTCAGGAAAAATAGCCTGGACAAAGAAGAGATCTTATTCTGAATTTTCCTTTCCTTTGGGCACAGCCATTGGAGATGTTTGATATTGGGGGTGCACAGGTTGCTAATTATAATACAAAGGTCTGTTAATTGGAGGGATCAATGAAGGTAAAATAAGTTTTGGGGGGAACACGTCCACCCCAGTGCTTACACCCCTGCCCATAGCTTCCGGGATCGGCTCTGGACCCCCCCGCAACCCACCATAGGACAACAGGGTAATGGAAATGAATGAATAAATGAACGGGAGGTAATGATAGACCTTGTGCGTGTTATAGCTAAGCTGCTAACTCCGTCACAAAAATAGTTTATTTTTGATAGACACAGAAGTAAAGCAGCTTCCTTTCCTCAGAGTCTTTCAGCGTCATCAAATATTAGCAAACTATGGCACAAAATTAATCTGATGCAAGAAATATGTTAGCCACTGTCTGAATTCGTATCGAGGAATGCTAATGGGCACCACACTGAGGCAGTGCCATATACCATCAAGCTAAATGCTAGTCGCAACACGCAGCAATGCCCATTGGGCTGCAATCCAGTTTGTTGCTGTCTGTCTGCGCAGCTGCTGCATAGGTGAGCATTTGCTACGTCACCATATGCCGATCTCTTCATTAGGCACAGTGCAGACTGCAGTTTCTGACACTCCCACAATGCACAGTAGGCCCAAGTTTACCTTATAGCTGTAAGCTTTTAAATCATTGAAGTCAAGATGTTTTACATGAGACGAAGTCCTGTGTATAGAGAGTGTGTTTTTAAGACGCCTGTATTTGTAAACGATAAACACTCAGCTGTTGAGTGTCAGATGGCTACCTGGATTGTGCTCCACAAAGCTGTCACCTTCTCTCCTAAGATTCAGGGTTTTGGTGTGCTCACTCCTCTGTATGGGTTTGACGAATACAAATCAACGTGGAATAGCTTTCCAGAGAACCCAGCTAGCAGAAAAATTGCTTAATTTCCGTCTGACTGGCACATATAGAAAGTGTCAAAAATGGACGAGATGGAAATCACAATCTTTTCTTATAGCCAGAAAGGCCATTCCCAGTTCTCCTTTGTTGATTCTGTGTTTTCTCATTTTTGAATAGACAGACTGACCAGAGCACAAAGGGCATGATTAACTTCCAGTCTTTTGTTCTGGAACTTTCTGCTTTAATCTTCCTAAACTCCAACACCCTCACAGTGCTGCACTGTAGCTCTGCTTTCTTGGGTATAATTCTTGACTGTGTGAATTCGTCCTGGCCAATGGTTGGTGACGTCACCCTCTAGACCACATGCCTCCACTGCCCCCTGAACACCTTTCAGATGTCAAACCATCTCTGTTATTACCTCATCAACAGAATATTAACAGTCTGTTATAATACATAAGTATCACTATTGCAAATTAATAATTCTGCTTCCTTTATATGCACAAGTTTCATACAAAACTGTTACACTTTTTAATCTAAATGATCGTGAAGGAAATGTGTCCCACCACCACTGTTAGATTAAGACTGCATTTTTTTCTCTGTAATACATTTAGAAGCGTCAATACTGTACAATCGCCTAACAATTCCACAGTGTATTACTATATGAACTACTTCAGCTCCGTGAAACCACAATACCCACAATGCACTATGTCGGCAATGTCATCAGCATGCGTAGAAAGAAACGCTCCGGCGGCGTGAGTCGATGTAAAGTGACAGCGGGGACAAACGCTGGATATAAACAGTAGAAAGGTACGGGTTTACGTGTTTTACATTCACTGAAGTGTTGCGTTGGCGAAGGAGTACATAATTATAAATAAATACCAGAGTCGCGATGCCTCGGGCAATAGTTAATTTGAGGCAGTTCTGCAAAGTTTGAACTTTGACCAGACCTGAAACTTAGTGGTGGTCGCGCGACCTGTAGAGGTCTAGTCGCCGGGACTTTTCGATGTCCTTCAATATCATTGTCTTGTCAATGTCAGTGACACGTTATACAGGAGCTCTGATTTCCATAGCGTTATGCTAATCTCTTACTAAATAATGACCACCATCTAGCACGACAATAGTACGAGGCCGTCCGTGGCACCGTGACACCGTCCTGTAACTACACGAGTCAGATAGTCTCTTCAGCAGAGGGGTGTGTATAGAGGTCTGTATTTGAAATTCTTGACAATCCCTTGGTTGTATGCTATTCACCTGTTCCTCTAACCCCACGCTAACTTTGATTTCAGGCATGGCGCTGGTGGGGATTCGTGTCATCGAACTGGCTGGGTTGGCCCCGGCACCCTTCTGTGGCATGGTGCTGTCCGACTTTGGGGCCAGGGTGATCCGTGTGGACCGGACCAAGGTCGCCATGGCGATGGACTCTCAGGCTCGTGGCAAGCAGTCGGTGGCGATCAATTTGAAAAAGCCGCAGGGAGTGGCCGTGCTCCGACGTCTCTGTGTCCAGTCTGATGTGGTCATCGAGCCATTTCGGCAAGGTGAGCACGCTGCTCTGAGTGCGGACTCACCCTCCATCTCCCCAGGCGTATACTGGCTTTGCCTTCATGTGTCTGTGTCTGTCTCTGTCTGTGGGCTTATTAATGAGTCAGCCAGTTAACTGTATTAAATCCAACAGCAGAGTTGGACATTTCCAGTCCAGTAAGTAGAAATCCAGACCAAGATTTTGTTTCTACCAACCAGTTGAATATTAAGAGTCACAGTCACAGAGTACTCAAATGGTTGGTTGAAACAAAACCTTGGTCTGGATTTTTACTTTCTGGACCTGAAACATCCACCACCTCTGTTCACATGCACAGTTTGTTTCCCGGATAAAATCAAGTTAAAGCTTGATAAAGCTGCATGTGAATCTCCCAGGGCCACCAGTATGACCTCCAGCTTATTTCAAAAGTGTGACTGTGGGTGAAGCTGAAGCTGCTTTTCATTACTCACCCATCTGTTGATTTGAGGTATAAAAAATAGTGGCTTTGAATGACAGTAAATCTCTTGATGAGAGAGACAGACCAGTACAGATACTTTGAAAACCAATTTAAACCAGGTAAGCTCTACTGGTTACTCTTAAAAAAAAAGCTCAAAACATTTGTTTTTGTCCAAGGTAATGGAAAGTGTCAAAAATGAAATAGTACTCTTTTGCATGAGGCATTTTGTTGACTCTTCAAATGTGTCCTGTCATTTGTCTCCAGTTCACTAAGACGTGTGACTTTAGGGGTTTTCATTTGAGGTGCCATTTAACTGCTCTAGAAGATTGATATTAGTGATATGAAGCCATGTGACGCTACCTTTAAGTCATGATATCTCAGCAACAACTTAAAAACTAAAGACCAAACTTTCTGGAGATGTTTTACTAGCTTTAGTAAAAAATTTATCAATTTTGAAATATAGTTTTTTTATTATTGAATTTTTAATATTTTAATCAGTTATTGCATAGTAATTATTCATATGGGGATGTCATATTACTTATTCAATCTATAGAGTTGGACAATAGCTTTAAAACAATATAAGGACCATTTCTGTGCAGCTTATATTAGGGTAAATATAGCCAGTCAAAGTCATAGTCCCCATCCCAAAAAAAAATTAAACTTTGTTCCATTTATTTTTTCCAGAATAAATGGCAGCTTTCCCCCAGACGTATGAAGATATCACGCTTAAAGAATACCAATGATTTACGCTCCAAAAGACTTCAGTGATGCCTTTTGAGATTGAAAGGGCCAGTGTTAGACTAGATGTAATGAGGCAGTCACATGCTTCCTTTGAGTCTTTAGTTTTTAAACCCACAACACGACTGATAGACACATTTTCTAAAAATCTGAAAGATTGTCTCCTTTCAGAAATGCCCAGTGTGTGTTCTGAGGATTAAGAGCTCTAAGAAGAAGCTCTTGCCACTTCAGATCACACCTCCCTTCCATCAGGTGGAGATCAGGTGGGGGCCGTCTTTGGCCTTTTCACGCCTCTTCACCTTTTTTGGGTTGTTAGTGGAGGTCTTTGTTCCAAATACCCTGGAGCAGGTAGGAACCCCACGTTTCCGTCTGACATCAGACTGGGATGTGTGACTGGTGCCCAGCGGTGCTGGAGTGAGGATAATATTCAGATTACGAACCCCCCCCCAAGACCCCTGACGGCTGATTTTTTTTTACTTATCCTTGGGTGGGTGGACGGGTCCCACTTTTCAGGGTGTTTATTTTGACTGGAAAGCTGTTAAGCCAATTAAGAGCGACACCCTGTGATTATCTATTCAGACGGGCCTCCGTTTAGAGGCTGCTTGGGAGGGGGTGCGGTGAGTGAATCTGAGGCGTGTTCGGTACGTGTCTCCCCCAGGGGTGATGGAGAAGCTGGGTCTGGGTCCTCGGGAGCTGCTGCTGGAGAATCCCCGCCTGATCTACGCCCGCCTGACGGGCTTCGGGCAGAGCGGGCCTTGTGCCGCCTCCGCTGGCCACGACATCAACTTCCTGGCCATGTCGGGTAACTCTGCGGGGTCTGGCCACCGTGGAATCGGGCGTTAGTGGAGCTGGGGGGGGGGGGGGTCTCCTGATCCAGCCCGATGGTGACACACCTAATGGGTGTGATAGGTAGAGTAACCTGTCAGACAGTGCTGGGTGGGGTGCGGCTGATGGTTTAATGCTGTGCCCCCCCCCCTCCTGCCAGGCCTGCTCTCCATGCTGGGCCGCAGCTCCGACAAGCCCTACGCGCCGCTGAACCTGGTGGCGGACTTCGCTGGGGGCGGCCTGACGTGTGCACTGGGCGTCGTGATGGCGCTGCTGGAGCGGAGCCGCTCGGGGAAGGGTCAGGTCGTCGACGCCAGCATGGTGAGCTTCGGCTTTCTTTGGCCCCGCCTCCGCGCTCACGGCGCCCCCTGCCTTTGGTCCGGGTGTGGCCCCACTGCTTGGCACCTCGGCACTCTGCCTGGAGATGCATCACTCTGGCTCTCTGGGCGGCGAGGAGGGGCTGATATGTCTTCTCGGGGCCCACCCTGCGTTTACGGCTCATCGTCATCGTGTCACACGGGCCCCCCCTGTCAGCATGCCTCAGGCTGAATCGCCAGCAGGTCCGCTTGTTGTACCCTTGAGTCGGCGTATAGCCTGAACAGCACCGTTATGATGTTCGATCGTGCTGTGGTGTTATCGCAGCATATCCGGAAAAGCTGACAGGAGGATCTGCTCGTCCTGCCCCGCCCACGAGGGGCTGATCGTGTGACCGTAGGCTGTCGTCCCCACAGGTGGAGGGCGCCGCCTACCTGGGCTCCTTCGTGTGGAAGTCGCGGAGCCTGGGCCTGTGGAACCGGCCTCGTGGGCAGAACCTGCTGGACAGCGGGGCGCCGTTCTACGACACGTACCGCACGGCCGACGGCGAGCACGTGGCGGTGGGGGCGCTGGAGCCTCAGTTCTACAGCCGGCTGCTGCAAGGTGCCGGGGCGTGGGTCGGGGTCTGCTGCTGGCGGAGCCGGGCCCAGACGGGCTTGAGCTGGCCCCGCTTGCCGCCAGAATGTATCTGCCTGTCTGTCTGTCTGTTAGTCTTCACGTCTGTCTCCCTTTTTCCCTTCCTCCGTCTCTTCCTATCCCCTCCCCCCTTTCTCCCTCTCTCCCCTCTTCGGTCTCACATGCATGCACACAAAGGCACCATTTGATTTTCTAGAGATCACCATCACATCACATCTCGCCCCCCCACTCAGACGCCAGTCGGCTCGTAATGAGTCTCTCACACACACACACACACACTCGCACTGCCCTCAGGTCTACACTGTCCTGTCATTGTCGTAGACACACTGCTGTTCTTGTGTTTCATTTTCCTCATGCTTATTACGCAGGATGTTGTTTTGTATGACGTCAACAGATTCCCCCCCTCCCTCCTTCTCCCCCTCCAGGACTGGGATTGGACCCCAGCACGCTACCACCCCAGATGAGTGTCTCTGATTGGCCGGAGTTGAGGCAGGTCTTCACCGAGAGGTTCGCTACCAAGACACGGGAGGAGTGGGTGCGAGTGTTTGAGGGCACGGACGCCTGCGTCACCCCCGTGCTCTCGCTGGACGAGGTGGGCCGGCACCCCCACAACCGGGAGAGAGGCTCCTTCCTGCGGGACAGCCAGGGCGAGGAAAGCCCACGGCCTGCCCCGGTCCTGAGCCGCACGCCTGCCACACCCTCCCCGGGCCGCGACCCCTTCGTCGGCGAACACACCCGCGACGTCCTGCAGGAGTTCGGCTATGGGCCAGAGGAGGTGGAGGGGCTACTGGCTGCAGGGGTGGTGGAGTGTGGCAAAGCCAGGGCTCGACTGTAGGCCGGGGGCGGGGCCTGTGGAGGTGGGCGGAGCCTGTGGCAGAGGGCGGGCTTAAATATCTTCAAATGTTTCACTTAAACTTTCAACCCAACAGGACCCCCATGCATAAGTGTGGGTGACCCTGTTGAGGATTCTAGGGGGAGTCGAGGATGCTCGTCCTGAACTGAGGACTATTCCGTGCCATTATGTTCCTCTTTTCCATGGACCGGCCCATCCCTCTGCCCTGCGCCCCCAGGCTGCCTGTTTCCATCACTCCCAGAAAGACTGAGCGGGTGATCAGCTCGCAGACAGACTGCACGGTGCGGCAGGGAGGGGACACACCCTCTTGATCCTATGATGTGTGACACGTGTGACCTCAGGGGTGATGTGGAGGAGAGGGGAGTCTCAGCACAGGAGCACAGAGATGTGTCTTTTTAACAGAATAAAGTCACTTTAGACTGAAACACTTTGGTTCACTTTCAGTCTCTTAACTGAGCGATTTACACGCCACATGGACGGAGAGAGGGCAGATTCCGTAAATTCTGTCCTTTGTCAGCTGATCAACAGAGCTCCCCGTCCCTTGTTAACCCTGGTGACATTATCTCTATTATCTCTGTATGTGACTCCCTGTGTCATGTGGCTTCTGAAAGGGAGGGGGCAACAAGGAGGGTCTCATTTGTAGGGAGGGACTCGCAGGCGACTTGCAGCCTTTTTTACACAAAAATGTTCTAAAGGTCGAAGGAAAAATTGTTGGTTCAGAGATATAACCAATCAGTTTGAAGAGGAGGTGGGACCAACCAATCAGATATCTTGGTCATGCTTCCTCTAGCTGTTCGTACCCTCATCCTCTACAACCTGATTGGTTATCTCTCTGAATCGATCATTTTTCCTTCCGCCCTCAGAACTTTTTTTGTGTGAGCAAAACTCCTATGAGGAGCCAAAGCAACACAATAACCCAGCAACAGAAGGACGGAGGAGAAGCTCACAGCCCCTGGGGAGCATCCTGATCCTATGGTGTGTGACACGTGTGACCTCAGGGGTGATGTGGAGGAGAGGGGAGTCTCAGCACAGGAGCACAGAGATGTGTCTTTTTAACAGAATAAAGTCTAGGACCGGAGTTCTCAAAGTGGGCATGGTGGGATGATATCTAGAACGTGCGAATAAAATATTAAAACGTAAAATATTTTTTACTGCGTTAAAAAAAGATTAAAATAATAAAAATAACTTGTGCCGGCATTAGCATGCTAACGCTACCTCGTGGGGGTCAGGGGTCTCTGGCTACTTTGGGGGTCATGGGCTAAAAAAGCGGCTTTTTGGCAAAATGCCAGCAGTCAGGCAGAGAGGCCCATTAAGGTTAGTTACACCGATGTTTAGCACCAGAGGCCAAATCTACCACTATTAATGTTCTGGCTATTACACAGAAAAAATGTTAAGCGAACAGTCGATTTTTAATAGTAATTAATTCAGTAAACAACAAAAAAGATGTTATCATCGCATCTTGGCTCTTGGTTCAGAGCCCAGCGCAATGCTCACTGTGTGTTATGTTGTCATGCAGAAGCAGTCTAAGACCCACAGGTGAAGACAGCAGACTCCGGGCCTGCAGAACGTCAGGCTCATTGTAGAAAATTATTCTAAGCATATTTTCCCATGAGCGCCCCCTTCAGCTTACTGCCGTTATCCCCGTGCTGTGGTGTCACGCTGTACAGACCCCTGGCTGGCTTCCAGACAATAGGAATGTGCCCTTTTAATCCGGTGGGCCCCTTCACTTGCAGACTCGCCATATGAGGTGTCACATGACCGCGCATGGAGCCGTCACATGACGTCACATGGTCCCGGAATGCAACAATGAATGCAAAATGGAAGATGCGTCTTTATAGCTTATTTTTTAGCTCTTGTTTTTGTGATAAACATGAATGCTTGGATGCTAATTGCTGTCACACACACACCTCCAGATTATAGCCCAGTCCAGTGTGGAATCATGTGTTTACGCACCTAGGTGACCTGGTGCCCCATTCTGCTTCCAAGGAGGCTGCTCACATGACCTGAGGCAGTAGCAGAGGGGGGTGGCTATGCGGGCTGCCTGATCCGGCAGAGGGACAGAAGGAGGTCTGTTTTGGGCTTTAGGGTTCGGCTGGGCGTGGTTTCATTACCCCTGGAGCGAGCCAGGATAAAAGCACGGGTTTGGCCGGCGTACAGCCCCGCCCCCAGGACGGGACGCCGCACTCCGTCCCCCAGTCCGCCGTCCACAGTCCCACCGAGCGCCTGCCTGCCTGTTTCACGCCTCCCGCCATGACCCTGCTACCACAGAGCCAGCTGGACCCCCCCCCAGAGCCGGCGGACGGACCGGAGCCACCCCCGTTCGCCGAGGCTGAGCCGGTGCGGCGCCCCCGCTGGCGCCTGCTGATGCACGCGGCGGTGATGTTTGGCCGCGAGCTGTGCTACGCGGTAGAGGCGGCCTTCGTCACGCCGGTGCTGCTGAGCGTGGGGCTCCCACGGGGCCTCTACAGCCTGGTGTGGCTCATCAGCCCCGCGCTGGGCTTCGTGCTGCAGCCGCTGGCCGGCTCCTTCAGCGACCGCTGCCGCTCACCGTGGGGCCGCCGGCGGCCCTACATCCTGGGCCTGGGCATTATGATGCTTGTGGGGCTCACGCTCTTCCTCAACGGGGACGCCATCGTGTCCGGTAAGCAGGGGGGCACAGGGTTTTGTCAGGAGACGTGTGCTACATTAAAATGTGTGTGTGTGGGGGGGGGGGGTCAGGATTTCTATTATGTTTTTCATGGAAAGAGGTCAGGTGTCATTTATGTTAGTATGTGGGGTGGTTCAACATTTTGTGTGTCCTGCATGCCGTGTCCCCAGAATAGTGGCGGCTTGCTGCGTTTGTGGGGCATTGGATTGGCATTGGATTAGCAGTGAATCCTACATGCAGTGTCCCTGGATTAGCAGTGAATCCTACATGCAGTGTCCCTGGATTAGCAGTGAATCCTGCATGCCATGTCTCTGGATTAGCGGTGTGTCATGTGTTCTACATGCTGTCTTCCTGGATTACTTATGTGTTGCGTGTCCTGCATGCTGTGTCCCTGGATTAGCGGTGTGTTGCGTGTCCTACGTGCAGTGTTCCTGGATTGCCAGTGTGTCCTGCATGCTATGCAGTATGTTGCTTGATGATCCACGCATTCATTTCCCAGCTGCCCCGCTGAGAAGGTGCCGCACGCCTCCGTGCTGCCGGGCGGCGGTGAGTCACACTGGGCTGCATGTGGGCCGCGCTTGCGATCGCAGGCTTCCTGCTGGCTCCCGAATGAGCGGCTTCCAGCAGCAGAGACCTTCACAGGCAAGCCTCTCCAAAGGGGCTGCGGGTCATGTTCTGAGAACAGGGGGAGGGGAGGCGGGCCAGAGACACAGCTGGTTTCCCGCCGTTTTTAGCAGTTTGCCACACTGGGCGGCGGCATTAGCTACTTGAGAGTGAAAGCAAAATGTGCCGCAAGTTCTGAGTTTGTCTTGCCCCCGCTGGCTCTATCGGAGGAGTCAGGGGTAATTATTATACAGCGTTTACCCCCCGAGAGGGTTGGGATTCCCGGCTCAGTGTAGACACTCTGCGGACAAGGTTACTTTTGGGGGATGTTTGTTTGGAGCAAGATAATAACGCAAGATTAAAGGAAATTGTACTGCCTGGGAAATACATTGATTTTCATGAGGGGCTCCATTCAACATCTCCCCCCCCCAACCCCAGTTTCACAATCCCCAAGTTCGAACCCAGTTACCCCCCTTTCCCAGTTCCGTGGATTTGCGTGACCTCACTGTGAAGTCATCACTGTTGTTATTGTTGAGTTCTTTGTGATCAAACAGAGCAGTAGGGAGCGTGTGCAAGACAGGCTGGGAAATGCCGTTCAGGCCCCTCCTCTCTGCAGCAGCTCTGTGGGCAGGGCTGCCAACTTTGCTCAGCTGGCTGGTGTGAGATTTTCAATTCGAGACAAGTCTTATTACCAGGTTTTATTACCTTGTTAATAGTCTGTAGAGTTTGCAAACAGCCCCGACGCTTGATGTCGTTAATTTTAGGTTTATAATGAAATAAAACATATTTGCCATAAGATTGCTGTGTTTTGTACTGCGAGAGTCTGTGCTGCAGGTATTTGTCAGCAGGTATCATTTGGACCTGCTTTGGGAGAGTAGGGCAAAACCAAGCAGAGAGGTTTGTTTCTTTGACAAGTAGGAAAATGTGACCATTTCCTTGTCCCAGAACCACCACCAGCTTCATTCCCCTGAGCTGTTTTAATAATCATGCCACTTTATTTATCCCCATGTAGGTGACAGCAAGCTTAGCAGCAAAGGGCACCCACCTGGAGCTGAGGGTTAAGGGGTCTTGCTCGAGGGTCCATAGATGTGACTAGGGCTCGAACCAGCAACATTCCGATCACAGGCATAGAGGCTTAGCCCCCTGAGTCACACGTTGCCGATGTTTCACTGAGCTCTTTCAGACTGTGTGATTGTAGTCTTGATAAGCCTCATGGTCTTTGTGTCCTTCCTGCAGCCATGGTAACGGACAGGAACATGAAGAGAACCTGGGCCATCTTGGTGGTGATGGTGGGCGTGGTGGTCTTTGACTTCTCGGCGGACTTCATCGACGGGCCTGTGAAGGCGTACTTGTTTGACGTGTGCTCCTACCAGGACAAGGAGAGGGGCCTTCACTACCATGCCCTCCTGACAGGTAACACCTTCAATATCCCCCAGAGCTACGCTTTCACTGCCCCCTTCTCTGCTGGAGAGGCTCACACAGGTCGTGGTGGGTTTGATTAGTGGTGCTTGTTATCTATGGCTGAGCAGAGGTGGAAATTTCAGGTCCAGAAAGTACAAATCCAGACCAGACCTGAAATTTCCACCTCTGTGGCTGAGTGCATTTGTGATGGGAACAGGGAGTTGCTGAGAACCTTTAAGGGCACAGGGACGTGCTTCTCAAACATGGGCCAAACTTGCACCTCCTCCATATAGCAGATAAATCAGAAGGCCTGTCAGGTTTCTCAGCGAAAAGAGCTGTCTTCCCTGGCTCCCTTGCCCTGTGGAGGCAGTGAGATGCTCGTGAGAGTTTTACTTACACAAAAATGTTCTAAAGGTCGAAGGAAAAATGATTGGTTCAGAGAGACAACCAATCAGATTGTAGAGGATTTATGGTGCGTTCGATTATTCCTCTCCAACTCAGAACTCGGATGAAAACGTCACGAAACGTCACGAAAAACGTCACTTCCCGTCGGAAACATGCCTCTTTTATGACGTTGAAGTTGGACAGAATTTTCTTGGCCGAGTTGCCCCTGTGACGTAATTTCAACATGGCGACTTGGTTTGTTTGTA
>JAODLC010000123.1:21524760-21541489 GCA_026781145.1 Hippopotamyrus pictus | reverse complement strand
ATGGAAATTACGTATTGGGGTTTGGGAAGACGGATTCTGTCATTTTAACGGAAATGACGTAGGGGCTTGAGAGTGGATAGGGGCCTGAAAGAGGACACGCACTCTCAGGCCCCTTCTGCAGCCAGACCCTTCTCCTTTCGTTCAGCTGCATTACTAGAAATTACCCAGAGTGCCACGGGGCAGCATTCATTCCCTATTATGTAAATATACCATAAATATATAAACTGCTCTATTGAGACATTCAAATGAGTATGGGCTCCCAGTTGCTTTTTTTCAAGGAGATGGAAAGGCAGCAGCCAGACTTTGGCTGTTTATCTGTCACTCCACAACGTCCGTCCACAGCCTGGAGAGGGGGAGCGACACCTTTCAGCTCAACAAAGGCAGGGCTGTTTACCATCCATATTTCCTGAGATTCTCATTAATCTCCTGGTTTTAATTGTGGATACTTCCTATTGTCTTGGGCACTGGCTGGCAAGTGGATGATTAGAATAGTCAGGACGGCGTATAACTGTGCCGTGGCTCCACTCAGTAACAGGTTCCGGATGATATCTGTTTATCTGAAATATCAGTCTGTCGTCTTCCTGCGTTTTGTTGCTTCTGACGAGAGTCACGCCGCCGGTGTCCAGGTTACGCCTGTGCTTTTCCAAACCACTTACAGAGCTCAGTTTATTTTCACACACTAATGGCAGTCTTTTGCTCACCGATTCTTATTTATTTAAGTAGGTGGTCAAAGAATGATTAATGCTGTTTGTCTTGGCAATAAGTGTGGATTTGCTCAGAAAGAAAAAACACAATTAAACATTAGAACATACACAATTTTAAGAGTAATGCAATAAAATCTGTCAAGAATTACTTCTGTTCTCCAAAAGGTTACTGCTGTCTTGTTGGATGGCTAGAAGAACACTGCTTCAGTTTCCAAACCTGTCCTCAGGGCAGTGGTGTACTTGAGTAACTGCACTTCATTACTGCACTTAAGTGTTATTTTGGCAACTTTGTACTTGGACTGAGTATTATTGATATTAGCAGCTTTCACTTACTACTTAGCTACAATTCTAAATACGTTCTGTACTTTTTGCTGTAATATATTTCTATTGACAATGGTCATTACATTTTGCATTGCCAACCTAATTTTGTCTGCAGTGCCATAATAAAAACACCGGTGACTGCATTGCCCCGATGGGGAATACATGTGGTTTTGAGACCGATCTGCTGCAGACACTTATAAACAGAGCCCAGAGGCGATTCTAGGGACACTGGGGGCCCTTAGCTAAATACCCCATGGGGCCCCCAACCAACCCTTCGCCTACATGGTAAAACTTATGACCATTGTTTTAGCTTGAAGTCTAAATTAATAATATCAACAAAGGAAATTTAGTAAACCCAATTCCTTTGTTTGAACTTTACTGTGAAAAACAGAATATATAAATAAAGCAGGTTGCAATATACGATGTAATTGGCCCAGCTCGAGGGCCACAGGCAACTTCCTGCCTTGACTGTCCTGTCCGTCCGCCTCTGACGGGGGCCCTATGGGACAAGGAGGGGAGGATGAAATTAATGCAAGGAAAAAAAATCAAGTCCTTCTCCAATACTATGAAGAACTGCACTGTGTCTGCTCACAGTACAAAGGTCAGACTTGATAAACTAACTTTATAGGTGACACCTATTAATCATGAACCAACAGTTACTTAATGTATTAATTAACCACAAACTAAGTCTTAGTTATAAGCAAATTACTGATTATGTACTTAGGAGCGAGTTGTTGAGCTGAGTGTTAACCTAAAATTTAGTTACCCATCACTTTATAATGTACATAATCAGTGTCTGCATATTAGGAATCGGTAATTACGATTCAAATGAACCAGTAAGTAGGTTTGTTGAAGTAAAAAAGAGACACAGAAACTTACCACTGCTTATCTATTAGTTCTGTTAATTAATTTACTGATAGATTGATCTCATGTACATTCATCATTATTTGTAACGCATCATTTATTTCAAGCAGCTACTATAATTGTTACTATACCTGTTAATTCCCTAAGCCTTTGTGAACTTAAATTTAAGGAAAAATAAAAAATAACAAAAAGTGAAATATAGGTCTCATGTTTGTTGATCACTAATGAATGAAGAAGCTGTTCTATTTCCTCATGTTGTACTTGAGTAGTAACTGAGATACTGCTGAGGAATCTAACTAAGGAAACTATTGTATTACTATTGTAAAGTGTTATGACTTTAAAACTAAATGACACAGACACGTCTAGTAAAGTCTGACTTTACTAGACGTTTGTCTATAGCATTTGACTATAGGGGGGACAATGCACACCGTGTAACTTTCAAATTATGTATTTTTGTACATATTAGTTATTAGTCCTTTTATTTTATCTTGTGTATTTGTAATGGACACAGTGCAATTAATAATTATGTAATGCAAGATAACAAAAGTATTCCGATAGCATCTGGGTTTTAATTTGGAAACTGAGGCAGAAGGAAACCACAACTTTACTTAAGCCTACATTTAATACTTAAGTACTGTTAACATCAGATACTTTAGGACTTTACTCAAGTGTTATTTTGATGGGTGACTTAACTATTATCCAAATAATTTTCCTAGTAAGGTATCTCTACTTTTACTCAAGCATGGTTTTCAAATACGATACTCAATCCACCACCGCCTCAGATGCACTCTAGCCGTTCCATGTACTCATTAAATTCACCACCAGCTCTCTTAATTAATTAACTTGATTAGTCAAATAACTCAATGAGGTATTGATTAGCCATACAAGGTGGGCTAGTGTTCAAGTCAAAAAACACACGTGTTTCCTGCATATCTTGTGGTGACTTTAGCAGAGGTTTGAAATGGCTAAGCTGACACACTTTGACAGGCATAATATCATAGTTTTACACCTACATGAAGATCATTTAAACACCTTTTTCTTTGGCTGCTACAGTTCTGTACATGGAGAGGAGGGGAAATGATTCCGTTATGTTCAGAGAGGTTGCTGCAGTATTTGAGTTGACTGCACACACACCAATCAGACGACTTTCTCATCCTTCTGACTTCTGCCCCTCATTTGCTGACCGTTTAATGGCCATTTTCTGTCACAGGACGAGCAGCTTTCCCTGCTTTTGACCCCCCCATCATCACTGTCGGACCCTATCTGCCCCCTCCGCCGGGCTGTCTTGGTGTTTGGGCCGGTGCTGACAGTGGGACGCCTTTATGGGTCATGCTCCAGTCAGGGTTTGGGACAGCAGCACTTTGAGGAAAAGCTGTTTACAATCTCCAGAGGGCTGTTTTATTTTTAAATGTCTGTACTATACAGCACTTCTGTTATGAGCCCAGAAGCAGCATCGAGCACAGCAAGCTGGCATGAGTCACGTGGGCCACCTTCTCAGGTCCAGGACCCAGGTATCACTTTTTATATTTCCGAATTCTCTTTTCCCTGTGTTTCCAACATTCGCAGGTAATTTTCCAGTCCAGGCTAGCATCCAGGTGATGTGCACTGGGATCATTTGACATTTTCCTGGGTTTATTAAGCTAGTGGATTCGCAGCCCAGGTGGAGTTGTGTGTGAATTTTGCTTGTTCTGCTGTGATTCAGGCCACTGTTGTACAGATAGCCAGGCTATTATCTGATTTCTGCACTGCGTCGTGACAAATTATAGAGATATGGGAGTGCAGGGCAGTTACTAGCTGGTGAAGGGAGGGGGTGATGATTATTTGAACAGACCAGATCCAAAGAAATGGAGGGAGGGAGGGAGACACTTCGACATGAGTGATACTGTCTGTGTACCGTGTGGAATGGTATGGCGGTCCCAGGAACGTGATAGAGAGCTGCCGAAATGAGACATCATATTCACCTTTAAAAATACAATTCACAATAAAATTGCAAGATTGTCTTATGGTTGTTTCTGCAGACTACTGACTCTTTTACTGAAGAGTTATCTTTCTAACAGTCAGATCCTAGCAGTTACAGTGATCACAATTGTTGCAGAAATTTCAGCCAATACTTGCTTCTGATATGAAGAGAATGCTTTATTTTCTACTTAGACTGAGAAACTACAGAAATTCAGCTCTGCATGCAGTCTCCCCGCACAGGGCACAGACGCACATCAACAGGTGTTGCGGCAGTGAGCACTGATAGGGCTTTTGAGGGGTATCAGACAGCGGCACAACCTTCAGATACATTTTATCTAAGCTAAGTAGGACATTCGATCTTAAGCTTTTGCGACTGTGTTTAGCTTTGCAGCTAATTAGTTATTCTTATCTGGTCAAGACTTTTAGTAAAACAAAGGGGGGTTTGATTTTTGTGTGTCATTAGGATTACGTCTTTGCAGCTTAAGACGTTTCAGTGCTCCTTAGGGTGTGTGCGAAAAATAATGAATGAGTTAATGGCTCAGATACCCTTCGCTTATAACAATAGAATTACATCATATAGAGTCTCTGAATCTAGCTACGTTAGCTAACATTCTGTTTTCAGTTTTTCTTCCACCCACTAATTATCTCCTTGGTGGCTGCTGGGGACTGACGTCCCTATTTGGGTGGCATCACAGATAGCCCTGGCCTGGCCGAATTAATAACCGTGGATTATGATATAGATGATGGCATTTAGAACCAGACTGTCAGTATAGGAAGTAGGTCTGGTTTTAACATTGATATGGACCAAATCAGCCCCTAACCCCCACCACCACCCCAAACACACAGTACTCCCACAATACTGTATGGACATGTCCGTACTGTCCATACTCAAGTCTACACCCTTGTTGGCAGAACAGGAAATGGTGAACTATACTATTGTTACTATTGTTAAGTTGGACTGACAGCTGACCCCTTTAAATCATCCTGATTGGTGCAGCTGAAGTTCGCTAGACAGGAGCATGCTGCTTAAACCAGACACGGCTTAAGGGTCTGCTCCAGCTGCGCTGCCTGTCTGAGCTGCATCTCTGTGTGCTGTCTGTGTCTGCATGTGTCTGTCCATCACAGGCCCAGAAGCGAATGTCCTTGAAGTCGGTGATGCTGGCGATGGTCACCATGCCCAGTCATTACCGCTGCCTGTGCGTCTGTCACCTGCTGGGCTGGACCGCGTTCCTCTGCAACATGCTCTTCTTCACGGACTTCATGGGACAGGTGACCGCGTGCGTGCGTGTGCATGTGGGACGGGGTGGCGCGAGGCTGACGCATGACACGGCTGGGACAGGCGCGGTAGGGTTAGACGTGTGCTGAACCATCACTGGTTCAGCTGAAGGTTTTCTCTCTGTGCTTTGGAAGGGAGCTGGAGGACCAAGAGGTCAAACTGGGAAACACTGTGAATGACAGTGAGATAAGGGAGGGATGTCATCTCATTAAAGTCATCTAACCTTCTGCTGGAAAAAAAACAGGAGATTCATCAAATGCTCACATCATTGAATGGCTTAAGCATTTAAATGTAATTTTGTTTGAGATCCTGTCCACACCTTGACCCTGGCTGATGTGGCGAATGGCTTTGGGGACATGATGACCGTGACGCTTGAGATGAGTGACAGCCTGGGCTGTCGGTGTCATTTTCCCGGTCTGATCTTTAATTAAGACCTCAGATTTCTTTCACACAAATGGAGTGGGAAACGTGTCACCATGAGTAAGTGCGGAAAATGAGGTCAGGCTGAGAAGTACCGTGCCTGAAAGCCAAAGCAGCTTGTGGTGAATCGGGGGTAGACATCTAAACTGTAAACATGTGGGCCTGTGCTCAGCACACCGCACAACTGCCAAATCTGTCCGTCTGCAGCCGGTCGGAGCTTCGTGGGGATAGAGACAAAGCTCCGTCGCCTGAATCCTCCAGCCATGTACCCAATGTGAAGACTCTCTGACAGTGCGGAATCCCCACTTTCGCGCAGATCGTTTACAGGGGGAACCCCTACGCTGAGCACAACTCCACGGCCTACCTGACCTACGAGCGCGGTGTGGAGGTGGGCTGCTGGGGTCTCTGCATCAACGCCGCCTCCTCTGCACTCTACTCATGTAGGTGTCCTCTGTGACCCCTCTGTCTGCATCCGCTGTGATCTGCTTATGTCTGTGTTCTTGGTGACCTAACTTGTGTCAGTGTCCATGGTGATCTACTCATGTCTATGTCTTCAGTGATCTACTTGTGTGTCCCCTTGGTGATCTACACGCTCTTCTATTTTCTCAATGATTTGATGCCAGCAACACAATTAAAAAAAACCTGGGACAGGTTTACCACTGTGTTGCATCACGTCTTCTTTTGACAAGACTGCGTAAACATTTGGGAACTGAGGAGACCAGTTGCTGGAGTTTTAAAAGTGAAAATGTTGTCCCATTCTTGCCTGATATAGGATTTCTACTGCTCAACAGTCCGGGGTCTCCTTTGTCATCTATTTTGTTTCATGATGCGCCAGATGTTTTCAGTGGGTGCAGGCAGGCCAGTCTGGTACCTGGACTCTTCTACTACGGAGCCATGCTGCTGTAATATGCACAGAATGCGGGTTGACATTGTCTTGCTGAAATGTGCAAGGCCTTTTGAATTCAGTACAAAATACCCCACCTCACGCTGTGATGTCATTCGGTGCCCACACCTTTAAGTACCGTACTTTTGGTACCTTCTTGAAGTACCTAAAGTACGGTACCTGGTATGGTGGAAAAGCACCCTTTAGCTGAACGGTGAATTGGACAGTTTACAGCTCTGTACATGTCATATGTGCTGTATGTCCTCTGCTATGCTCAAGACTAATACTGGGGGCGGGTGGCTAAGAGACCAGAAGCGGCCCGCGCCTATTTGACTCACGCTATTTTCTCCCCAGATGTGCAGCGCTTCCTCTTGCCCTATATCGGCCTGAAGGGGCTCTACTTCATGGGCTACTTCATGTTCGGCATGGGCACGGGGCTCATCGGCCTGTTCCCCAGCCTGGGTGCCACACTGGCTCTCTGCGCCGTCTTCGGGATCATGTCAAGCACATTGTACACTGTGCCGTTCCACCTGATCTCCGAGTACCACCGCGAGGAGAAGGAGCAGGTCAGACAGCCCGGGCCGGCTTCCCCCTACACCTCCCCATCTGTGTGTCTCTCATGAAAACCGTGAAGCGTGTGCATTTCATGAATGAACAAGCTTCCGCAATTTTATATAATTCCAGTCTGCAGATCTGCAAATGCTTGAGAATCCTTTGATGCTTTTGGAAAAGGAGACGGAGTAGAGTAATGACAGATGTGATTATACAGACCTGTTTGTCTGTTTGTGTTCATCTGGACGCCAGCAGGTGTTTTCTACTGTTCCCTTAGAGTTTGTATTTTCTCCACAAGTGCAATTAACAGACAAGGAGGTGTCTTGGTGCTTTAAATATGTGTTTTCTCTGTAATCTGTATCTGACGGCCTTAATTAGGACCTCAGCTGTGATCTGTATGCCTGTAATGTTGGCTTTGCTCATCTTCATTTCTGTATTTCCCTGTTCAGTAACGTTCAGTGATCTTCTGAAATGCCCTTCAGGCACCTACCTGTATGCTCACAGACCACTGAGAGTCCCGGATCCGGCTGAACCGCACCGGGGAGGGCAGGCCAAGAGCTGGGGCCCAGGTTTGAATGAGGCACATGGCCTCTTTGCTTGGAAGCCAGGGTGATTTGGGGATTCTCAGAGTGTGCAGAGGTGGCCCCCAGTCCACTGCAGGAAATGTTAAGGGGGCGACAGTGTTAAGACAGTACAGGGAGCTACATTTAAGTGAGACTTTGAATATGAGGAACAAACAGGATTCTCCCAGGAGAAGACAGGACATTCCTCCTGAGTGCACAAAGCGAGCTCTTTGCAGATGCTGCTCTGAGATTGAGATTCTGCAGGTAAACTGGCGCCGTGTAACCATGACCTGCTTGGAGGCGGTGTTCAAAGAGAACAGCTTCTCACCTTCACTGCCCTTTGGGGAGAAGCAGTCTGGTTGTGTCTCTCTTTGGAGATAGCTTGTGTATTGGTTGTGGTTTAATTATCGAACTCCTGTGATTTTCTGGTCCAATGTGAGGCAGAGTGGCTGTGTCAGGTGGAGAGCTGGACAGAAATGCTGACTCAGAAATAGGAAGGGGTCAAGGTCTTATTTATCACAAGTTAATCCTGCTCCATTCTGGAACTTGAGAAGCCATCACGAGATCCCAGTTTCTGTCTGGAGGTCTGGAGTCATGGGGACATGCTGGGGCGGGTGGAGAGGAGACATTCTCCAGTGAGAAACCCTCACACCGACGTTCAGTGGCTGCCCCCCCAGATGTGCTCCTCATATGGGTGGGCGCCCACAGGCAGGGTCTGTTGTCTCCAGACTACCTGCTACACCCGCCCCGCACCACCCTATACTACCCCATATCTGTCGCCTTGATGAAAAAAACGGACTGACATGTTTCCCCTCTCTGTCCCCCTGCCCCAGAATGATGGAAGCTCAAGCCAGACGGCTCGTGGCATGGGTGCAGACTGCGCTGCCCTCACCTGCATGGTACAGCTGGCCCAGATCCTAGTGGGGGCGGGGCTGGGCGCGCTCGTCAATGCCGTGGGCAGCGTCGTCGTGGTGGTACTCTCCGCATCCACGGTCTCGCTGATTGGCTGCCTCTTCATCGCCGTCTTCATACGCCATGTGGGGTGACCCCCTGCCATTCAAACACTCCCTGTTTTTCCAATAAAAGGAAAAGACATTTTGGTTCCTTCTCCTCACTGTTGAGTAGGTTCCCGGGAGGCTGGCTTTCAGCATTTTACTGGAAATCGTACCAGTCAGCTTTGAACAACATCCAGATTCATATTTTGTTTTTGTTTCATATCGTGTTTATAAATTTCTGTTAACAAATATAGTTTCTGCCTTGTCTGTCTGGAAGACATGATGGGTAATGAGTCTGCCATCTCTGCGTGTCTGTTATAATGTATGCTGTGATCCATGCACCAGTGTAGGAGAAAGGACTAGCATCCCCCAGAATCCAAGCTGAACCCCCCTGACTTTCCTGCTCCGTGGGACTGCATGATTACAGGGTCCCATCTTTTTCTTTAACCAACAAACTCTCCCCTGAACCCCCCTGTCTTGGACACATCTGGGCTTCTTTGATAAGATTTGTTCCAGTGCGTTCATTGGAGTTTTATTTACATAACAATGTTCTGAGGTCAGAAAGAAAAATGATTGGTTCAGATAGATATCCAATCAGATTGTAGAGGAGGTGGGTCCAAGCAATTAGAAAGGGCGGGGCCAATCAATCAGATATCTTGTTCCCGCCTCCTCTAGATGCTTGGATCCACCTTCTCCACAATCTGATTGGATATCTATCTGAACCAATCATTTTTCTTTCTGCCCTCAGAACATTTTTTTGTGCCTGTAGAACTCCTTTGAACCTCTGGCTCCAGCCCTGGCGCGAGCGTCCTGCCCTTTGCAGGTAAGCCGGGCGTTTCTGAAGCTCACAGGCTACGTTTTAGGGTTCACAACCCGATGTGAATGTCACTGAACCACGGCGCCTCCTCAGCCCCCGCCGCTAAAATCTGCGCTGCTCCCTTTTTTCTACACTGCACTTTTTTTCCTCTGCAAAAGGTCATGCTGCTACACAAAAGCGCAGCAGAGTCTGAGACAAGAACACCTTGCGGCCTTTGGAGAGAGACTGGAGCGGTTTAAACAGCTCGAGTGCATGCATGTGTTTCCCTGTGTTCCTGTCTCTGTGATCTGCCGTAACAGATGTGTTTTTGTGCCACAATTCTCAGAACATTTGCCCTCAGTCATGCATTATCCCCTATAAGCATAAGGCCAGAACCCTCGCTTCCTTTGTTCAGTAGGTCTTAACTGCTGTGCCGTCACTGATACACCCCATCCTGTATCCCTGTCCCCGAGTCAGGGCTGATGTCAGCGGTGCGACACTTACCCGCTGGCCGGCTCAGGAGCACGGCGCAACTTTCATGTTTGCCACGACCCTTGAGGAATCTCACACCTCTGCAGTCACTTCAGAAGACCTCAAACGGAGGGTTACTTTAACAAACTCAAAGCCAAGGACGCATGGTCCATCTGGATGAGAGATTATTTCAAAGACCTGCTTGTTCAGCCACTAACAGGAGCTTTAAGAGCACGTGAAGTGAATTAGCAATTCACTGTGACAATAAACATCATTCAAGACCGTGGCGCTTAACTTCCAGAATGTCAAATAAAGCTACAATAATATATTCTGTGAGATTTTATCTCAGGCAGTCAGGAAAAAAAGGTGCTGTGTGAGATAAGAGGTCTCATTTACTCGGCAGATACTGTTGTCCAAAGTGACGTACGATTACGGAAAGCTAGGGGCCGGAGAGCAGGCTGAGCCAGCGTCCCCATGGCTTTGCTGTGAAGACTTTGCTAGCCATGGGTTAACTACTAGGAAATGTTTTCATACGAAATTGCTCATCTGTTTCTGTCATTCGGACACGTGATTACTCTTACACACCTGGACTGTATCTGGAGCATTCAGGTTAAACGTTCCACTGTGCAAGCATAAAGACTTTAACCACAGCGCCACCTGCTGCCCTGTGCATTTACCTCAGACCAGAGAAAACATCAGGGCCCAACCTAGCCTTGCTCACCAATCACGTCTGTGTCCATCAAACATGTGCAGAGCGGTTCTGCCAATGTCAGCCCCCCCTAATGGATTAGTATCGGCAGTGAGACCTTTGATTTGATGTAGACGTTATTCTGTACTCCATCCGGGGGTGGGATGGGGGGAAGCTGAAATGGACGATGAGCTTAATCAGAATTCCCCAAGCCGGGGGTGCCTCATTTAAACGAGTGCGGCCACTTAGTTGGTAACCATGACCCCCCGGCACCGTGGACTGACCCCTTCTACAGTTTTGTGTTGAGCTCTGCAGCTATGCAGTGAACGGAGGATGCATTGATTTTTAAGGCCAACGAGGTGACAGATTTGCACAAAGGCAATTCTCTAAAAACCACAGAAGTAATAAGTCTGATGGCATTTGAGGCCTGCGTGAGTCTGACCACGGAGGGCTCAGCGACGTTTGGAGGGCAAGCAGACAGCTCTTTCTCCACGCCCGTCCTCTGCAGAATCAGCTCTCCAAGGTCCTGGAGTCTCAGCAGGCTTGTGCTGGTAGGGGACAGTTAGCTCACAATTACCCTGTCTCACACTGTTCACTCTTCCCTGTTTTTCTACTTGCCGATTTCATCCGTCAGCAGTATTTTATGAATGAACGTACTCGACATTAAAACGTAGACCTACGTACAGATTTTTTTTTTTACATTAAATGGGACAGCGGAGAGTTTGCTGGTTAAAGAAAAAGATAGGACCCTGTAACCATGCAGTCCCACGGGGCAGGAAGGTCAACCTGAGTTTATTTCATTAAACGTCTTATTCTATGAAAGGCAACGCGCCATTAGCTGACGATATGTGCGCCCTGACTTTACACAAAGAGGACACACAGATAGCAATAATGAATCAGTGACAAAAGATACATCGCCAATAAAAATCTGTTTCTGAAATCGTTGAATTTACCTGTTTAAACTCTGCGACACGTTAAATGCGCAATGTAGCCTACATACGTAACAGACAAGTAACATTACCGTCTTTTCCGTATCCCAATTCTCTTAAAGGGCTATATTCTATCTGAAGATAGGGCGAACGCCTTAATTATATAGGATGGTCCCGGTTGTTGGATTTTCTTGTCGTCTCACGATCCAAACTAGTCAACAAATTACAGTTCCAGTTTCATTAACACGCTAAACAATTATTGGTAACTATTAAATCATCGGTAATCGATAAAAGTGTTTTCATGTGCTGGTCGCCGCTGCTGCTGTCCTTGCTCAACACCGATGTGCAGCAGAAAATAGTCAATGATCTTAATTACAAACAATTAGTGGACATGGAATTGTTGTTAGTCCAATATCAACCGGAAACGTATTTATACAAATACAAAGCTACGCAAGTCTGCGTTCCAACTAACAAAAATAATAAAATATTCGTTTATGTTGGGTGAATTCATAATTAGGTCTATATAGGTTTATGATAGACATATTATCGTTAAATGATCTGTAATTTATTGTATGTAAACAATTGGCGTATTTTTGTAATTCAAGCACATTTCATCCTGAACGTACATGGCAAAATGTGTTAACTGAGGCTGTTTTAAAGAGTTTACCATGTCGGTGGTAAAAATACCATTTTAATAAAAATGTCAATGACCCCTAGGCTTATATAAAATAATATAGCCTAAAGTTTATTTATATGAAGGACTTCGATCTATACAAACGCTGTTTGATTCCTGAGTGTCATAACTGTGGACAGTTTTGTGACGTGACACTGACAAGATCAAAGCCGTACAGGTGTTGTGCATGCAAGTAAATGCAAGGGTATACCACGGATTGGTGTTATACACACACCCACGGTTAAAACTTAAACATGCTTTGTACAAAATTAATTCTGAGAAGAAGACAGTTTAATTCATCTTTAATTTAACAGAATTCAGCACATTATATCTCAGCAGTGATACCAGTGGGTGACCGATTTTATATACATACATGGGCTGAAATGAAATCTACATATATACATGTCATAATGATTTAAGTTTTTCGCGGAATTCGTGGATACGGAACGGATGCCTCGTCCTTCTTCTGGACGAGCAGAATCATAATCCACGAACACAAAACCATTAAAGTAAGAAGGTAAAAAACTGAACAGATCCAACATGAAACGGGACCTTGGTTAAACGCGTGTCAGCGGTCTGTCATGTGCTGTTTGGCAAAAGATCGTTCCTTCCGTTGTACATCACTACACCAGGCGGGTAAAATATCACATCAGACTCCGGTGGGTTTAGTGGGACCACAGCGTTTCCGTGATCATCCTGTTCTGGCTTCGTTGTGGCCGTAAAAGGCCGCATGTTGGTAACTGAGGGTGAGGTGATCTTCCAAAAAAGCTTCTTTAGAGCTTTCCTGAACTCCCTTCGCATCAAGCAGTAGAGCACGGGGTTCAGGCAGCTATTGGAGTGCGCTAAGCATACGGTCACAGGGAAGATGTACGCCTGGGTGGTGTAGTACTCGTAGCTGAAATGCACCACGTTGAGCTTGATCAGGATCCCCCAAGCCGTGAGCGCTTGGTTCGGCAGCCAGCAGAGGAAAAACGAGAGGACGACTATAGTGACAGATCGGGTCACTTTGGAGCGCCTTTTTGCGCTGGAGGTGTTTACGTGCTTGTTAGTTATGAAGCGTAGGAGAAGCAAGTAGCACACGGAGATAACCCCCAGCGGGATGAGGAAGCCCAGCAGAACTTTTTGCGCATGGTAGATCCCCAGCCAGAACTGCGCGTCGCCACTGTTGTCCGGAAACTTCACCAGACAGAGCTCCTCGCTAGACACTACGGCCGTGGTGGAGAACACGGCGTTGGGCAGGGCGGCCACCACGGCGGAAACCCACACCAGCAGACTCATCCACTTCGCAGAGTAGCACGACCGGCGTCTCTTGCTCTTCAGGGCGGAGGCGACAGACCAGTATCGGGCCACACTCATGGCAGTGAGGAAGAAGACGCTAGCGTACATATTCATAGCCGTCACGTAGGAGACGATCTTGCACATGGCTTTACCGAACAGCCAGGTAAAGTCCAGGGCGTTCTCCACCGCCCAGAAGGGCAGGGTCAACACGAACTGGAAGTCCGTCACCGCCAGGCTTGTCACGAACAGGTTGATGGAGGACTTGTTCCATACCTGTTTAGACTTCATCAAGTACAAGACCAGAATATTCCCGATCAGTCCTAAGGCACACACCACTGAGTAGATGATGGAAATGATTATTCTTACAACCGCGGAACCGTCCGCAATGAAATCGGCTCTGTCCAAATCCAGCAAACTAAACAGGTCCGACCAAGACTTATTGGTCCTGTTGAACATGAAGGTGGAGTTGTAGGCAGCGAAGGGGAATAGATCAACCGCGTCCCCGTCTAGCCTCGCCGCTGCATCGCTGCCGTTCAAGACATCCATCCCATGGTCGGTCAGATTGGCTTCGACGCAGGAATTATTACAGCCAGCGATGTCTTCGGTATAATCCTGGGAAATTAAACCTCAGATCCCACTGATTTCGATTTCAGTCACATTTGCGCATGGCTGAGGTGTTGGAAAAATTACTGACAAACTTCTTCTTGCCATTTCTATGCATTTACATATTTTTAATGTTAATGTCAATTTAAAGTTTTCGTCATCCCAGTCTGAATTTTGCACGATTCTTCGTGGCTTCACTCCTCAGTTTGGAGTGAAGCGCCGGTGCGCCTTTTTATCCGACGGAGCTGAGCGGGATTGGACGCTGGCCTCCCTGCGGGGGGGGCCTTCATAGCCATCTGGGTATCGTCACGGAATTGGCTGCGGAGAAAGCGATGGCTGGGGTGGGGTGCATCTTTTCGAGTTGGGCTAACACTTTATTTTGTGTTTCTGCGCCCACACGCAGTGTTTTTCATTCTCCCCCATCTAAGGTACAGTATTGCATATAAATACAACGCGGTTCGTATTTGCGCGTGAATAAATTTCTGCTGTAGAAGGTCATTATGGCGCACTTAGTACCAAGGATACGGCGGAAACAAACAAAACAGGCAGCCCCAAACTTCATTATTTTGCTCCCTACGGGTTTCCAAGACCAGGCATAAGTATGGCCATGTAAGATTTATTCTACAATAGACAGTATAATTTGTTTTCTTGTCTGAGTTGGTGCTCATTAGGACGGAAAGCCTGAGCAATAAGGGTGAACACGTTTCACTTATTGAATTAGCTACCTATTTAAGTTAATTTGCTGTTCCGCTGTCCACATGCACGTCGTTACCTCCACTGGGGACATGTTTATAGATTAGTTAATGTTCATAATGAATAGATTATTATCAAAGTAATGTTGGATCTTGTTGTTGAGCAGTAAATATTGAACGAGATGGCTGTTTGCTGTTTTATATAGGGCTTTTCCCTAGCAGAAGTCTGTTTCTGGAATATGGAGGGATATAATGTAAGCGTACAAAATTTTCAGCCCGGGTAAAACACCAGTTTCATAAGGACCGCGATTACATGAAGCATTAAGACTGCACTTACGCGATGGTACCAGTAGGTGGCAATACTTGTTAACTTGGAGCTGCCATTCAAATGCCATCCGTTTGAAATGTCCTAAGTGGATATTAAAACCATGAAAATATGGAAAAAACAACAAACCAAACAAGTAAACATAGTAGCAAGTCAAAAGATGTATTTGGTTTGTATGTGCTCTTACCCAAAGTATTTTATAATACAGCTTTAACTCTGCGAAAGTGCATATTATGATGACCCGCCTTTACTTAAACACTGCCGACTGTTGCAGTGAATAAGAAGCACAGGTCCCCAGATTAATTACTAAAACATAACTTTATGGCAACCTTTGGTGTTTCTCAGCTTTACTGTTCCCACCCACCTCACCGCCAGTCTTCAAATCGCATCGTGCCAGTGGCCAGGAGGGTACACTGTTCTAATTGGCCGCCAGATGGACTGAAGGGGGCGTTGTTGTGTCCTCGTTCAGGATAAAGAGGATGTCTAGCTGAAGGTGAGCAGAAAGATTATTTTCCAGCACTGTGGTTTGATTTGTTCCAGTTTGGACACGAGCAGTTCCCAATTTGCATATTAATTTATAAATGAATTAATATGCAAATAGAGGATATGTCAGCTGTGTCTGTGTCGCTTTGGACTTCCTGGACTGAGTTAAAACAAAAGTTTCTGGAACAACACCTCAATGCTTGTATCGGACTTCCAAAAACAAGCAAGGGAGGAATCACAGTTCCCGGAAAAGCCTCGACCAGACCCGGCCCTGTGCCACCTTCCGCGGTCATCTAGCAGATGTTCAAACATCATCACTGCGGGTGATGACAAAGGGCTTAGCTCCTGGAATCCTATGAAAGGAGCTCCACCGTGATGTAAACATGGCCAAAAATGCAAATCATTTATTAGAACTTCGGAAAATGCTAATACAAACAGTGGATTCCTTTTATTTTACTGCAGAATGTAAATTAAGTTCTGGAGGGAATTCATTAGACGTGTTAAATCCAAAGTTTGATTTTCAGATTTGACCTGAATCCAGAGCAGAATGTAAATGCATTATGGTCCTGACTCTGAAGTTACCATGGAGAGAAAAAGTTATATTTAATAAGCTAATGCTTTCATCTGAAACGAGTCCTAACATTAATATTTTGTATTACTGGTGATGGATGGGATGGATGGATGGATGGATGGATGGATGACATGTTCATGAGAGTAATCACTGGTGATCGTGCAAGTTGTTTTACTAAACACTCATTACATCAGTGTTTCCTGTCCTCAAGGACCCCCAGACTGTCCATGTTTTTCTGCAATCACTCCCCTTATTTTAGTAGTTGTGTCTTTAGCTCTGGTGCTACTATGAATTTTGATGAAGTCTAAATATTGGTCAATGCTGATGCATGGGAGTGATGCTAATATCATGATTTTTAACAAATATCTGCCCATACTGATATGGTAACTGGATATACTGTTCATCTTTGGGGCTAACATTACATTTTACTTAGCTATCTAGTTAGCTACCTCAGAGTCTTAATCATTTCTAACTTAACAATTACCTTTTTTTGCACTATGAAAGAGGGGTAATTTCCCAAATGCATCATAGCAAAAAGATTATCTTAACCATTAGAGTTAGTGTTCTGCGCTACAAAACAGGAGTGAGTTCCCAAAAGTGTCATAAAGTCAGTGTTGGGCATTTCAGGTCCAGAAGCTACAAATCCAGACCATGATTTTGTTTCTACCCAGCAGCTGAGTACT
>JAODLC010000123.1:21494478-21505635 GCA_026781145.1 Hippopotamyrus pictus | reverse complement strand
ACCTTTGCCCTTATTGGCTGAAGAGTTTAGTTACACACATGACGTTTGTATCCCAGGCATAAAATGTAACGACTAACAGCATAAATTGTAGAAATGTAGTGGAGTAGGAAGTACAGATAATTTCCGTAAAATAAAAAGTATGCATTATTTTGACTTAAGTAAAGTACAGATACGTAAAAATGAACTTAAGTACAGTAAGGAAGTACAAATACTTTGTTACATTCCACCACTGGCGAGAGATGAGGTCTATTGCCGCTTTTCATTTCAAAGCAGGTTAACGTTTACATTATTAAAACGCCTGGACAGAGCAGACAGACATTGTAGCCCTCACTCCTGTCTGTTACTGTAAGAACTCAGAATTACAAGAAATGAAGTAGGAATTGTGACGCAAAGTCAGAATGTAGCTGCAGTTTACAAGTCAGAATTCTGAGATAAATGTGTATTTTTTCTACTCCAGGTGGCGAAAACGGGCTTCCATATAATATATAATTCCTTATTAAGAATCTATGGGTATATTAAAGTTTGATTTTGATTTCATTTCAATTTCTGAACATTTTAAGACTTTACATTTGGGCCAAAATACTGTAAATCTGTTTTGCCAGAGTTTAATAGCTGTAACACGTTTGGACATGTTGAGATTGGATGCTGCTCTTTCTCTCAAGGCAAGTGGAGTCCCAGCATGCCTCCCGACTTCTGCTGGACTGTTAAAAGGGATGTTCCTGAGGCCAGATGCACCAGAAAATCATACACTTCCACCTTCAAGGTGAGTCACTTCCATCATGCACATATACTGCAAATATATGCATAGCGTAAAGTTTAATTGTGTGTCATTTCAAATCCTTGTGCGATGGGGTTCTAATTAGATGTTTGAATTCTGCACAAAACATTCTGCAAGATTCACACGTTGTGATTTGTGCGGCAAAAAGAAAGTGAAAAAATTGTTGAGTAGTGTAATCATGAAATAGCCATAAATGAATGGATTTGTTCTTATCTTACAGGATCAGGCTGAACAGTGAATAGACAGTCAGATGCACAAGGAAAAGGCCATATGATGACAGATCAGAGGGTAGCTCTACTGTCGAAGTACAAACTGTACTGCAATCTACCATCCACATGGTTACTATTAACACTTTTAAATCCTGGAGGAGAAGAGAAAAAGTCACTTTGGAGATATTCATGTCTGACACATCCCTCCATCAGAAATAAACAGCAATATGACTGTTTAATATTTTCATGATGATAATCCTTCATGCCCGTTGATAAAATGTGTTGTGATGATACAGATATAGTGATGAGGGTGTGATAGTGGGTTCTAATGCAAACTGTGCACCTTGTTACCCCTCACTTCCTCCCACAGAACCAAGCAGCAGAACAGCGAAGGAGCTTCTGCCAGTTTGAAACATTGGGGGGAAAAGTTTACATCACACCCCTGTTCCGGATATACCGTGAACGCCAGGAAAGACTGCTGACGGATCAGAACCGGGAGGACGACTTAGTGAGGTTTTACGCAGATCGCCTTCCTCGTTTTCCCAAAAGCCCCCCAAAAAAGGCTTCTCGCACTGTAACACTGACACGCTGAGTCACAGTGCTGACTCCAACTTAGAAAGCACACAGACACAAAGTACTCACTGTGGGATATATCAGCTTGGAGCTCGGGACATAAAGCAGGTGTCGAAATGAGCCCATAATGCAGGTAGATACCCAAGGTAAAGATCCAAGTCTAAAATGTACATTTAATAAACACAGCAGCCATGAGACTCCTCATTGGCAGAGTATACAACAGTACAGTACGGCTGCACAGATTCTGAGGTGGCATGAAATAAGACGAGTTCTGCACCTGATCTCTACATGCAAGGCTGCAGGATGACCTTATTCTTGGAGAACAGGAAAGGGAGCTTCAGGATGGCAGAGTGCTGAAACCCACTTGTGAAATCAAAGGAGCGGCCTTCCATCATGTTCCGGAAGGCTGCCTCAGGACAGGATGGGCAGCGCCTTGCTGATTAATGGGCCGCCCTGACTATTAACCGTGTCGGCCCTCTCGCGGCCTTTGACTCTGTCGGACTGGAGAAGGTCCATAATTACTTTCAAAAGTACATTGGGTTTCCAATAAAGGGTCAAAAAAGTCACATTCAGGGAGAAAGTCCTTCACGGCTGATGAATACATTAGATGCGGTTTTCTGTAATATTCGTTATGAGCATGTTGGTGCTGTTCCAAAAGGCCTTGATGCCCACTCCATAATGTGGTCTGCACTGGGTTCGAAGGCTTTGTAAAGGACTTGAAAGGCTTGCGGTGAGTGTTAGGTGACAGGCTTTCAACCCACAGTCATTGGCTCAGGAGTGGTGATTAGACTGACTGAGCAAGTCTGGGCTTGTTACAGTCCTAAGGTTTGGAAACAAGTTAGCGATATTTCCCATGATGCCCTGCTGGTAAATATCACAGTATTAAGTGGGGTGAGGCAGATCTGACTCTGTGAGTCTTTGCCCTGGTATTTCCGCAGAGATGAGTAATAGGGAAATAAATTGGAACGAGTCACGATTTATGGAGGGGAAAAAATAGAAAGAAAACAAAATGAAAGGTTGACCCAAATAAGCCACCGGCATAGAGTGCGTGTATGTGAGCGGCTCAGATGAAAAGGCTGGGGATGCCCCATTGCACCATGGGTAATGAACTCCAAAACACGTCTCCTGTCAGTGCTAACCTATTGAATTTAGCCAGATAATATCAGAGGTGTTAAATATGAAATAATTTAAGTCTTGTGTGTGTATAAGCAGATGTGTCAGCTGGTGTGTAGCACTATCCTGGATGCAGGTTTCCAAGGTACATATTTATTTCGGTTCTCATCGAGAAAAACAAACCCCATTGACTGTCACCATGACAGAACCCTGTAGTTTTTCATGAACTTGTTGCATGACCTCGAGTGACCTCAGGTGCCGACTCTGCTGGACCGTCTAGCGCTGCACAGCAGCCTTATCTCCCACCCCTGCCTGGAATTCAGGCATCCCATTGGTCCGCCGTGCTGCCACTCTGACCTGCCTGTGTTTCTGGCTGGTTGCATCATCCCCCCACTCACCGTTCACTCCCCATCTGCCCCAGCTGGCTTTTCCCGTCCCCTGTGAGTCACTCACCTCTTATTCAACGAATCTGATAGTGCTAAGTGGAGCAGGGGAGTGCTGAGCTCGTATCACCCCCCCCGGCTCCGTCCTCCTCAGTCCCCAATGTACAGACACAGCTTCAAAGCACATCGCTCAGCAGAACCTTGGAATGGCGGCATTCCCGAGCAGGATCAGATCATACGGGATAGAACATTTGCTCAGATGGCTGAAGGGCTGTCATGCAGGGGACTAATAGTGGGAGGCTGGAATACCCCGTAATGTTCCCACCCACCTCATAACATACTTTGATTGGTTGGTTTTACTGTCACTGTGCATTATTCTATTCAGGGGTACGTCTTCCGAAAGCTCCTGTTAATGACTTACGTTGTCAGAACTGTCGAGTCGCATGGTTCCAACTATGTAAGTTGCTAATGTTGTTAGCGACTATGCTTTTGGGGAAACATGCCCCAGCAATGATATTGTGCAGGGCTCAGAGAATCCCCTGGGCTGAGTGCGATCGCTACGTCTGCTATATCACTATATCAGTCATCAAAAGGAGGTGCCACATCTAGTTTACCGGGTCATGCAAAGAAATGTAAGAGAACAGAATTAGACAGTAAAATAACATATTAATAATGCAGTTTACAATTGTTATACAGACTCTCCTCTACTTACAAACTTTCAAAAGAGGACTGCAGGTCCAATTGTGTTCATTGGGCTCCCGTTTCCTGTCCACAACATCATTTTTTTCGTTCCGCCTAGTACGACTTCGGGCTGCTACTCCCACCGTGCAACAGCGTAGCGTGCGTACTCCCAGCATCCTAGTTCTATGTACTTGCGTATACCCTTAAAATGATTTTGAATAACGACTTACGAACATTTCAAGTTACGAACGGCCATTTGGAACGTATCTCATTCATAAGTGGAGGAGCGTCTGTATTTCATTTTTATATTATAAAATGCCCCGTCGGAGCACCCCTCCCTATACGTGACTTGTCATATTTTGTTGGTGATCAAGGAGCAATGGCTGTAATATGGAAGAGCAGGGCTTTCAGTCTCTAACTGACTTAATTAATTTGGCATAAAATAGAAGCATTAAATGGTTAGAGCAGCTAAGTCAGAAAAAGGCCACCCGCTTTTCTGTACGATCCTAAATCTAAAAATAGAACATCCAGGATTAATTTGTACTCTTCACCACCAGGGGTCATACTTTGAAACATTTAGTGAAATCAATAGCGAGTGTAAATGCGCTTTGGATCCTCTTCAGTGTGTGATGACTAAGAGATTCATTTTAATTTAATGTGTTTGTTGGGAACTTTAGTTCACATTTATTTTGAGCTTTTCTGTACTGTAACCTTTTCTTTATAAAACCGTGTTCTAAATATTTTCAGGAAGTGTCGAGAGAATGTTTTGCTTGGAGTTTTGTCAAACGTCTGGGTGCTGCTTTCTTCGCCACGTGCTTTGCCTTCCATGTGATTATTTTTTTGTCGCACAGGCACCACATGCCAGGGATATACTGTACATACAGGAAACTCTCAGCCCCATCTGATCTTTAGCTGTGTTTCACTCGGTGCCGCGCTCACGGTCCCTGTAGAGTCTCGCTTTTTATCATTCGCTTTTCTATATTCCAGTTATTGTCGGCTCCAGAAAAAGGTCACGCTGCAGTAAAACCATCACAAAAATCTAGTCGTTTAAACGCTAGTAAAAATATTTTCATGTAAACAATGTAAAAATGTTTCCCCTTTGATGGTTGTCTACTCAGGGGTGACTACCCCGAGGTCTGCATCGTGAAGCTGGATTTTCGAGTTAGCAAGATAACTTGTCAGATCTATGGTAGTCTAGCTACTGTAAATGTAAATAAATGACGATAAAGTCCATTTAGACTGGGGCACCTTAAATACAACAAGTTATCTAGGTAACCAGCAAATCTTGCTTTGTGATACAGGTCCCAGATCTACTAGAAAATATTTTACCTAAAAAAAAAAAAACAAATTCCCATCTTAACCACAAAAAGTGTTCCTTCCTGTTGTGATTTCTTTAGACCAAATAAACTTGGAGGGGGGGCCCAGCTACCCCCATTGCCTGCTCTTTGCCTGGGGGTTAGCCTGAAGTGCACTGCAGAGGAGATGAGCATTTGTCCTACTGAGACCTAGGTAGCCAGGTGAGAAATATCACAGACCTCGAAAATGCATCGGAGCCATTCAGCAGCAGTCAGCGATGCCATGTTGGCTCTGTAAGGAAGTGGGGGCCAGAGAAACACAAACACTATTCCTTTGTTTATTTGATTTCTGAAGAATCTCAGAGGAGTTCGTACTGGGTGTGCTCTGAAAAGGGCGGGCACTGTTTGTCACTGCGGGGTGAGTCAGGTGACCTTCCTGGTTCTCCTTCATTTGTGTTTCCTGCCCCTTATCGTGGCTGTCTGTTTGTATCAGCATATGCTGCTTTGTTCTCACAGTGCCGAGGGACCTAGTACTGAATCCTTTGTGTGGGGAGGGGGGGCTCTTTCTTGTGTTTTTGTTTGTTGTGCTAAACCCACTCCCCACGTACGCTCTCGAAAGGGGACCTGCTCCAAGAAAAGCTATTCATATTATTGTGTCCCAAGAGTCACATTTACTTTCCACATTGAGTTCTGCATAAATTCAATATTAAGCTTTCTTCACCCAGAGACAAAAAATACACTAATGATAGTAAAAGAATCAGCACTCAAATAAAAGATGCTCAGAGACTGATCACTCAACATGAGCATGCTCAGAGACTGATCACTCAACATGAGCATGCTCAGAGACTCATCACTCAACATGAGCATGCTCAGAGACTCATCACTCATAATTACCATGCTCTGAAACTCTCCACTCAAACTGCCTAAAAATGCCTGTCGACTCAGTAGAACATTAGATGTCTTTAGCTTCTTGTCAGAAGCACCTTTTCTGTGCATCCCAGATGGTAGGCGTCTGGATGGGATATTACATCAATAAGACTTGTGTTAAAGATAATCTTATGCAGAGTGACTAATAGTGGGAGGCTGTAAACAGGGCCGAGACAGTGATGCAGTTATTTGACAAAAACAGAAACAAAGCAAGCATGTAGCCTCAAAACAGCACTGTGCACAGCACCTCCTGCCGTCGGCCTACTGTACCATCCCCAGCAGCATCACCAGCCCAAAACCATGCAGGCCTGTCACTGGGTGTGTGCCTGTGATGGTGGGTATTTTAACAAAATAATTACAGACACGGCACAGACATGTTGTAACGCCTTTGTCAGAGAGGGGCCTGAGGAAGCTCATTGGCAGAGCTTTATGATGCCAGGTCTGCCCTCGCATACCTGACATTAAAGCCCAGACTGAGTGGAGCTTCACTCCACTGACACCCCCCTTCCCCCTCTTTGAAAAGGGGCGGGGCCTGTACTGCCACGTGTGCATGAGGTATGTGGGTAACCTTTCACCCCCCTGAACCCTGAAGCTGTTCCCAGACGGAACCGTCTTATGGTTCAGATCGTACCTGGGGGTACCCCCAAGCCAAAATGGTTGACCCCCACCTACACTCCAGGGACTCCAGACTGAATAGGATTCCTCTGACATAACTCACCAGGGGGTGTGTTTGAGACTGTCAAAATGCAGCGTGTCCAGATGCCAGAATCAACAACATTCCCATATCAGGTGTGCTCCGTGGTTCCTCTTGCCTTTAGAGTGGAGTACCCCCTCCCGAGGAAGGTTCCTTTACAGAACACAGAATCCTTAAGTGTCCTGACCTCTCAGAAAATCTAGAACTGCTTTCCATTCTAGGTGCAGAGAAATTCTTAATTAAGGTGTTTTTTTTTTTTTTTACAGTTTTAATTTAACTAGTTGTTGGTCCAATCTATTTTCTGTTAATTGTGTTTATACAGAATACAGATGTGCTTGTAATTTACTGAGAGCTTCATTGTCTCTTACATACCAAACTCATTTATTTAACTTTAATTACTATTATTATTTTCCTAAAAATAATATTTTCCTATAAATAATAATAAACTCTGTGTTAATTATTAGGTAATTATTTTACAGGATTTACAAATGCTACGTATGCTTCTTTTGACACGACAATGGAATATTTTTGCAGTGTGGAAATTGAGAAATCGTTGAGTCGTTTTTCAGCGGATAAAGTTGGAGAGAGCGAAGCAAGTAACAGATACCAGTGCTTGCCGGTCCGCCGATGGTGCGATGCATGTACTGACTCAGGTTCACCTCATTGGGGGCGTTGCGGGGGCGGTGCTGTGGGCGGGGCGATATGCGACTTACGTCACCCTCGCGGGCGGCGAAGCCATCGCGGCACGGCAGGCCGGTTCGGCGCTCCTGGGCACTCAGTGTCCGCGGAGAGAAGTACAGGAGCGGAGAGAAGAAGACACTCAACAGGTCCTGCCGCGCCGATCCGCCGGCCGCGTAACTTTCCGTGAAGCCGGTAAGTGTACAGTCCGTGTCACGAATCGGGGGATCAGCAGGACTTTTTTGTTCCAGCTCAGCTCCGGGCACCATTAGACAAAGGTCTTCGGGGTGTTTTAGTCCGAGTTACCGCTCCTGTGCGGTAATGGCGCGCTGTGCACCGTGTGATCGCCCGGTATACGAGTTAGCTGCTCTAGACGGTAAATGTGCGCGCTGTCACGGCTCGGCACGGTCCGCCGCACCGCCTGGCCGTCGGTTCCGACTCAGCCGACTTATTTTAGGGTTTTTAAGGTGTCCGGAGTCATGCACACTGGGCTGATCGGGGTGAGGCGTCCGTATCTCTATGTTGGCTGGGGGATAGGCGTGTCTCTTGGAGATGGATAAAGTGGTTAAAAGTTGTTTTAAGTGATTAAAAGTAGCGTGGTTGCATGCACACAGACAGAGACGATCGCACGGTGCCCGGACAGGGCGCTTCCTGCCCGGTACTGTTCCCAGAAGCGCAGATCTCCAGTCCGAATGGGGTTACATTAATTACGCACAGAGCTGTTGCTTGTCCCGCCTGGACACGTCATGGCCCCTCGCAGGGAAAAAAATGAACTTTTTTATGTCACGCAGATTGTTCCAGACGCTGTGTGAGCTGTATGGACCGACATGAAGAGCCTTAAAGCAAAGTTCAGGAAGAGCGACGTGAGTACTGTATTGTCCCGGATCGGGGGAGTGGGGGGGCGTGTGGGTGTGCGCTAGGGTCGGAGTTGGGGGATTAATTGGATGCCCCTGTGTTATTGCCTTTACTTCAAGTGATCCGTGCAAGTATTCCAGCTCCTCCGAAGTGAAGCTCTTCAGGGGTAAGAGGGCTCTCAGATTCCTCACTCAGAGGACAGAGGATTTGTGGAGGGAATGGCTAAGAAGGCCTGCATGAGGGCCTTGCCATTGTGATTATGGCTGTGGAGAGTCTGCTGCCACTGTCCCTTTCCGGGACGTCATTACCATCCTTAGTGACCAGGTGTCTCACAGGTTACATGTCACATAGTCTGATTGACAGGTTGAGGTTTAGAAGTCAGAGTCCTTGTTTCTTCATGTCCTGTGTGTTTATCTTTCCCAAAATCATATAACTCGCTAGGTAATGAACACCTTGATCCGCAACTAATTCTGTGCTGTAAAGCTAGCCACAAACATACCGCAAGCACTTCCGCACCAGTATCCGGTGGGTGACAGGGCTAGCGGTTTAGGCCAGTGTGACTTGGTTGGGGAGTCGAACAGAGCATGGATCAGCTCTTCATACTGGAGGAGCTGGGGGGGGGGGACTTCCAGCGAGGCTCCGAAACATGCTCTGCCTGTCAGAGCGTAAGAATGCGGCACGCACGCCATCCTTTGCCAGCAGCCCCGTAATCATGGCCCTTAATCGCCAGCCCACCCCGGTAGAGGGAGGGCGCCGGTCCAGCGGGGTTGACGCCGGCAACCTCGGCTAAGAATGCGGTGTGAGATCGGGGTCTGCTAAGCCTGGCGCCTCACTGCCGATCACACTTCACAGAGCGAAGTACAAAAAACAGAGCAAACACTTAAAGAAAGCCTTTTGGCCCCCGTCTTTGGAGCAGCGCTCGGAATCTGGATCGTGTAAACCTAATCAGGAAGTGCACTGTAATTATCAGCAGGACCGCCGGGGTCACATGACCGGCGGGAACATGGCAGAGGTGGTTTGGTTTCACGGCGTTATCGTGACGGCCGTTCGTTCGTGCGGAGGACATGGGTGGGGCGCTGGGATTTGAGGCCACGTCCGAACCTTTTGACGTGAAAGGGGGGTAATCATAGTCGCCCTCCTGGTGAAGCTTCCTTCGGGCTGAGATGCTGGGGCACCTTCTTCCCTGTCACAGAGTAACGCACTGGTCGCTCCCCAGCTGGGACTCGCCAGGAAACTCCAGGGGAAGTGACTCATCTCACTGTCCGCGGTGCCATCGGCAGCCGTCCGCCGGGCCTGAGGGGAAGGGCTGGGCCTCCCCGGGTCCGTGTCGAGCGGCTCCGAGCCAGGAAAGCATGACGGTGCCACTCGAATGTCAGATGTTTATATTGACACTGGGAGGAGTCTGGGTGGGGTTATCCGCCCACCATTGGAGCAGCCCACACACCGATGGGGGCTGGGGACTCATTTTGTTACTGTCTGGCTTTTGTGACTATGGCAAGGGATGTAACACATCTGACTGGGGAGGGCGGGCAGTACCTAAAATGTGTGGGGTCTGATTCGGGTCCTGTTGCTCGTCACGTTCACTGCGCTCTGCCGGCTGTACGCTGTCATCATCGGGCAGCTGTCCGCTGTCATCTGCGTGGGGGGACCGTCAGCCATTCGCATCTCTCTCTGCCTTTAGAGCTGCCCCCACTCGCTCCATCTGCTCCATCCGTGGTCCGCCTCTGTCACTCTGCCTCGGGTGAGCCTCACGGGTTGGACTGGTTGATGCAACTGGCTGGAGCACAGATGTGTAGGTGCAGCACAGTGACTAAGTGTGCAGGAATCGTGCCGCAGTTCTGTGTGCTCCCTGTTTCCCGAAATCTCCTTCCTTTGAGCTTCTCCCTCTGGAAGAGAGACTCTTGCAGACCTTTTTGGGGAATAAACTCGAGGCAGGCTATCCTCTGCTGTAATAGGGGCACAGAAGGGGGGGGGGTCAGGCGGCCCAATTCCTCGGGCCGCCCCCACCATAGCCTGCTGCCCCATCAGGAAGCGGTGCGCCCGACCCAAACCGCAGCGCTACGTGGGCCTTGGGGGCGGCGCTGCAGAGCGTTCTGCTGGGAAGGCGGCCCGTCACGGCTGGCAAACCGTGCACGCATGCTGTACTGCGGGTAATTTTAGGAAATCCTGGCCGTGCAGATGAATTATGTAAAGATGTTATAGACCAAGACCGCCTCTGCAAGCAACCTGGCTCTGCAGAACAAATCCATGCTGGCCGGGGGGCGTGTGGGTGTGGGGGCTCCAAACACATTATTATTAGTTATTCCTGTTTGTCGCTTGACATTTGTTCAGCACCCCGTTGCTGAATAATACTTCTCATCATGTCTGAAATTTATCTGTCTTTTCCTGCTTGTCTTTCTTGCTCTGTGCACCCGTCAGCTGTGCAGTCCCGGATCTGGCTGTGTTGGACTCATGGTCCTGTTCTTTTCTGACGCTCAGTCCTGGTTCTGGCTGTGTTGGTCCTGGTCTTTTCCTGCCTGTGCCGAACTCATGTTCCTGTTCTTTTTCCAATGCTCGGTCCCGGTTCTGGCTGCTCCGGGATTACTTTCCTGTTCTTTTCAGACACTCGGTCCCAGTTCTGCTTGCGCCAGGCTAACATTCACATTCAGGTCCTGGTTCTGCCTGTTACGAGCTCATGTTCCTGTTCTTTCTCCAACGCTCAGTCCCAGTTCTGGCTGTGCTGGGCTCACGTTCTTGTTTTTTTCTCTGACGCTTCGTCCTGGTTCTGGCTCCCAGCCATTCAGTCCCCCCACACACTGCACAGGCTGGATCGAGTTGGCTTCAGTTTTTCCACCAGTACAGTAAACTGTATCTTTGCATTTGTGCACTGATTTTAAGCAAATGCAAGTTACATATTTTAAAGTATTTTACTTTTGGGTGTAAAATGATGGATTAGCATTCTGTGTCTGTGTTTGGGGAGGGAGGGGGGGGG
>JAODLC010000123.1:21481190-21482853 GCA_026781145.1 Hippopotamyrus pictus | reverse complement strand
AATGATGACAAAAACTGGTTAGAGGGGGGGCCCCCAGTGAATTTTTGCTTGGGGCCCCAACAGACCCTAGGATCACCCTTGCATACGGCTTGTTTGACTTTGTGTCCAACAAGTGTTTCTCAGTGTGTCCCGATTGAGGCACATTAACACCTGGCTGCGGCAGGTAGACGGCCATTTCCGGACGGTGGGACTGGACTGTGTGTCGGCCTGGGGGGCCACCAACTGGGATACCGGGATCCTGAGGTGTACTAGTGCCTGCCCCCCAACCTAACCTGACCTGTTTTGAGGGGACACAAATAATGTGGTACTATCCTCATTGTTAATGTATTAATTAACCAGAAACTCAGTGTTAGTTACCTACTGATCCCATGTTAGTTCATCATTAATCAATCAAAACAGTCCATGTATAACCTGCAGTTACTACATTTGTGCATGATTTGTACTTTAGTAGCAACTGAGTTACTACGTTACTTGTGTCCCCTCAAGTAGCGTTACTGACTTTTTTAGCTTAATAAAAATATCAGTCCTGCCTCATTCTGTCAGTAGAATAATGCAGACTTTGCTCTGAGTCCGTCTGTATAAAGATGAATTGGGAAGCGAAAAGAAGAGGTTCTCTGACTAATGGTGAAGGTGTTGTATGAACCTGCTAGAACAGGGGTAGCTATCAGAGTGTGCTCCTGTTTGACTGAAGCCATTATTTAAACATTTAGTCACTGAATCTATACCTGTTCCCGGCTGTTAATTAACGTGGCTGATAGGTAATTCTAAAGCCCATGTGCCCAGAAGATGTGCACGACATGCTCCTTCACCCCTTTATTTGAGTTCTTCCATCGGAGCTGCTGAGGAGGACGTCACCAAACCTGATGTTAAACTGAAGGGAGCGGTGGAAACGTGAAGACAGGCCTTGTGCCTCCTCATCCCTGAGCTGGAGTACAGAGAAGCTGCGAATGACAGGGACATTTTCAGCTGCGCTTTAGGGCGATCTCCTATTTATTATTACTGCTACTTATTTTTTCAGAAAATCAAGTTATCTGAGAGCAGCTGATGTGTCCTGCAGCTAGTTTTCAGAATTGTGGCAATTTGTTTTGTAAATCCTAGTAGGAGGCCTAGGGAACTTAAACATGCCTACCAGCTAAACTCCAGTGCTGTGCTGTGAGCTTAAAACGGCTGCATCACATTTCAGTTCCAAGCCGCGTCTTGCCTTCTTCCTCGCCCTGTCTGTTCAGCTCTGTCATACACGACCAGAGCTATACTGCCCTCTTTAGTTCTTTCCACATTCAGGTAGCATAAATTGTATCATTTCAAATTTGTTTTAAAGTAATTGATCGAAAACGTACTTGGGTGCAAAGGTACAGAAATTTTCTCAGTCAAAACGGTAGTTTGGCTTTATGGGCGTAATGCATGGGTGCCCTAATGGGGTGGGGTGGGGTGGGGTGGGGTGGGGGGGGAAGCAGTCCCAAGGCTACATGTGGAGCCGATTTCTGTGTTTGGAAGAGGGGGCCGAACCGGCCAGCGCTCGATCTGCTCTGTGCCAAGCGCAGCTCGAGGGGCGGAGAGGGGTGGGCTTGTAATAGGAGGTCGCGCTCTGACACTGTTTGGATAAGGGGGGGCACCCTGTGGGTTGTCAGGAATGCCTGGGGGCTCTTCACCTCTGTCACTTAAC
>JAODLC010000123.1:21468690-21476190 GCA_026781145.1 Hippopotamyrus pictus | reverse complement strand
GCTTACTCGGAAGACCGAGCAGGTCGGGGTCCTGCAGGAGCAGCTGGCCGCAGCGAAGCAGGCGACAGCAGGAGACTCGGCCGGGAGGCAGGCACTGGAGGCGGAGGTGGCACGGCTGACGCAGCTGCTGCACGAGGCCCTGCGCAAGCAGGACGAGATGGCACTGGAGGTGGCGGAGGCCTGGCAGCACCTCAAGGAGGAGCAGCAGGCGAGGCAGAGCCTGGCTAACAGCGGGGAGCAGCAGAAGGTAGAGCTCTGCAGCCAGTATGCAGAGGCCCAGGAAGCCCTCACTGAGCAGAAGAAGCACGTGGAGGCACTACTGAGCTCTGAACGCGAGAAGAACAGAAAGGTGCCCTGACTTCCACAGATGCGTCCTCTAGGTCTGGGGTTGGGGTTGGGGTTGGGGGGCGGGGTGGCAGCAGCTCATAATATTAATGGGGGCTGGTGTCCCTCCCACCCAGATTGAGGAGTTGACCCGGGAGGTGAGCAAGCTGAAGGAGGCGCTCAACAGCCTGTCGCAGCTGTCCTATGCCAGCGGTGTCCCCAAGAGGCAGAATCAGCAGGTGGATTCGCTGCAGCAGCAGATCCGGCAGCTACAGCTGCAGCTTGCGGTGAGTCAGGGGCCCATCGGCTATTGTCCATCTGAGCATGCCCAGTGTGTATGTCCGTCTGAGCGTGCCCAGTGTGTATGTCCGTCTGAGCGTGCCCAGTGTGTATGTCCGTCTGAGCGTGCCCAGTGTGTATGTCCGTCTGAGCCTGCCCAGTGTGTATGTCCGTCTGAGCGTGCCCAGTGAGCCTGTACATTTCTCTGCAGGAGTGTAAGAAACAGCACCACGAGGTCATCTCTGTCTACAGGATGCATCTTTTGTACGCCGTACAGGTGGGGCCTCATTTCCATATCGTGTGGTTTATGGGGGCCCATGTTACAGTGTGACTCCCCCAGGCCACTTTGCTCCATGAGGGCAAGACGGACCATGACCTCGTTCTTCTAATCCCCTGCAGGGCCAGATGGATGAAGATGTCCAGAAGGCCCTGAAGCAAATCCTGATGATGTGCAAGATGCCCACAGAGACCAAATGAATCCCTGGAGGGCGGAGCTGTCACAGTGGATCCTTCAGACTGAGGGTCCAGTAGACGGACTGTACCACCTGTCCCCCGATTTCTGCGCTCAGAGTATTCCACCAGAACCACAGCTCAGCCACATACAGGCTACAGAACCCGAGGTCTAAACAGACCTTAGGGCAGAAACCAGTGCAGACATGTGATTGGCCCAGCCCGGAGTCCCTATATACAGGTGGGAATGGGTCTACATCGAATCTAGGCGATGGGACACTTCATGCTTATGTCAGTAAACCAGTCATCAGCTCCCACATTTCCAGTGACTGAGCAGGGTTGGTGTGCTGTATTGCAGTTGCAGTTATCAGTGTTAATTGGGTACTTGTGACATCATTTTGGAATCCTTGAATTTTCACACATAATTTATTTTTTGATGGTTTAACAGTGCAGCTAATGTTGGTGATATAACTGCATGTTTTCTTATTTCACTTACTGTTCTATTAGAGTTTACATTTATGGTATATTTTTCCAGTATGCATGTGTTAATGCTGCACAAACCTTTATAAAAAGCAAACTGCATAGCTGTATTTTTAAAAAAATCCTTTTAGACTTTGCAGCATTTGATACATAGGTGACGTGACCGTGTGCCTGCCTGCTACCAGCAGGGGGTGCCAGTTTCCATCTTTATTTACAGTCTCTGATTAGTAGTTCCTGAATGATGATGCTCTGAGGGTTGTCCCCATGATGTGGCCTGGTGATACCTCCATCTCCCTCTCAGCATCTGGGATATTGTGTATTTGTGTTTCTTAAATATCGGGGACTGGGAACAGGAAATGATCTCAGAAGTAGCAGCTCTGTCCAGATCAAACTCCCGCTATCTTCCTACATGAACCCAAATCCTAGCCCTCACTAGGTTATCATCTCCCTGGGTAAGGGTTAAGATTAGGTTTACCTGAACCTAATCCTGAACCCTCACTTGACGGTTTTTTCCTTGGGTGTGGGCCAGATTCTTAAACCTCGTCAATCCCGGTCTTCCGGGGCCGATGGCCCTTTTCCCACGCATGGCTACTGGATGGCCATCTCCTCGACATTTTCTCTGTATCCCAAGCTTGAATTTAAGAGGTATGACAAGGGCCATCTTCGCCGTGCAGACACCTGAGCCTCAGGGCCACACACAGCGGGCCTGGCCCCGAGGCCTCTCCCTGGGGAGGTGGGCTTCTTTCTTCCCCAGGAACGCGACTCGCCCTCACAGCTCCCTCCACCATCTGCAGGAGGTGTTTCGCACTTGTTACCCCAAACGAAAGCACGTGTCACTCCGGGCGTTAAATCAAAGCAGTTTCCTCAACATATGGAAATGAATGAGATGTGTCTCAGTATATGGGAATGACTGAGGTTTCCCCTCCTGATTAAGATGAATAATCCTCCCTCTCTGGTATCGGTATCTCCGTTTGGTGGCCGAGCCCCGTGTCACAGTGCCAGAGCACTGGGCTCCAAGGTGCTGGACGAGCCCTGTGTGTTTCCTCAGGGCAGGGAAGCTTTGGGCTGCATGATTTCTGCTTCGTTCTTTTTTATAATGACTTTGTAATAGAGGAGGAATTTGTTACTCTGCTTTTCTAATCGCCCTTTTCAACAATAAAAGTCTCCAACCCGATTGGTGTGTGGCGTGTTCCTGTCGAGTTGCGGAGCAGCTCTCTGCATGTCCCGTGTGCTCGGAGCCCTGGAGTGCTGCATGTTCCTCTGATTTGCCTCCCCCCCCCCCCCCCACCTTGGCCTTGCGCTTTGCCCAGTTGAAGTCCAGCACATGTCCTGCTGGCTTTCTTTGGGCTACTGGGCCTCCTGGTTTGTCACACTGCTCCTGCTGACCCCTTAGTGCCTTATTAGCCTATTAGCAGTGCCAGGTGACTGGAAATCACGTGTGCTTTCAGAACAGGCTCCATTCCATGTTTTTCCCCTTACTTGTGTGGCAGGTGGAAATCATTAAAATCCTTAAAAACAGGAGGATATTTATAACTCTGGGCTCCAGGCCGCTCTCTGCTGCTCCTCTAGAGGCAGTGCGATGTGGGGAACTCATCCGCTTCTCCTGTTCCTGGCCCATACCTGTCAGCTCAGCGACGCCACACTGATATCCTGTAAATCTCTCCCGTAGCAAAGATATTGCAATCTCGGGCCTGTTTTGCTGTCGTCCCTTTTGGTTTTGGAGATTCTGTGGCCCCCAGTGTGGGGTGTACCTGCACCCTGACCCTCCTTTCTGCATGTTCCTCCTACCCACTGTATATTTAAAGCCCCCTTCCTGTCACTCATTAACGTCTTTTTCCAAGGTCATGGAGGACTTGTGACCCTGTGACGGCTCCTACCTCCCTAGCCCTGCTTTTGCGCGTGTGTGGTGGACATTTTGCCCACAGCAAATTATTGTTTTATCCGTGTATATTTTCTCACTCTGATGGACTCACACCATCAGCAAATGTACATCGAAATGAACCTGAAACACCTAAAATTATCAAGTAATTTGCATTATTTCAACGCCGTTAAAATCCTGTATTTTGTGCGACATGGCAAAGTACGCCTATCTGCCACTAGGTGGCAGTGCAGATTCAAGCAGAATCTGCAAAAAAGGCACTGCTTGGATAGGAGTTTAGGCTGTGCTTCTGCCAAAGCCCTGTCTCTGTCCTCTAAGGCACAGACTTCTACGACAAACATGATAGAAGTGAATGGAACTCGAACGGCCAAGTCTGGCGAAGTCCGGGGCCAAGCGTGTGCAGAGAGTGGACCCTCCTCATTCAAAGTAGATGCTCTGCTCTCCCGTGCTGGGATTGACTTCAGAGCTGGTCTCAGACTGGCCCTCTGCGTGGGGCATCGCTTCCCCAGATCACGCGCGGCCAATTTGCAGGCATACCGCCACCCAGGCCCTAAATGACCAGGTCCAAACAGCCCGGTCCAAGACGTGTGGGTGTGTTTGTTTGGTGCCCAGGCAGCCCCAGGACACAGACGCTTGCAACTCCCCACGTAAGCAAATTTCCTACACATGGTTTACTCAGTAAATTACCCGGCTCCAGACATGACTGTATAGCTGTCATTTTTTTTCCCTTTAATTTTCTGTATAGTTGTGTTCGTAGTGGCATGTAATTACTAATTAAAAATTCATCCCCCAGCGGTTCCTGCCTGGGGTTTGCTCCCGAATGCAGATTCTTAATCACCCCATCGGCGGGCGAAGCCACATTTGCTCCCCTTCTTGTCTGTGTCCGTCACACCGGGGGGGCGCTGAGACCCAGGACATCCGCTCCCTCCCGCGGCACACGCACCATGGTTGCGCTCCTGAGACGACGGGTATCGCGCTGGAGATTGGGCCTCCCAGCGAGGCCCAGGCCAGGCCCCCAAGAGCCTAAACTAAAACAGATGCCTCAAGTGGATTTTTGAGCAGATGGGACCATAATATTAATGACATGGTTCTTTAAGAAGGGTAGGATAAAGGGAGGGGCTCCAGGAAGCTGGGCTGGGGTGATTGGAGCCCCCTTCTGTATATGACGGTCTGTATTCATTCCCCACCAAGAGAGCCGACGTCTCGCCCCGAGCGGCCGCATAAGCATCTAGTCACACCTGATTCACTGAGCATGAAAGGCCAGAGCTGGCGCGTGGGCAGTGGCAGCGAGGACGGGCCGGGTCTCCTGTCCCTACGGCACAGAGACAGGATTTATGGGAGAGCTGTGGCCCTTTGGGGGGGGAGGGAAGCAAGTGCTGCTCTCTGAGTGGCTTATTAAAAAGGTGAGAAGTGAGTCTACTGTCTAGGGGGGGGGGGTGTAATTGTGCTGTTAAAAGGGACTTCAAAAGAATGAGCGTGTTAGCGGAAAACTCTTAGCAGCGCGTGTCAGCGGAAGCCAGCGGGGAAGGACCGTGTGGCGGGTCTGGCCGTCTCGTTTGAGCCCATGGGGGTGGGCGGGACGTCTGTCTCCCCTCCTGTGATCAACAACAAGGTGCTGGACCTGCCCTGAATTGAGCTTAACCTGGACTTTTGCTCTCTAGGCATGGACAGTGTCCTCAGCAGCCTCTGTGGGGGAACTTCCTTCCATTTTCAGCTATATCGTGTTGCGCCAATGTCACATTGCTGTGCATGCAGTTATACTAAACACGAACTGTTTTATAAGCCAATCGTCACCCAAAGATACCACCACTGGGGACAGCAAAGCCAGTCTTCATGGGCGTGTGTCTCTCACATGATCCTGAAGAGCCAAAAGGCATTTTTGTTTTAGTTCTGACATCATTACGCTGTGAGGTGAAACGAAACACAGTCTAAATAATTTACTTCATCGATTTTGCGTCTGGGTGAATGAAAATCCTAGAGTAATAGCTTTCAGTGTTTCTGTGAAATGTGAGAAGATTATGTAAGAAACGCTGACCTCCCAGAGAGATCAGCGCGCTGGAGCATGAGGTACCTGCACAGGCAGTGAGTTACACACCATGCGAAGAACGTTTTGACTCCGAAACACATTGCGGGTGACAGAGAGCCGCAATGCAGCCAAAGCCTTCAGCTTATTGCATACATTTTTTTACACTTTGTAAGGACTCCAGCTGGCCTGGCCAAGGTCACGGCCGCTCCTTCCTGATGGTCGTTTTCCTAGACTCTCAGAGCCCTGTCAGAATAGTGGGATCTCTTCATCTCCTGCAACTTGCACTGTTTGCTCTTCTCTTGCTTAAGAACTTTCTGGAAAATGTTCCGCTTCTTCCCGGGATCACATAGCAACTTTTTTTTTATTTTGTTTTCAATTTACACCTTAAAGGCTTTACGGATGTTCTGTTGAAGCCTCTTGACTTCCTGTGAACTCTTGGTTAGTTGCTGTTTAGCGTTGACACGGGGAGGGTAAAGGTCAGAGGTTAGGGTCGGTCAACTCTGCCCAGTCCGTTTTTGCTGAGTTGCTGATTGCCCATTGATGTCATCATGTTTTTCGGACAGGTTGACCGGGCTGCCATCCGTCATGGGTTGCCACAACAAAGAACCAGTTGAGTGGTGGCTGTGTGAAGGGCACACGCAGGGTTCTCCTCAGGTCCTTTGCCAGCCTCCTTGGGCTATGGAGACGGATCAGAACCGACATGGCGTCACATTCGTCCCCCAAGTCTGAGCAGTTGGTTGCCTCCTGATTTCACCTCTGACCCGTTGACCTTTTGTCCTTCCCTAGAAAAAACCGTGCTGAAGGTGGCCAGTGTAGAAATGTTCTCCTCTCCTGAGGACATCAGCACCCTCCCTGTGCCACTACCTTTCAGCCAAACCCGTATGCTATAGTAGGCAGAGAAAAAACTTGACATCGGTTTTCCCCCGAACCCAATGAGTGTTTAGCACATCAGGGTCCAGATCCAACTTTAGTCCAGTGCGTGCATAATTTTTAATTCTTTAAGTCATTCCAATCTCTTTAATTCAACTCAGACCATCCGTGGGTCACATGGGAATGCATTTCAGGAGAACACAAACGAAGATTAGTCAGTGAAGGATTTTCTTCACGTCAAACCGGTTCATGTAGAACCATTCTCAGATTCTGCCTTCAGACATGCAGAAAGCTCTTGGTTCAAATCCTTTCTCCTGACATCCAATCCTATTTCAACAACTTGAGTATCAAAAGCTCAACCCCTATAGTATCAAAAACCCAGTCCCTGTAGTATTTCTGTTTGGCACAAATCCTCTTGAAATCGGATTTAGAAAATGTTATTGTCTTGAAGCTCTTGCGGATTATATCTCTTGCTTAATGTATAATCACCATGGGACAATGGTGGGGGGGGGGGTGGTTAGGTGTGGACCTCGGAAATTCTGCCAGTGTTCATGAAGTGCAGGATTCTGTCCAAAAAAGCAGATTAGAGGGCAACTTTAATCCAATCCGCTCACGCCCCTCTCCTTCCTCCTAGCTAGCCAGTGGCCTCTCCTTCCTCCTAGCTAGCCAGTGGCCTCTCCTTCCTCCTAGCTAGCCAGTGGCCTCCCCTTTCTGTTGTTTCCCATGCCCTCAGGTGCAGATGCCGGCCGGCAGCAGGTGGTGCGGCAGTCCCAGGGACAAACACGCATCCCGGGAGACCCGGGTGCGTCATTCAGGCCGTCCATGTCAGCTTCTCTTAGCAGATGATCATCTGTGTCGCTCTCCTCCATGTGGATCTGTGATTCAAATCTGGGTCTCAGAAAGTCTGGGTAGGCAGGGGCCAATTTCCAATCCAGTGCTTGACTCAAATCAGTAGGACCCAATCAGGTCGTTCGTGGGAAGGGGGCTAAACCAATCAGTGCCTGACAGCATCATACTCCTGCCACCTTGTATGAGGCATCAGAACCCCCCCTCCTGTCTCTGGGCAGAAAGGCCAGGCAGACATAGGCTACTTCATATCACAGAACACCTGCTAATGAAAATCCGTAAGTTGCTTATGATCGAGCCTAGAAGAGCGCAGTATACATGTTTGACCAGAGGGAGGCAGCAAGGT